>CAJQUW010002342.1:0-440000 GCA_907163375.1 Prostheceraeus crozeri | reverse complement strand
ATACTTCGAGAGTGAGCAGACATAGCTCGAAAACCAGTTGTGCTACAATCAAGTACCACTGCATTTTCAATTTTTCTTTATTGAAAGTTGAATGTGAATATCTGAAATCGCTTCAATCTCTAGACTGCTACCATGATGGTTAAATGCGTTAAGACGTTCAGCAATTTTTATCATATGTCTTTTAAAAAATTCTTGGGGGTGATCTACCACTTCCATTGAATAAGAAGCAAAATGGAAAGAGCGACTTTCCACCTCTTCCTTTCCAAAATGACTAAACTTAATTTTCGCAACTAATCGCGCCATGATAATGCTATCAGAGAATGTATTCATTAACTCTAGAAATAGAGTGCTAGCATCATCGACCACTGCTTCGATGTCGGTCTCATCTTTATGAAATTTTATCACATAATCTTGAACAGCTCCTTTTAAACTTTGCCTATGAAAACGTAATGTTCCGCAGTCGTTTGAGAAAGACATGATCGCCCTTTATCTAAACCATCCATTGCATGAAAACAACAACTCTTCTCATAGTAACATTTATTGAATAATGGTAACAAGCATGCATTATAAATCAATGGTTTGAATGAGATAAAATAGATACAGCTGGTAACTATCATACAGCGAGCAATGATAACCATACAGGACTTTGGCAGTGTTGAGGTAAGGAGGAAAGAAGCATTGGTTATGAACGTAGCTACTACAACGAACAGACAAAATAGGAACACACAAATCCTTAAAACGTTTTGTGACTTCATGATAATGTTGATTCACTCTACTATCCCAAGGTGGGAGCAAAATATCATCAATGATTAGATTGGGAAATACTTTCCTCTCCTTACCAGGATTATTACAAAAGATGCGTATAACATTGAAAGCAGCTAACCATCGTTTAAAGTCAATAAGAAGAGCACTCTCACAAGAAAAGCCATAGTCTTGCAAATATTTCAGATTAAGTCCATGAATGTGTTTTCTCGCCCATTGATCAACATGGGGATCGCAGTTGGCATGTTGATGATAGACACTAACAATCTGATATGTCCAATTGTTCATAGCAATAGCACTGAGCTCCTGTACAGGTTCACCCTCACAATCCATAAAAATGATGATAGAAGCCTAAAACGGAAATTTACACATCTAAGGAAGCGTTCTATAACATATTACAAAATGAAGAATTACATCGATGCTTTTCACGACAAAATACACAAATGATATGATGGCAACGAAGAAGTAAAATGTATCTAATAAGACCACGTCTACGACACTCAAAGCACATAAGCGAATTGTCATAGGGTAGAGTTAGGAAGGGACTAGCAATTCTCCTTCTTTGATTTGCGTTTTGATGTAGCATTCTTCTCCGACTTGCGCTTCGTACCACTGCTGTTAAGGATTTGATCAATTATGTCGTCCACGTTGGGTGGTTTCGGAATATATAGGATGGATTCCATATGCATGGAGAGAGAGGCTATTTTATTATCCTTATGTCGACCATAATATAGCCCATTCACTTTGAAAAGGATTATCCCAAGTACCTTCTCCGAGCTCATCACATCTGATGGGTATTGAATGATCTCCCTCCTTCTTATAGTAAGTACACCAATGTGATAACCGGTAGGCAAATGTGATTACCATCCCAAAATCTTTCTATAGGGAGTATCCTTGTCATCTCTCGCCTTCCACTCTTGAGCAAGAGGAGTAGGGAATGTCCCATATTTAATGTCACGTACTCCTCAATAATATCAAGTTGGTGGCGAATGTACGGACTCACGGGGATCAGTATGTAGTCCCCATACTGATTGTGCATTATCTTGACATCCGTTAAAGGGAGCATTCCCGTTTGGAGTACTACGCTATGATCATCATAACGCAAGGCTTGTTTAAATTTACGCTGTAGCGGTGTAGGATTATGTACCTTGGATGTTTCTTCCACTGGCCTCAGTTGTAGATGATCTGACCGTAGCGAACCTTGTAACGTTTGACCGCCATTTTTGTCCTACTAGTGGCAGATGGAGTAGATGCCCTGAAAATGAAAAAAGATTGTATTAAGTTTACGTTCAAGGGAGGAGAGGGAGGGAAGTAGCGACTTACCATTTTAGTTGGATAATAGAACAGGGAACTAGAGAGAGAGAAAATGTGCGTCCGTCACTCGTGTGATTCAACGATGGAATGATTCTCACTGTGGAGGCTCGCTATTTATAAAGAAATGCTTGATTCTCATTGGATGATGATCCTCATTGGACAATAACATCAAGTTGATTCCAAATCTGGCATCCGTTTACCAATCCGATAGTTCGTTTTGAAGCTACAGCCCAAATTCTAACTCTGTCGTTTTTCACCAATGTCCCAAAATCTTAAATGGCGTCTCACATCTAAACGAAGACAGATAGGAACAAGCCGATTCTTTCAGTGAATTTGTCTCACTCTTAGCTTTCAAACGAGCTATCGCACGACAAAATCCGTCCACTGGAAGCCAAAATCGAAGAAAGCTGTCCAGGGGGGGACGTCAGACGAAATTTTTTTCTCTCCTATTTCGCTGTAATGATCCTTCCTTTCCCAAAATTTCACGTAGATTCCGAATCTGGCCTCCGTTTTCTCATCCGATGCTTCGTTTGGACGCTACACACCAAAAACATCACACACTATAGCCTCAAGACTAATCCTGGCGGTCGCCCACGTCAACCTAGACGGTCGCCCACGTCAACCAGGCGGTCGGACCAACGCACCCGAGTCTCACACTCTGTCGTTGCAGAGGGGGGGGGGAGTCAGCGAACATGTTGTGAACGTGGACCCACTTGGCCGGCACACCACGACAGACCACAACCTCTGTCGTTCCAGAGGGGGGGGGGACTCAGACACGAAGCACCACGGCGGCCGACCACGACACTCTGCCGTGCCAGAGGGGGGGGGGACGCAGCGATGGCCGCCATCTTGCGCGGTCCAGAAGTGGAGTTTTGCTTACTAATGTGAGTAGCCTATGACACTTCAAGTAACGGACATCGTATGAAAGATAGGCTATTGTAATGGACTTGTTGATATTTGTTCTTACATGCACAATTCAATTCATTATTTGGATGTATCATAGTGATTATTATGACGAAAATTACCTTAAAGTCTCTCACAGAATCGTCGTAACACATGAAAAATGGCCATCGGCTAGAAATGCTTGAAACTATAAGGAAAAACTAATTTGTGACACTGCTTAATGGGAACTGCTATATCCACGAGAGATAAATACAGTGTAGCATTGCCCTCGGCTTGCAGTTTTGAGATGACATCTCGGAAGGTGACGGTCACGACTAGAACCACTCCTGGAGATGGTAGAAAGACCAGTTTTCCATTGACTGTCACGTAAATTCAAGACTGAATTCTGATTAGTACCTAGAACAATAGCGCCTCTTCAAACAATAAATAAAGTTAGGATTGTCAAGAGGGACATACCAATCAATCAATAAATTGAAATAATTTTTGATGTTCTCTGACAAAACCACGAATTCTCACATGACAGATATAATCATGCTCTCAGACTTCAATATTGCTAGAATTTCGTCAACGTTGCGTTCAAAAACCGACTGATGAGGCTTTTGATTAACGTTCGATAATTGCATTGTAGCCCAACATTAGCTATTTCAAGCATGAAGATATATTACGTTTCAAATGACAGCCTAAATCGTCGGGGCGTATCACCAGACGATTCAGATTGATCATTCGAAAGGTAATACATGGATTGTTACTGAACCTAAAATCTATGACATCAGAAATCCAAGATTTTCATCTGCAAAAGACTCAAATCTATGATCACTTTCTACATAGCCCATGCAGCTCAGAACATTAAAGTATGTAAAGCTTAAGATATCTACGAGTCCAAATTGTGAACCATAGGAATCATCCCAGTGCCATCTTCACTGGGAATGCGAAGATGGGCAGTGAAATGCTCCTACCTTAATGGTATTGAGAGGGACGCCTAGATTTTTTATTATGTAACTCACGGATGTCTATGAAACATAGAAAGTGTTCTATGTTTCATTGACATCCCTGTGTAACTTAGTAAAATATCTAGGCGTCCGTGGTATCATGTCATGGACTTCTATAATTATAATATAATTACTTCTGTATTATTTATAACTAAAATCTAAAATTTATAACTAGCATCTGGAAAAAATGTATCATGGTACTTCTATCTATGGTATTATAGCATCTAAATCATAGAATTCTAATTTAGAAATTTAGAAGCCTATGATCTAAATAAACTAATTCTTCATTTCTATGCATGTGTTGAAAAGTTGATATTACCATAGCCCTCAGAGCGCATGAACATTACTTTTCAGTCCCTGTTCAACTTTTCAGTCCTTGGTCAGCACTTTTTCAGTCCCTGGTCAACTTTGCAGTCAATACTTTGCAGTTCGTCAGCTTTTGTGGTGCAAAGTGTATTTTCATCATAATTTTATTTTCTCTATGTATTATTTTGATTGTAATTACGTTAAATATCCTTGACAAGTGCCTACATCTAGTATTTGAAACATAGGTACATTACAAAATGCTAAATTGAACTATATCGACCTAATGCAGAATCAAAAATATCAAATTGGTAAACGATTTATTATTAACAAATTATCAGCATTACCGGTAATTTGGATTTTTGTCAAATAGCTGACAATATTCGAAAAAATTCACCCCTTCGGTCTTCGCATCTTTTACTACTGATATTTTCTTCAATATCATTTCTGTGGTTCCTTTCATTTTCAAGTCGCTATTTGTTTAAGTTATAGAATGTAGCGATTACTGGACACCAATGTATAATACTTATCAAATTTAGATTCAAAAAGTCTTCTTTTGCAATGTTTAGTAGCCTATGCCTATTCCATGGATTTCTATATAGTATTCTATATCGGGATGAGACACTACCGATATCTACATACATTAGTAGTCCTTTTCTATGTCCCATTTGAAGCCAAAGCTTTGTTGTTCAACATAATGATGTGCCATTTTTAACTGTCTTGAATTTTCGATATAGTAGAGTTCCTTGGTATCAGACACCTTTCCTAGAATGGAGTTGCTATAATTGAACCAACTGGGAGCAAAAGGAATAACATATTCACCGGATTTTAATAAGTTGTTGTGCGAGTAGATGTTCTTGATATTATGTGATTCCAAATTCCCTCTTCAAATTCTTGAATATTTTGCAGCCAATATTTTTAATGAAACAATGAAATGAAATAGTTTTCTATTTGGGTTCTAAAATTTGTGCTACAACCATCGACAACACATTTCAAAGTCACTTTGACAAAGTGTAATCGTGATACTCAACAATCAACTGTCTTCAAAACAGGACTACTAATGTATGTACGAGTAGATATCGGTAGTGTCTCATCCCGATATACTATACTATATAGAAATCCATGCCTATTCCTAGTCCATGGATAGAAATATAGTATTATGTATTTCAAAGTATAGCCATAGACTTCTTAATGTCATAGTTTGGCTGACAAATAGCAAGGTAAAAGATATCTAACACATTCCAGATGGAGATGCATGCATAGAAACAAATTACTTTCACTCGATTAAAAAGTCCTTTTCAGTACTCTGAGCGATATCATTGTCTCGATCGCTGCGCTCTCTCGACAATGCTATCGCTTCTCTTACTGAAAAGGTTGACTTTTCAATCGTGAAAGTAATTAAATGTGTTGTCTAAACTTAGAGCACTGTCAACGATATCTCCTAATGTCTTTTGAAGTATCTTTATTTTAAGAAAATACTATGCTTTAAGATATCACTGTATTGAAACGAGTACTTACACCAGTGTAAGTACTTAACTCAGGGTACTGTAAGTACCCAGCTCAGTGTAAGTACCAGTGCTTATACCTCCATAATATGAGGAAAACATATACATGTAACATGAGAAAATTTGGCTGCAGTCTATAATTTTTCATCTGATGTTTGAACTCCACTATCGTCATATTTACAGAGCAATTTTGAAAGCATAATCTCATCACTCTGAGTTTCATACTTAATCCCAACTTCTCCCCTCACCCCCATCCCCCCCTACAAATCACATTTACAGTAAGTTCCATTGCTCATTCGCTTCTCGAATAGTTAACCGTCAATATATGCAGAATCAGCAGAGTCAGATATTCTACCTGTCTTTTTTCTTGCGATTTCATTAGGGATCAGTTTATTGAACTCATCAATATCTTTATAACTGTGAGTGGACCATTCAGTTGTACTTTCCATTCAGCGAACCAGCGTTGGAAAAGTTTCATAGCTCATTTGGCCTTTTGAGTCGTGTTTTTTGGAATAACTTCCTGCATACATCTTACAATTTCAGCATCGGTTGTGATCAAAAATCTGCTGGATGTTGCCATACTCGTTTAGAAGTTGTCAGTATAGTATAAGACTGCTTGACTAATATAATTCATATTCATTTAGTTGTCTATGATTTGATTTTTGAATTAGTTTCCGCTGGATACATGCATAGAATCCTTTAAGAGCCATCACCTTCCTATCATAGCTCTAAAACCTAGGAGTCCATGAAGATGCATTGACCATTATAGCACTGTCATTACGATGAATCATTGGAATCAATCGATAGAGGATTTAAATGGTCAGAATGTCCGAGTGGCTTTACCACTCGGACATTCTGACCATTTAAATCAAAGTAAATCCTCTATCGAGTCATTTATCATTTATACTTAACTAGCATCTGGAATGAAATCTGCGCAGATTTCCGTGACCCTTCTATACGAAATTTGGCTGAGTTGAATCGATGTCATTCATACAGAAGTTACATGCTTTGTATTCTTGTTACTCATCTGCAGGCGTTGTGAATTAGTGCTTTCAAATCATCAGCGATGTGATTGTGGAAATGCAAAATGCTGAGCAAATGCTCCGTTATTGTGTACCGGTATAAGAATAACAATGACAGTAAATTAAAAACCCTCCAACTATATTTCATTGCTTTGGAAATCTAAACCACAGGATCCGTGGATAACGAACAACATGATTTACACCGACGATCAAATCAAGATGGTGGCATAGTTAATACCACAGAATTAGATTCATCTGCGCATGTCTTCGATTTCAACCGAAGTGCAACGGTGGCAAACCGATGCAGACAAACAAAACTTTTAAGTCTGTGGTTAATGCATTCTAACAACTGCTGAATTTTCTAGCTATAGTGAAATCATTCAATGAGTCTCAATCGATCTTCCTCAGTCAGAAGAATAAGAGTCTCATCGACACCGAAGCATAACCCTCAAATGTGTATGGAAAACTGACTTCTTTTGTCGCCTCAATCAAAGACAATGACTTCAATTAACTTTGAAAGATATAAATGGGTCCACATCATAATTCAGATTCAAGAAATGAAACATGAATTTAGTGAATCATAAAATAATGGCTGTGAAAACTTGAAATAAAACTTGAATTAAAAACTTGAAATTTCAGCCAAGAAGCACGAATAATATCGCGACTTTTTCATGAAAACTTCCATTATAATGTGGTTCATGAAATTCCGTCGATAATCAGCTTTATTTCCGCTTAGTTATGATGATTAATAGCAAATATTCATTCCTTTTGATATCCAACTTGTTTCATGCTACTTATATTGGGGCGTCATCTCGGTAGTATATAAAATGGTAAAATTTTGACTTTTTTTAAAATTGCTCAAATAATCTTTTGGACCACGGGAACGAAATCTTCGCAAAAAACTGAATCTTTTGATATAAAATTTTTCACTGTATACAGATACTTTTTTGAGTCGAGACTCTACCTATACTTACTTATTCGATGGTCAATGCGTGTATCCTACATTGAAGCAGTTAGCCCGGTTTTAATCGGTGCTATATGGTGGTATATGGCTATATTTTATACGGTGCTATATGGCTATATGGTGGAGGTGGATATTTCCAGAAGCGCAGCAAATGTTGTTAGCACTCGATAACGACTCTCAGCAAATTGAAGCAAAAAAGCTTTTGCAAGTTGAAAACCCTACTGAGAACACATTGTTGCGTTGTGATCAGCAACCCTTCTGTCTAATTTCGCTTTCGCCGACGTAGGCCTACCGCACATATCAGTCAATTAATGACCATGAATTATAGCAATTCCTTTTGAAAGAGGAACAAGAACTTTTCCAACCTTCCATTTACATAATTAATTAATTGTATAACAAATATTTAAACTGATAGAGGAAAAATTAAGAATGCAGTTTCCACGCCACACCGTCATATTTAAGCTAAGTTGAAAAACGCCACGCAACGAATTTATTTCCACAAAATCAGTCGGACGGTGGCCATTCCAATAGGTACAGTTGGTATCGGTGTTACCATAAGGTGGGCAAGACGCCATTTTCTAGAATTCCAGCGCAAAATATTGGTTCGATCGGAACATGTCTTTTTATTGTTTTGTTGGAATTTTTGAGTTATGCCATATTTTTCTATTGGTTTGTTGGTAAATAAGATTCTGTGAAATGACAATTTGAAAATGTCTTTAAAGAAATAGGCGTGAAAAGTCTTTATCAACAGATGAATCTGTGGGACATGCATTCTTTGTGTATATTGTGAAATTTAAGACTGCATTGTTGCGTTGCGCTGTAAAATCTATATAATGCAAAATTGTGACCGATTTGTTGCGTCGTTTTCGTGATGGGGCAAGACGCCGAATGTATTGGAAGTCAAGAACTATAGGCAGTGCTCTAGTCAATAAACGTCCATCGCCTGCAATCATCAGTCTGGGTCCAGTATACCATATTCCATGCTCTGAGTCAGATTGTAACTTCTCCTATGTTGGCGAGAGTGTTCGACCACTGGACGAAAAAAAGAAAGAATACAGAAGAGCTCTCAAAACCCTCGACTTCGATCAGTCGGAGCTGGCCAAACATCTGTGCCACTGTAGCCATATGGTTGCTTTGGATCGGAAGGAGTGCATCGACAGTGACGAAAACTGGCGGCATCGCGTCACCAAAGTGGCATTGTGGACTCGAAATCTGAAATCTTGCAATAAGACGAAGCTTGATGTTGGGACGTGCTATGACTGTTTTGTGACTGTCCCTCAGTTTTAATTCTTTTTGCTTTACTTATTTCTTATTACATTTTATTTTATCAGTAGTTTATAATTTCTTAATTTTCGATTCTTGTGAATCATTTAGTCTTTCTTGAATTGTCATCATTCCCGCTACGTCTTTGATAATGAAAAAACAATTCACTAATTGCGCATGACTATGGCGGCTGACGGTCGTCGAAAGCGCTCGCACGAGACTAGTGTTTTTCACTAAATAATTTGGTAAAAGATCTGACATGGGAGCTTCCGAGCACACAATTCAGCAAACTCCTCAATGTTCTCTGTCATCAACTTACACTTTTGAGAACCTGTGCTGATTAAAATACTATGTCCTCTAATAAATGACGGAGGAATCCACAGAACATCATCAATTACTTACCATTGCATTATTATGTCTTCCTTTTTGACATTATATTTCCTTGATAAGGCCATTTTGCGGTAAAAATTATACCATCAATTCGCAAATATTTCGTTTAGCTCACCTTCCTCACATTGAAAAGTCTTGTCAATAGAATAATTAGAAATTTTGAGTTGCATCCTCAGTTGAAAAGTGGAAACAGACCTGAATAGCTGTTTTTTCATCCAATATCAGGAATCATCAGCAGGCCTAGTTTATCCTACATCTCTCAACATGGACACAACTCCCTATTAAAAGTCGCAGCCATGCCCGGGTTAATTTGAGATTTGCAATTAGCAAGTTAGTGAAATTTCGACGAGCATTCATTAAATATCACTTTAAACACATTACTGGCAAATTGCCTAAGTTAGTGTCTGAAATAATTGATAAATGCTGTTTTTTGTAAACACAATTTAAATAGAATGATTGAATTTAAAATTTATAATTAAAATTCGGTTGGCATGTACCCCGTCTTCTGAACATTCACTTTAAGTCCATATTTCTCGATGGTGTGATTCCACTGGTTCAACTCCTCTCCAGAGACGGCTTCGAACTAACCAGAAGGGCAATATCATCTGCGTAGGCCAATAGCAGTTCCCACGATGGACTTGATCTCTGCGCTTGCGAAATCGTATCCATGACCAGGACAAAAAGGAACGAACTTCCTTGGAAACCTTCAAAAAGGAACGCAGATCTCCTTGGTGGAGACTTACACTCACTTCGAACGCACTAGACCTTGCTTGGATCTCACCGTTGTTGCTCCCGTATTCATGTCTTGGATCAGTTTCACCGTATACCTCAGGGATATTGCGATTTCTCATACAATTCCAAAAGATCTCACGTGGAATTGAATTATGTGCCTTTTCCAGGTCGATGAAAACCATGTAGAGCGGGATGCTGCCTTCACGTTACTTCTCCATTGTGGTACGCAAGACTAACATGGGCATATGCTGTTCACAAACCTAGTCTGAATCCGAATTGATTGTCAATTGTATCAACCAACTCTCTGAGCCGCTTCTCCGTTAACCTCTCCCAGACCGTAAGCACATACGGGAGTAACTTGATACCCCGAATGTTTGAGCAAGTCATGTGATCACCTAGCCTTTGAAACAGTATCGATTTCTCAGGGTAATTGAGGTAAACGCATGGACTGCTGGTAAAACAATATACTGTCAAATTATCATGTTAATCACCAAATTTTATCGTTTCATTCTCAATGATAGAGCCATTCATTCTTTCTCTTGTTGTCTTAAAAGTAAATTTTAGAAATTTAATATTCATTATAGGTACGGTAATTTACTCAATATTTGTACCACTATATTGTTTGAAGCTTATGGTAGTAAAACATTTTAAAGTGGTGAAAAAAATTCAATGTCACAAATCTTAGGTGATTATTTATCAGCATGGAAACCACCGCTTGTTGATAAACGTCATCCAAAAATATCTTGATTTGGCAGACGTTGGGGTACGCTAGGGTAAACACTTCTCTTAAACATTACCCTGTGTTGTGGGAATGCTTTTTGTCTTATTTCTTCAGCATGAGCGAGGTAAGTTCACCGAGTCGTGTGTGTGCATGTATGTGTAACTCACGGATATTTTTTGATCTTGGATGTCTCATCATATGTCAAACATTGAAGATATCTTGAAATGCTGCTTTCATATAAAAGATCGTGTATACGAAGCATTGACGATCTAACCGATGAAGCATTTCAAGATCATAAGAGAAACAAAATCATTGACAGATTGTTCGGATTATGTGCCAATTGATTTACCAGTAACTCGTAAATGTTGCGAACTCTGATGGCTTATTTGTACTTTTTGTGACCTCGATTACTAAAATTCTTAAATGTCTGAAATTCGCTTGGAAAGATTTGAAATCGATTTGGTAATATTTGAAAAATAAATGGAGAATGTTCAAATTTCCTTCAACCAAAATATCAGACAATCTCTGAACGAGCTATCATAGGTATTCCTTGCAGGCTAACATCACACATTCAAATTTCTCACGAGTTCACGGTCTTTACATCTTCACTGTCCTGAGTGTTCGTGCATAACTGCTGCCAGTGGCGTCGTCTCCGTGCCTGCGAAGCCTTCACCGCATACCCAAAAATCATTATTTACGTTCATAAAACAAAGGTTCAAATAGTTTTAAATTTTTGTTTTTGAGAGCATCTATACGTTTACACCCTTACACACATTTAACAGTTTCAAGTCACTACTCTCAAATACGTTCCGATGCGCCAGCGCTCAGCTGTTAACTGCAGGGATCTTCAACCAATCACACAATGCGCTGGGGATGTGTTCACAGCAAATCCCAGAGATTTGTGTGTTTGTGTGTATGTGGAGCGTGTGCGCTTAACTCGATCATCTCCTCCCGATAGAAACGAAGAAACAAATATATTAATTATTGCAGCATCTTTTCTTGCATTAATGCAAGGAAAGATTTATCTATAAATTCTTAGATTCAGATAGATAGAGGCGCAAATTTTCCCTATTCGTGGCTTCGCCAAATTTTGGAGAAGATAATGACGCGTTGAATCGTCGTGTTTGCGTTCACCAATGGCTGAATGTCAGATCGGAAGGTTAGAGGCCGCAGAAAGCAGATAGCGATGAAGGTTCCATAATTTGATATGTGATTCAGTCAGAGCTAATCATTCAAGGCATATTTGTGATATGGCGGCGATTTCAACTGTGGTTATTTTCTACACCGGCCAGTCGTCCAAGGGATTATGCAGAAAACTCTAGCCACCGTACACGAAGTTTATGGCATTCAAATAAATGCTAAACCACTCTCAAGGAATAGAATATCAGGAGGAGCACAAAAACATTTTGGCAGCCCTAAATTTGAAACATGTAAGTGATTGGCAAGCTATAATCACAACAGAGTCTTGCGTTGGTGAGAGCTTCCTCGAGAGTGAATGTTCTCTATAGTAATCTCACCAAGGTGATCAAGCGTCATGTGAGAAATCATCACATTTTCATTGTCATTTGACGTTTAAAATCTTGGGAAGACAAGAGTCGCGTTGACGAACAGTCAGCTTAGGATTGCATGCTTATGAGGCTGTTCAGAAAAAGAGGCTGTCACATACGACTAATAGTGAATCACAATTCACATGCAGAATAGTCAACATTGACATTGTAGTCTAAGGACTTCAGAGTACCCTTCATTTGAATATCAGTATCTTTTTCTCGCATCACTTCATTCTGTAGTCATGGATGCCCGCATGATTTGAATGTTCATGTACTTGTACAAGTGTTTGAAAATTCACTGAAATTAAGATAGTGTCAAATTAATTATTTTATGCTGTTCATGCTGTCTACTGCAGAAATATAGGAATCCACTTTAGAGCGAAGGCCTATGGTCTGGGAGTACGCGACGCCACTGACCGCTGAGTGGACTGTGTGCAGTGCTTCACACATTGTGTACCAAAAATTCAAATTTCAGCGCATGGAAAATTTGCATCTCTATAATCGACACTGACTTAGTATGGCACTGTTCATTAATGCGAAACGACATGAAACAACATGAAACGAAACCTGCAATTTCGTCATTTTCACTATTAATGAATGGGGCATGAGCTGCTACTCAATATAATATGCTTGATCTATGGCTTTTAGTGCGAGTCATTTTCAAAATTCATGAAACCCGACACCACGCTCATCTTTATTCTTGAGCTGTTCGTGACTTACTGTGAAGTTGTCTAGGTCTACTGAAATGATTGCCGATTCGCTGTTAAACGTGTTTGACGACCACAATTGAAATAATAGAGATCACACCGAATACTACATACTTGCTCTATTATATGGATGGAAACTAAGAAACATACAATTTTTAGTTCGTCCAATGAAGTTATAATGATTAAGCAGGATTTGTAAAATATGTGATTTTGCTATCTATTGAAAGCGGTATTGCTTTCATGTTTATAATCGTTTCTTTTTGCTAATTTGACTGCGATTTGGCGAAAAGAAACTGTCCTCTGTCTCTTACCCATATTGTTTTAAAACTTGTTAAAATAACCTAAATTATTAAAATCTGTACTACATTTTGCGTTCAGAGTAACCATATGATCGAATTCAGTAAATTGCAATGCTGATTTAGCAAATGGATAATGGAATCGTGCAATTAGATAGACGACAAATAACCAGCTTGCAGAAGAATTTAGCTAGTGTTGTGAAAAATAGTCAATATGTATTTACTGAAATGAGTAAAAGTGCAGCGGACATACAGACTCGAATAGAAAACCTTGATCGAAAGTTGGTTTACTTGCAAAAAACCTCAGACCAGTATCTGAATAAACCAGAACATACCGGTAAGTCGAGTGTAATGACATTCGTATTATGGTGTTTGATACAAAGCATTTTTTGGTCTGAATGTGAATGTGATGTTATCTCTGAAAATATTTCTGGCTCACTTATGCATCAGCCTACTGGTTATAGCTAGTTGAGCCGTATAAAGTAGGCCTAATTCCTCTACGCTGGGACCCAAGACCCTGAAACAGCGCCCGAAAAAGAACAGCTAAATTCTAGCTGCATTATTTTAGCAACATGAGCCGTAGGTTTTCCTACCAAGAAGTTTGACTGTGATGTTCATCTCTACCGCAACATGCAATGGAAGCTTTTGAAAGCAATGGAGATGAAGCTTTGTCCGCTTTAGAGAAGCCCACAGTCACGAAATCGAATCCATCTCCGTGATTTGAAACATGGCTATTTCCATACCTAGTTCGTGGGTTCTTCCCCAGGTTTCATCATGATTTTTGCGATTCCCACTTTTCCGGTTTTCTCCAGTTCTTAGAAAATAGCAGAAGGCATTTTTCTAGTCAGTTGTCAGATTCTGACAGGTTGATATGTATTGGTATAGACCTACATCAATTATCAAAAATGTGTATGAATGTAGGCCTACATAGCCTTCTCCACTACAACTGGGTTTTGATTAGTCTTGTCTTGATAGGTTTGGTTCACTTGGTCGGTGTGAGGGTACTTGCGCTTTATGAAAATATAGGTGTAGGCCTATACATTTATGTTCAGTGAAGAACTATATAATGAGTGGCAATCGTACCGTTATGCGCTTATGTGCATTGAGAATTATTGCAAAAATGCACAATTAGTAACTATTAAGTCCGTCTAAGCATCAAAACACTTGTCAAAGCCTGGAGAATGTTTTTAGAGTCAATATTTCTCGGTTTGCATAGGCACTATGTTTTACACCTAATATTACTATTTGTAAATTTCCAAAAATGTTTTTAATCAGCATCAAAACGCTCCATGATTTTACCCTTGTCAGTATTTTCGCAGGATTGACGTCATCACGTCTCCCTAAGATAAATATTTCAGCTAACTAAGGCATTAGAAGTGCTTCGAAGTTAGTGAAATCGCTTAGTCATGCAATGAAGTAGCCACTAGGACAAGATTTTGCATAATAGACTAAACTACACCTTCAATCTATTGCCGAGTATCATATTGTTTATTTATTTAGTTATTGAACTTTCATCGGTAGTTATTGATCATCGGCAGGTGGATGTGCTCGGAAATCCTGCAGCTGACCTTTGTGCATAAAACGCAAACACGATTTAGCTATTTGCATTCGCGTATACAAAGTTTAGATTTTGAAATCGAGTTGTCAATTTGTGATGTGTGATATCAATTAATATTTTTTTTGTTTTTGCAACGTGGCGGATGATGTTTTACCTTGAACGCTTTGTATGATATAATTTCATTTCTAGTTAGTATAGACGATATCCCACAGTGAATCCCCA
The DNA here is from genome assembly GCA_907163375.1 of Prostheceraeus crozeri. Lineage (NCBI taxonomy): Eukaryota > Metazoa > Platyhelminthes > Polycladida > Euryleptidae > Prostheceraeus > Prostheceraeus crozeri. Next base: position 424,802 of record CAJQUW010002342.1, on the reverse strand, counting down.
ACGCCACTTTCTTATAAATTGCCTCCTATTCTCTCAATGATCATTTCAAAGTTTTCGATGAAATGGTAATTAACGACTCAAGATGACTTGCTGCAAATTATTAGTGGTTCAAAAGAGAACAGTGGTGCCACTAGAACAATTTATCTTTACATGTTCTCCATTTGCCTGAACATAATCTAATTCTTCGGTCAGCAACAGAAGAGCATATCTCCACGTAATCGCTCGTCTCATGAAAAACGTTGCAAATTTTCTTTTCCAGTTCATCCAAGTGCGTAAGATAAAATTTACACACTTCTTTAACGTATCCGACCGGAAAAAGTGACAAAGGCATTGAATCTGGTGACATCGGAGGCCATTCCAAAGACTCCCATGACGATCAATACAAGATTTAAGAAAATTGTTGTTGAATTAATTTACGTTGTTTCGGTAGCAGTTCGCTGGCACTCCATCCTACATGAAGATACCCCCATCCTCAGCGACATTCTTTGTCACTTTATGCATCATAGAATGGCAGTTTTTACCATTCACTGTCGGTTTCTCGAAAGAAGAATGACTTTTGCAACTGAATAGCAATTTCCTGTTGTTTCATGAAAATTCTTCATAATAAAGACGAGATTGGCCTGTCGTATGGTGTGACGTCATGACATGATTGAATAGAAAATGACAGCTTCACGAGAATTGAGCATTTTAAGTTTGAATGTGAAATGGTTGAGCGAAATGAGTAAAGTTGTTTTTGAAGCAATTGAGTAAAACTACACATAGCCCACATGTAGACTATTCGATGACTTGCAGTTTTTATTCCGAGCTATGATCGTCAGGCGTTCAAAAAGTTCTTGCTGATTTTGCGCTTGGGGTTGGAGGGAGAGGGGTTTTGTAGTACGCTCTTTTGAGTCATGTTCGAGCACAGCTGTTCGAGTCATGCATTCTAGTGCACCTTTTTAAAACTGGTGATTAAAAAAGCATAAGTAACAAGAATATTGTGCTATTTATTAACTTGCTGACTATAAGGATTCATAAACCTTATTAGAGCAGATCCAACCTCTTCCTGAACGCATTCAAAACTTACCAGATTGTGTAATATTGAATGATTGTAGTATTCTTACTTTAAGGGGCCCACGGCTGATCATTTAAAGTGTCCCATTCCGATTTTTCTTTTTGTAAGAGTGGAAAGCCTGCGAATCGCTCTACCCCCTACTTAATCATGATAAAAATCTTCTTGATTCATTTATGCATAGTGAATGGGTGGTTTGAGCTTGGGTATCATGAATTGTAATTTGATGTATGAAGAGATGCATCAGGACAACACAAGGGCTTTTGTGCTTATTTGTTACTTTACATAGGTTTCACCTCAAAAATATCCTGATAACTCCTGGAAAATCGGAAATAGAAAGAATTCCAACCCCTGGATTTCCTGGAAAACGTAGCAAAGTCCTGGAACCTCCTGGAAGATAGTCCCGAGGAAATAATAGATCAGAAGCACTCATAAAGATTGCAGAGTGCCAGTTTGCCTGGGCATAGAATAGAATCGTGTCCTCAGACTTGAACAATTTAAGCATGAAAATTCCTTTGCAGGCGTACACGCTGCGTTTCGCCCTATAAGGGCTCGTCAGCACGGCTCGGAATGGTCCAAATTAGCTGAAAACAGGTCGACTTACTGAGGCACTGCGGATCTACGGAAAATTATTATCCTGCATTATTCTGAGCATCAGGAATCGCTTTTCTTTATGCTTTGTAGAATAGAAATTTAACCGTTTACGCACGCTCCACTCTTCCCACTACGTATATTCTGAATGGACCTAACTAGAAATAATGAAAAAGAACTGAACTTTCTTATTTGTTTGGTGTTATTTTAGCATCCTTTGGCAAAAGGAGAGATAAATTAGGGAATAATTAATTCAGTCGTAAGTGCATTCACTTTCAATATCCAACTAATTATTCTGCAAAATTATCATTTTTAAGTGACAAACTTAGAATTGATCTCATTCAGATGTGCAACCTCTGACCTCGACCTTGATTAACCAAATTTTAATCGAGGTCGAACTGAACCGTAGTCAGATTGTTACAGGAAATTTTAACCATTCATTTTTTTATTGTTTCTTTGTTTTTCACGCTGACTTGTTTCTTAATAGCTATAGCGCCTTCTTTTTGTGTCTTCAGAACATGAGGTCATGTAACCACACATGGTACCTTCACCTACAAAAACTAAGCATGTTTAGCTTCAGCAGGGTTAGCAAGGCAAACATAAAATTTTGATCAAATTTTAGCTCAGACCTGTAGCATCTAACCACATTCTTGCAAATACTCTACAGTTAAGGTTGCTTTTAGCACTTGATAGAACGTGATAGAAGACGGTCTGAAGACTTATCATGCCTTAAATTATGGCGCTGGAGTTGAGTTTTTGCGAAGTCGGCGTAAACACATCAAACTGATGGTCGAAAAAATTAAGTTTCCTTCAAATAACATGTCTGTTTCTTTGATCCTGTCTGTACAGGGTGATTCACGGCAATAGCCGGATTTTAAATTTGTCTCATTTTCTTGAGGGATTAATATTGACCAAACCAATTCTCATTATCACAGCAAGAAATAGCATTTATGAATCAATAGGTTTAATTATCTACAGCTCGACATGTGCTTCATGAGCACTTACAGACTTGCGGAGTCTTTTCCCATAGTTTTCTAAAATAAGCCGCAAGATGTTCTTGTCTAATTTGTTGAATTCTTCATTGATTTTATCTTACAACTCATCCATGTTACGAGGCCCTGTTTCATTAACCATGTTCTTGATTGCTCCCCAAAGAAAGAAATCACAAGGACTTAAGTCTGTACTTCTGGATGGCCACGGCCAGAGTTTGAACCCCTGCCTATCCAACCACGAGGAAAGTGTTGGTCGGGGAATGATCTCATCACCTCATTAAGAGTGGTAGTCTCTTAACTACTGCTTGCTTTATTTTTAAAATTTGAGATCTTTTGAATATCGAATTAATGGAAATTGCAAAGTCATTGCAATCTGCGTCATTATTGAGACATCATGGACTTTGATACGGAACGGAACTCGGTAGAACTCGGAAGGCGTGAATTTTCGCAGTAGACATAGACAAACACAAGGAGATTTCCCAGCTCTTAAACGTAAATTCCGCTTTTAATTGTTGCCTTGATTGAAAGTTCATAACTGCTTTGTGGATACACTGCATTATTTTGTTTGATTTTACAATCACAAATCCTATTATATGATAGTCTGTAAGCTAAATTAGGCCTGCTAAATAGTTATTAGAAAGATTGCTTTTATCTTTAACACAAGTATTACTCCTTAAACCAGGAAGTGAATAACTAAATAGGACATTTTGTTAAGAATGTAGGCTACACTTGACGTCTAGGTCCGCAGACTGTTTTTGACAACAAAGTATATTCGTGATTATTCTAAGTAGGGTAGTTTTAATTTAGGCTCTATTACATTAATCACAGGCAAATTACTTTGAAAATTCTTGATAGTACCGATAAAGGTAAGTTGAATGTTCATACATTTTGATGTAAATTCATAGTTATCTATTTTGAACCAGCTCAGTCGTATAATACAAAAAATGTTTCTGAATCATGTAACCACGTTGAAAAGGAAAATTGCTGATACACAGTGCAACATGCTCATATTATCTACTGAGCATTGCTTCGTGTAAAATGACTATGATGGGATTCATGAGTACAACACACGAACGCATGATCACAATATGTCATTGACCTTGAAATCACGCGCGCCTCTTCTATTGATTGTTGTTTCAACCGCATCTACTTACCCTACCGATTTGCTCTCTTCCTATTGCTCTCATCCAAAAGAGAAGACTGATTGCGCAAATGAATCAAGCCATCTCTGAACGCCAAAAAATATTACATCTTGGGAACTGGGTTTTCTGGCATTTTGGGAGAATTGAAGATGTGCGTCTGCAAACATAATTTTATTAGTTTTTTGGCTTTTTGTCAATTGTTTCCTCCATCTAAAAAAAGCAAAATGCAGTCGTACTGATATTCCACATTTACTGCTGAATAAACAAGACTCCGCCAAATACCGGTAGCTGCGGAATCTCCTTGTGTTTGATCATAGGGTGTAAAACATTTTGTGAAAGTCTCATCTTTGGTCTTGTTCCATGCAGAATCTCGCCCTGGCGGCTGGACTATAAAGTATATTTCTATACTTCTATGGTATTTGTTACAATAATTTAAATTTTGTGCATTTATCTAAATATGTATTCAAGATTCTTGTGTCCTGGAAGCACCTGTTGAGATTGGACTAGGCCTCTTGCTACTAGATAATTTCAAAATGAATTTTGTGACCTTTTCTATTTTTATTTGGAATTGTTAACATAAGGCATATTTTGTTTTCATATCATATGATGCAGTAATTGACCATTTAAAATAATTATAGATTACATTGCGATTTTTATTGTGTTGATATAATGTGATGCATGAGAAACATAAATATTACTGTCTTTTTTTAATGTAAGTACCCAGTATCAAAGTCAATCAACATCACATAAATAAATTCGACGCCGACCTCGATATCGACATCGATTAGAAAACCGATCCCGACCTCAATTAAAAGCTAATCAATGTTGCATCACTAATCTCATTGCTCACCTGTCCTCTCAGCTCACCTACTCAAATGAAGTATTAACAAAATATTTGTTGGGTAGATTCAAGGCACGTGCAATTGTGCAGCATTTCTCAGTTTCTTCTTGAATCTGTGCACATTTCCAATAAAAAGTGAAATAATAACTTTTCTGATCCCCCCTGACTAACTCATTTATTCGATAGCTTCGTATAAACTTGACTATTAGGTTTAGAAAATAGGATGGGGGTATTTCCCCATTTCCCGGTGAAAGGCGCTGGTCTGAGAAGATAGGTTAGACGAGAGATAAACATCAAAGAACGGACACCTACTTTGATTTCGAGCTGTCAGCTTATTACAGTTGGCATAATTCACTTGATTTATTTTGATCATTTATTTTTTAATTTTTCTTTTCACGCTTTATTACTATTATTATCATTATTTCTTGAAAACCAGGGAAAGTATTTGGTAATTTTGCCACAGCCCTTCATTGAGACATTTTGAGAATTATTTGCGACTTCTTACAAGGCACTCCACGGTTAGGATGACTTAACAAAATCCCTGATCGCAGGTTCGTTAGCTTTTAGCAGATTAAGTGCTTGCAGGTCTTATTAAGGTGTGGTCAGCTACCTTTTTATTATAATGGGGATAAAAATAGCAAATGACATCGGCTATGTTTCGAGAAATGCTTCTCTACCTCACTTTACGTTTCGCTGCTAGGTTTCGTTTGGACTAGACAAACTGCGGACCGAAGCATTAGCAACTTGCATATTGAAGGTGCTAATTAATTCAAATTTCTTGCTTTTAGTAGGTTGGCATCTTGATACGTAGACTACTCAATTAAAATTTTAAAATTTGACAGTTAATATTCATGTTTCTACATTATTTATGACTTGGTAACCTTATGACTTTATGACCTCTGAGGAGAATCAGTGCTATAAATAATGATAGTAATAACAATATCGCTTTATTTACACTTCAAGATGCATTCGGAAGTGGCATTACAAATCATACGAAAGATGTTAAAGAGCAGCATTCAAGTGATGATGGACTAAACACAGCTTATAAAGGAGTTCTGGTTCTTGCAGCGTGCAATTCTGGTTTTGATTTTTCGTTGTGTTGCACCAAAGTCATAGATTACATGGAGAGGATGATCTAGATGGAGTGCTGCTGTTGCAAGGCTTTTTGTCGAATCTGCACAAGAATCCGGAAATGTTTTCTTGCAGGGCATATTGAACAGTTTGCAAAGACGTCTCTCAAAACTGCCCAAAGGCTTGAAACGGGTTTTGCTGATATAACACAACGCTGGATAAGAATAGCAAGAGATGGATCTGAACATGGTACAATAAGCTGTCCACAAGACATAGTTAAGGGCATTTGATTGTTTGAGGGAGTACAACATGTAAAGACGTTTTTGGATCTTTCCAGAATAAAATCAACAAGGCCAAGAATTTTTGCGGAAGCTTCTTCAATGTAAGTATGAGAGTTGGAGTCAAACAGTGTCAACAAGGACAGTGAACACATGGTTTGAATGTTAATTATCTACGTTTTACCAGGATTAATAGTGAGAGTATTGGCTGTTGACAACGCTATGATGTGCTCCAATTAAGATGAAATGTTACCCTCCTTCGCATCCCTCAATAAATCAAGGAGACAGATGCCGTCAACGAATTTTAGCAGATAGCTGTTTTCGTGTTTGGCACTCAAACCATCGATGACCCGAGCAAAGGGAAGTGGCGACAAGAGACGGCCTTGAGGTACTCCACCGCTTCAGGTAAGATGAGATCCAAACACACATTTCCTTCCGGGCGTTTACTGACGCCTGAGCGTTCGAAAATGAGTAACGACCCACTCATTATTTCTGGAGACTTCAGCCTGTCTTGTCGCTTTCTCCAAAAATAGTTGAGAAGTCTTGAGGAAACTCGCCTGAGCGATCTTATTATTCATGAATATTTTAATTTTTTCTACTTGGAAGTAAGTCAGGAATTTTGATCAAGTAGAAAGCGAAGTCGATTGATAATGTAATAAGGAAACTGAATTGAAGTAGCCCGTGTACAATTGTGGAAGTTCTTTCATACTTGCCTTCTTTTTTCCAATGATCAGGCATCCTTTCAGCGTGGTTTTTCTGTTAATGAGCTTGTCTCAAAACCAGAACTTGTCCTGCAAATCACTTGCGCCTCAGCAGCTGTCACTCAACCAGTTTAGTACTGTTGTTGTGCTTGACAATATAGCTGCGATCACCAAAATTGAAGGAGTTGCTGCAAGGAATGCATGCCATATATACGAGATGAAAAGCGAATAGATGAAATGTGTAATTCCTAAAAGACGAAGAGAAAGATTATCATAGGAGACGTGGAGGACGTGAAGAAAAAGAAGAATCTGAAGAACATCAGTGCCCTCAATTTGAAATGGAGAGACTCAGAAAAGGCTGAGTTGACAGCACTATGCTACGCAATTAGACAATATAGGGCTTTGCGCACATCGACTCGACAATATTCCAGAATTGATGGAATAACGTGGAGGCGTGAATGAAGATTTTTATAGTTGTAATTATGCGAAGAGTTAACTTTTGTTTGTACGAACCTATACAATGTTTTTCAAGGTTGTGTGTTCAAATCCCACTTTGTCTAATGTCACATTTTTTTCATGGCAGTTTGATCTTAAGTCAGCTCACCTCATTGCAATTTAAATGGCATGGAGCTGTTTTTCATTTCGAAGGTCTTCAATTTCCATGAAAGTCACATGTTTTAATTAAGACATGCTGTTTTTATGCATTATTACGTTTTGCCGCTGCATATTTGGTTTTCACATTTGTCAGTAATAAAACTTTGTCACAATGTAGTTAGTGCTAAATTGACACTAACGAACGTGTCATCTTGTGCGACGGTCGCCAATTGAATATCGAGGTTGATTGCGGCTTTCTTTAGAAACATGAATTTTGATCAATACACGCTTTTGGTTCAAATGTTTTGTGCATCGTAGAATTGACTTCAAGCAATTTTGATTAAATTCAGTACTAATTGGGAATTACTATTTTCATGAAATATCTGAAGCTAGCGATGTATCTAAGAGGAATGGTTGCGATAAATACTGATGAAAATTTGTACCCTTTAGCCTTTATTTTCTCTTAAGTTTTTTCCAAAACCTCCTTGAAGTTTCACCGCAACCTCCCGGAGATTCCTGGAAAATCGATTTTACTCAGCCTGCGAATCCTGTGAAAAAATTTGTCTACTTTTTAATAGTGTTCACGTTTTAGGTGACGTGTTTGCTTTTTTTAAATTATGATTTGAGAAAAATCCTGTGAGTTGCTCATGTGCAAGTTACTCACGATGAGTGCAAACGTGAGTGTGATTTTTTGTTTACATCGGTAGTGTCTAATCGGGAAAACTATTAGTACTTGAACGAAACTATGTGTGAATATTTTCTTTGCATATTATCCCATATTTTGTGCCTACATACCTTTTCTCGGTCCAGGAATCTGTCCTTTCACAAACAATGTCCGGATTTTCTGGTAAGTGTGTAATCTCAGCGCTGCTTGCCGAGCTTCTAACCTCAATATTTAGAAGCTGAACTATCGTGTCACATAAGTACTTCCGCTATGTGTGACGTGTGATTGTGTCATTTTCTGCTACTCCACTTTCTTCCCCGTTGTATCAGAGATGTTCCAAATAATTTCCACCATGGTGATTCCTTGCCACCCGAGGCTATTATCTCAAACTGATTTTCTCAATGAAACCCATACTTTTCAAATCAATTATTCTGTGTTATTTTTATTCTGTTTATTTGTCGTTGGTCTCTGTATCCCCATATTACGCTGCTTTATTCGACATCTAGTATCAAATCATTCATGAATTTTCATCATTTATTCACTATTTCAAGGAAATTGCTTCTTGCTAAAATTACAGAATCGCATAGTCTATCTATACTTCAATTTCGCTTTCCTGCTTTGCTATTTAGGAGGAAATTCTGCATTGTGATCCAGGTATAACAAACTCATTCAGACATAATGCAGTTGAACAAATCTATTTGTAAATGTTATTTAGTTAGGCAGGTAAATGGTAGAATGTTAACGATTTTTTGTCTGATATTTTAAAAAGTGGATTGATGCACGAAATTAATGAGAATTATAATGAGAATATATATTTTGCGTACTTCTAATGCTTACTCAGAATTTTTCATGCTCACACATTTTTCCTTGATGAAAGTGTAATTATGAGGAACAATGCTTTTATTGAAAGTCAGCAAAATGTAAAGTTACAAAATGCCAGTTGCAGTTTAATTTACATGGAGATTCATTGATTAGCCAATTTCAACATTGATTTAATCAATGGGGTTGTGATAGATCTCGCCGAAAAATGATGATTCTTCAGTTTTTTTAATTTGATTCAACATGCGTAGGAGCTTAATTCAACTTTGAATGTAGAGATCCAGTAGCTAAGCTTTGAATTATTAAACTTTACCGTGGAATATCACTTACGTCCAGTCAGTGAACTGGGAAGTGGATTATGGTAGAGGAGAACTAAGAAACCAGCATTTACTGATTGACTTAAGTAGTCTGGTCGTTAATTTTCTTTATGTACTGTACTCCCTATATGCATCTGTCTTGTTCATGCAACTCAAATAATTCGCACCAAGATATTCATGTGTTATTAAATTTTATTCTTTCTTCATCTGTGCGTGTCACTCTTTCTGATCAACGATTTACATTTCACTTTGTCTAGTAAATTGTCATGGATTACCACTATATCCTAGATGCATTCTAGCATTCTAGAGATGTTATGTGTAGATGCGACTTAGAGTTTCCGTTAGTTATAAATTGATATGATGGAGATGAAGTTATCTGTATTTAAATGCGTCTTTGTTTCATTAAATTCAGTTTTTTTTTTTTTTTTACTGAATTTTCACCCCTAGCACAGCTATGAGCCATGAACGAAGCTAGGGGTTACTCAATGAAAAACTAATAAATTGTATTACTGTAAATAAATAAAAGAAAAAAAACAGATCTTATAATATGATTAAGCTGCCCCCATCAGAAGCCTATTCGCACGCCTCTTGAAAGTATCAAGATTGTATTGGTCAGGGAAAGTGGTCTGGGGAAGCTGATTCCAAAGCTGTGCCGTGCGAACAAAAAAGCTTTTCGAGCGACTCACAGTACGTGCGCGTTCTAAGCTCACATTATAGCATGTGAGTGCATTAGCTCTGCGTGTGCTTCTGGAGAAGATCTTAGGTTTGGGTACGCACTCATTTACTGCAGAGCTGCTTCTACCGAAATAGTACCTGTAGAAGAGACTGAGTGAAGCAACATCCCGTCTGACGGAGAGCGGCTGCAACTTGCTAGCAAGTTTTTCACCCATGAGATTCTTGACACGTTTCTCAACCCGTTCAAGGAGGTTAAGATGCGTTTGTGGGGCGCCTGCCCACAGATGACAACAATACTCCATCAGAGGACGAATAGTGGACTTGTAAAGATAGCAGACAGTCTGTGGTGGAAGATAGCTGCTGGCACGATAGAGACTACCAATGCGTTGAGCTGCCTGCTTGCTAATGGATTGGATGTACGGTTTCCATGACAAGTCTTTCGTAACCGCTAATCCAAGGAAGGAGATGGAATCTTGTTCTCTGATCCTATTATCTGACATCTTAATGCTATGATCATCATCTCCTTTAAGTCGTGAGTGCAGAATACTCTGAGTTTTTGAAGGATTGAAGGAAACAAGCCAATTGGCGCCCCATTCTGAGACCCTGCGTAAGTCTTCGTTAAGAACGTCGCATAACTGCTGACGTTGCTGAGTGTTTTTAGCGAGTCGCTCATTGGAATTGAAGAGTGTTGTGTCATCTGCATACATCACCAATTTACTCACTAGGCAGTCTGGGAGGTCGTTGATGTACAGCAGAAAAAGAGTGGGTCCCAAAATTGACCCTTGAGGAACTCCTGCATTGACAAACTTGGTGGAAGACTTTTGGCCATCTAAGACGACAGATATCTGCCTGTCACTAAGGAAAGAAGCAAGAAGTTTGTGGAGTTGATCAGCAACTCCATAGGACTTTAGCTTCATAAGGAGTCCCTGATGCCAGACTTTATCGAATGCCTTGGAAATATCCAAGGCAACTGATCTCGTCTCACCTTGTCTGTCAAGGACACGACTCACATGTTCAGTGACATATGAAAGAAGATCTGCAGTTGATCGAGAGTGCCTGAAGCCATACTGTTCTTCTGATAGAAGGTTCTGAGTTTCAAGGAAGTTAACAATGTGTTGGTTAATCACTGCTTCAAAAATCTTGCCAGCAATTGGAAGCAGGCTGATAGGACGGTAACTAGATGGAAGAGATGAGTCAGAACCTTTCTTTGGAACTGGAACCACGGAAGCTACTTTCCAACAAGAGGGAAACTCACCGGTGGATACACATCTACTGAACAGTTTAGATAAAAGTGGAGAAAGCTCAGGTGAGAGATGCTTGAAGACCGAAACCGGGATGCCGTCTGGTCCACTAGACTTAGAGCTATCGAGACCGGCGATGATCTTTTTGACGTTTCGGACTGTGACTGAAGGAGGACTAACTGTCTCATCAGTGCGCATGGGAATTGGAGGTGGAATTCTACCTCCATCGTCTAATGACGAATTCTTCGCAAACTCTTTGATCTTCATCAAACTCAGTTGATGAATGTCGGGAAGAAATTCTGAAACACTCCAGCTTTCTATGCGGAATATTTTACGAATGACTAAACTCTAACCTGCATTACGCCGGAGTGAATTAATTATTAAAAGTAGCTGTAGCAATATGCAGTATTAATCATTCACGTCGAATAGCTGGTCGTTATTTTTCGATTCTCACACGGTGGCGAATTAACTGATTGTTTCTAATCATGCTGTAGACTTTAATACGGCAACACAGCAATATCCATAAAGCGACAAGTATGTTAAAATCAGAATTATCAATGTAGCTCAGAGCGCAATTCTGCAGCAAAAGACATTCTGTCATACTTTAAATTGTTTCGATCAAATTGAATTGGAGACCAGTCTAAGGCTTGTAGGATTCAATGTCTAAAATATCTGGGAGTATCCAACATTCCTTTATCTGCATGCATACATGTCTGTGTGTATTGGATGTGAGTGTCAAATTGATGATATATTTCTTTAAATGTGCTTGACACAAATAAACAGGCAACATGATGGTAAAATGTAATTGTATGATTCGTGGTTGCTTTAAATCTGTGAACATATTACTTAGATTCGAAGCATCTTTTTGTTACCAAAAATTATCAGTAGAAACGCGGTCTGGTATACTGGTCTGCAAGTAATACAATTCAAAGGCAGTTTAGTTGCAGACTAATTTTTGATGCTTCAAGGACGCTATATTTCATTGCTAATGTAATCAGCACGTTAGTCAGCCGTTCGTCATTGGTTAACGATTTGAAATTCAATATAATATGGAAAACATGTGCACTGTACAGATGTGCATTCTTCGCCTACACGCTCACCTTAACCAAGACGCCTATGTTATACTCGTAGTTCAGACTTGAGATCTGCTTTTGTAGACTTAATTTTATATATTAAATCTAAAATTCCAGTCAGATGTCAATAAAATTGGTAAAATTGTGTGAACAATTGAGCACAACAATAGGTCGTAGCAGGCTTGAGCATCAGAGACCAAAAGCAAAATATCGCATGTTAAAGCAGCCACTGTTCAGTTTCAACCTCAAATTTAGGCCTACAGGTGCTGACTCTGGTACAATTTTCACTCTATAATTTTCCAGAATACTGCTTGCCGATTTTATCAAAGTGATTGCTGACTTATTTCAAATATATTATCACGCAGCTGCTGTAATTGCTTTTACTGGATTGTCACAATGTACATGTAGTTTTTGATGTTGTTTGCTTCATCATGACTATAACAGTGTGTTATTCCATTTATTCTCAATTTTTTAATGCTATAAATCGCCATCACTATAGAATTTGTAGATGGTACTCATTTACTTCCGCATTATTTTAGTAGATATATTTATTTGACATTCATAGCATATGTTGGTCAAATATCTCATTCATTCGCTTTATGAAGGCTTTTTCGCAACGCCAACATGCCCTATATATGCACCACAAGGAGAAAGTGAAGGTCGAAATCTGCAGGGTTAAACGTCGATGGTTAACAAAATCTGAGAAATCTAGTACTAGCATCTGGAATATAATTAGCGAAATTTGTGATTTAAAATTTCAGTCAATTGTACAGTTGGAAGCAATGATTAAGGATCACGACAGTCCTCTGCTTGCCTCAGAAGCTTTTGCTACTTCACTAAAATCGCATTTTGGCCCTGAACCCGAATGGTCTGCCCTTAGCTTCTTAGGCGAGGATGGAGACCAACAATGGACACCTTATGTATCTCCGCAAGTTGTTTTTGAAAAAACGATCAAACTTAGAGACAAGGCTCCGGGAGCACACCAACCTTCTTCGAAGCTTATCCGAGAAAGTGCACACAGCACCCCGGTTTCCCACTTATTCTCAGTTTTCTGTAGCAACAGGTGAATTTCCTGGAGTGTGGAAAACTGGAGCATTATTCCCATTCCGAAGTCTAGTAACTTTAACTGCGCGAACTTCAGGCCAATTTCTTTAATACCTACGCTGTTAAAGATCTTAGAGGATTTGGTTTTACGATCAGTTGAACGTCAATTGAGGGCACTTTTTGGCACAAATCAGTTTGCATATCAACCGAAAATCAGTACTTTTCATGCCCACGTAACTGTGCACGACTCGACAGACATGAGTCTTGTGGTCTCATCATTATGTCTTTCGATCTTTGACATGCTTTCGATTCCTTGCTTCACGATTCCCTTTTTCGAACTTTAATAGATGGTCACCTCCAAACAAATTCATTGAATGGATTATTTCTTATCTGTGCAATCGCCAATTTACAAGTGCTTGAAAAATGTTGCCTGCAGATCTATACGTTGTGATATGTCAGGTGTTTCTCAGGGTTTCGGCTTGTCCCCGCAGCTGTTCGCGGCTCATGTGGGATTACTTAAAACTCGAGTACAAAGTACGTTAATGATAAAGTACGCTGACGATGTCCTATTCATCACTCCCACAGATCAGTCTAACATATCGTCGTTGAATCAATAATGTCTGCAGAGAAAGAGGATATGGCCAACTGGTGCGATGCTAATGGTTTGAACCTGAATACCAACAAAACAAGGCGCATGTATGTCAGAAAAGGAAACATCGACGCCTTTCTGTTGTAAACCGAAATAGGCTTTGTCCAGGAGCTCAAGTTCCTGTCTGTCATATTCAACGATCACTTTAACCGGGACAATCACATATCATATGTGAGCAAATAAGCTAGCAGAGGAGTACATGCCCTCAGACGATTGAAATGTTCAGATATCGCAAAGCATGATCTGATTATATATTCATTGTAGACATCAGATCGATCAGTGAGCATAACTCCCCTCTTTACGTTGGCATAAACAAGAAGAACAGTAAAAAGTTACGAAATTGAACAATTTATTCCACATCATTTGTGGAAACGATTGCGGTGAAGAATGCCTCGGTGACTTGGAGCTTAGACGAGACAAGAGAGCCTAAACTTGTTTCAATCAAGAGAACTGTTTCAATCCAGCTATGAAAGTGGACTATGTTCTTCACCCCTTAATGCCACGCAGGTATAGTACATCAATCATTTTGAAATCCCTTTCTCTCCTTCGAGCATCGTCGTTCATTCCTCTTTGTGCATCGGCCTACAGCAGAGATCTCCAGCGAAGTCTGTAATACATGTTTCATCGCTCTCCTTGTCCAACTTATTAACTTTGAATTTCATCATGTAATCATTTGATATTCTTTGAATTGAATAAACGACACTTATTACATATTACTCACTATTTTGCTCACTATGTATATCTAAATGAGTTAAACTGAGCAAAGCGCTCAGAAGGAAAATCAATGTTTTCTAATGTCTCATCTTTATATCCGAAATTAAAACAACTGATCTTCATAATTGAAAGATCGCTGTCATTAATATGTGCTATTCTCAGGCTTGCCGTAGGAGCAGTATTCCGATAGGAATTCCCTTGGGATATGAACAGCAATTTCAGTTATGGGAATTCCCAAAAATATGTGAGAAGCTCGTAGTTAAAGTTCTGTTGTACGTTTTTCATAGATATGAGATCAATATAATTTCTAAAGACAATTATGGCATGAAATGTTTGCAACGTAGGCATTTAAATTATTCTTAAGATTGAGTAACAGAAATTGGCAAAGCATGCCTGACAAGATTGTATGGTTGAAATTTCTGTGTTTGATCCTCGCACTTATATGCTGTCTATTTTCAAGCACTAGTGTATTAACTTGGGCCTACTGCATAGACCTGATTCCCATAGACTAAGCTCCGGTGTCGTATGAACAATGTGCTGAAATATAAATTATAATTACACATAAATTATAATTTACAAGCTAAAATTTTTTGCGATCCACATAATGTTATTACAATTGCTACAAGTAGACATGAAGTTATCCACTCTATGCATCAATTATAGGAATATTTCATGTAGGACGCATCTGTAGTAGGCCCATCATGTTATGTTAGGATTTATGTATCGCTAGTCTTTAAAACTACTTCAATAAAATCAATTAGGTTACAATGGACGTACTAAAAAGACCTGTTGTAGAATTACCATGCATTTAGACGGTAGGCCTGCAGTGGATTAGAATGTTACCTAACCTAGTCGCTAAAGGTTCTCAGACGGCCTAACTTATATGGGATGTCCCAATCATTTGTCACTAAAACCTTTTATTGCGATCGTAATTGATTGAAAATGACAAGGAATCTGATTGAATCATAGACGATCACACGTAGAAAATATTTTGATTTGCTTCATCACTCTTTTGAAGACATGTGTTGCTGTGTCTTAGCAGCTATGAATTAGAGCAAAGTTCTCCCTTTTTATCTGTGTAGGAGTACATGTAGATTATTTCAATATTTCTACAGATATGCTGAGTCGGCAGACGGCATCCACACGTGACCGTCGACGTCACAGCAGTATGGCAGGAATGGTCGGGGATGCTATGCCATTTGCTCTCACTGGCCAACCGATTATGCTGTCCGACCTCATGCCCTCTGAAGATTGCATCGCATCTGACACCGAGCGGCAACGTTTGGCGGACTACAGAAGACATGTGAAGCTCATTCCTGTTCGAAGAGAGGTTCTGTATTACCAAGGAGCTCGTCCAAGTGTACCAGATCGGCGAAGTAATCGGAAGATGAGGAGAAGCAGGTCAATGCGAGATGGCGAATTCGTAGTCCCTGCAGCGCAGAATAAGGTAACTCTTAGCTGAAAATTCAATCGTTTTAATTCAATTTCTTTCTCACCTACATCTCTCTCACACGTACACTGTCACTCAATCATTTAGTCTCTCTCAGTCTCTCATGTACGCATGAACATCGCCAAAATGTATTCTAGAAATGATTCATTTATTCATTTGCATTCATCACAGCATTTAACGCTTCTATATGCCCAAGCATCTATTCATTGGGGAAGTATTATAGCTGATGACGATGTGAAACAGCGTTGTGTCCATAGACTTCATCCACATGATTAGTTACTCAGTTCATGGATTCATGAATTATATTTTCTCTTGATTTGTTTGCCATAGTAATACAAATATCTGTAATTCGTCTTAAAGAACAGTACCGGAGTTTTCCAATTAATATGCCCGGTATATTAACTTGAAAATGACGAAATTGCAGAATAAGTTCGGATCAGGTTAATATACCCGGGTATATTAAGTGGAAACACCACAAAATAAGCATACTTGATATATGAGATGGAATTCGTCAATCATAGTTTATTTTTTGGTTTGTATTCAGATTTTATTCAGATGCTTATTACGGTATTCCTCATTTTATACCCTAACAATAGTAATAAATTACATTCAGATTGTGACTTTGTTTTCATTACAGTTTGGTTTCAGTCTCATATATGAATAAAGTCTGAATGGCAGAATAACAGTTCTTAGGTATTCAATAGGGTTTTCAAACCCGGTATCCCGGGATTATCGCATTTTTACGGGATTCTGAATCCCGGTATTACGCAACATCTGTTCTTAGGCAGTTAGGAGCCGTGTGAAGATGGAGTAACAAGTATATGGACAAGGAACATGGAGTAACAGATGCAATGCGTGAAACGTGAATGTTAACGCGATACAAGAACTAAATATGCTTCCCACGGTCAGTTTAACAATAGACACTTGCAAACTCGAGACAGAGCTACTACCATATAGAACCGCATAGAATAAGATACTTATTGTCTATCTCAACCAATTCATTGATATCAAAAAATAAAAATATGTTCAGGCAGTCGAGAGAAGGAAAGAATAAACGTTATAAATACAGGCGTACTAATATCTAATGAATTTTTGAAGCGATTATTATACAATATCGGGCTTTTACCAGACGTCAAAAAATCGCAGGATTTGCATTTTGATTTGAAAATCGAATTGAATACCAGGCCTTAATGCGACAACGCATATTGTGTGCGATAATCAGATCTTTTATTGTTATAGCTTATGTCTGCATGTGAAAAGATAACTTATTATTAATTCATGGACAGTAATGCACATGTCTATCTGATATCATGAGTTGTAGTCTACAGTATATCGTTCAAAATACTCGTCAAGGAATTTAAAACAACGCCTAGTATTGTTCAGCCTACGCTATCCTAAGCATACTATTGGTAAATGAATTAAGCTTGCCAATCCTGGGATACGAAAAGTCGGGATTTTGAAAACCCTAGTATGCAGGTAGTTAGACGTATTCCTTCGCCTAATCTTCTTCCGGTGTGATCACATAAGATGCCAAGATGAGTGCTTGATTCTCAGAGATCAGCAGAAGTGTTATTTCCAAGAAAATTGTTGAATGGTACAAAGACAATGAAAGTTTGGAGCGAGTTAATCTACCCGGGTATAAGCAAATGTATGGTCCAAATTGCTCAGTCTAAAACCTGCTATTAATTATCATTCATCATTAAATGTATTTGGTAGTACTTCCGGATTTGGAGGTGTATGCTAACTTACTTTTCCTGATTGTGTTCGTGTAAAAAATGCATGCTATTGTTTGCAAATAATTATGGAAATAAGCACCTTTTGACTTAGTCTAAATAGTCAATCAATGATCTACAGCAACAGCATCAAAACGGTCTCGATCTTAAAATACGCTCTGTAATCAAATGATCAAGGACAATTTGTCCTGAACAAATGACCCACACAGTTCACTCAAGTTGAACTACAGGGTAAGTTTCAGCGGGCAGCAGTTGTTGGGTTTGTGATAATTAACATACGCACGTTTGGTCGATGACTAACTAATATACATGTACATGTAAATAGTTGCGCGCATTGTCACTTTAGATACCTTTCTTGGAATCGCCATGTGATCCTTTCGCTAAGAAGATCTTCGCGATACTTTTCTATATCGGTTGAAGCTAGCTCTCAAATATTCAACTCTGAGATGACTCAGATGTAAATGTTTCAGTAGTAAAGAAGTTGCGACTGTACGTTATTACTCATGCTTGGATCGTTCAGATGATTATGCTTCAATGAGTTGATGTCGACGTTATTTTTATGCGCTCATCAACGTATGATATTAGTTCTAATTTTCAGTGTCCTCAGGTAATGGGAAGCTTCTTTCGTTGTATAGTTGTGTGATCATGGCACGTTCTATTCATTGACATCCTGCAATTCATGCGTCATCTTCTCAACCAACATGCCATCGATTTATAATTCATATTAAAATCATGATATTTTTAGACTCAATTTCTTATCATTCATCAATAAGAATGAAGTGAAATAAACGATAGAGCACATTGTCATGCAAAAGATACGGTCGGGCATAAAGGCTGGTTGCAACATGTAATAGAACTGCATTATTATTTTCGCGATGTTTTATATACGTGGCTAAATTTGAAATTAAATCCCATGGGTGCAAAGTTGAATGCTTGATTTATTAGATGACCATTTTATTGTCAGATACTGCTAAGTATAAATAAATAATTCTGTGATAATTTAATTTGTTGTACTATTTCTGCAATGGCTACTTCTATGTGAAGATATTTTTTTCAGTCTGTCATAAAGAAAAATAATAGTGGGGAACAGACATGTGCATAAACAAGTTTACAAATTCAGTTAACTTCATAGTAGCAAGTAACAATGGCAGAAAGCAATTAATGAAATAAGTTAAACGCAGTTACCTCGTCAAGATCGGCTGATCACGTTGAAAAAAGATCGTTCTCAAGTTTCAATTTCAGCATGAGAGAGTTCAAACTCTTCAGTTCTAGGAAAATGAAGTCCAAGCATAAAATATTCAATTAATATCTGTATAAAAATGAATCTTTAAATTTCAATACTCTATCACTCTGGGGGCTTCGACGATGCTGAAACAGTCAGACATTTCTAGAGTGTTGTGGTATTTTAAGTCCGGATGCCCTTCCTGACGACTTCCAATGACAGCTTTAGGGCTCGACCTCTGGGCCAAAAGATCGTTAGGCCGAACACTAAAGCCATTTTGCCACGGAGACCTAATTAGCATCTGCATAGGATTTTATAAAAAATTGACCGATCTTATTTGAATATTTCTTATAAAATAAATAATCAAATATTGAGCATGAAGTTATAATTAAAAACATTCTTTACAAAACCTTAATTTGTTGACGTTGTGATAAATATAGGCATCATTTTGATGGTGCTGATGATGATGATTGCGAAAGGTTGGTGGCATTAGATATACGGCTTCGATGATGTTCGACAATTTCTATGATTTTTCGATAGAAACTGAAACATGCGACCATATAGATTTTACTTGCGAAATGAGAATTTTCAATATTCTCAATGCTCGTTTCAGTATTTGATACACTTCTACTGATGAATAAGAAAGTAGTTATTTCTATCTCTCCTCTTATGCACATTTTCTGTTGAGGTGCAACAGCTCTTATTAGTTAGCGCGTTGCATTTCTTTGGGCAGGTATTGTGTTCAATTCCAGCACGGATTTGAAGCCGTCTTCCTCTGTCGACCCAGAAGTGAAAAGGTGGCAGATATAAGAGGCACTCGGATGCGCATAGGCCACCCAGCCAAATAAAAAAGTCGACCGACCCATGCGCAAGCCTACAGGTGTGACGTTTGGCCATCATTACGTTTCAATTCTAGTAGAAATTCACCTTCGCACGCACTCAGACAATCACATTTTTGATGAGGAGTTGAATGCTCATTTATCGAATAAACAAAGTCAAGTCCGTGGTTGATCTCGTTGATCGCATCTGTAGATGGAAACAGAATAATCTTCCAAGAAACCGGTGATCAAAGTTTCTGATGACATATAAGATTTCTTATCTTATCTGAACACATTATTTGTTTAACATAATTAGTCATTGGTAAATGATTAATAGCGTTTGCTTGCTTCTATCAACGTGCCGCTTGAGAATTTATTCAAACAAATTGAAGTTGAGACGCAATCGATGGACAGGCTCCATATAATGTCCCTGGGAAACCAAAAATTTACTATTTGCGTTCGTCGACGAGGAATGCTATTAGATTATTTCTTCTGATCATTAACTAAACAAACATGCAAATATATTTGTAAAAGTGCAATATCAAGCCTGTGTCTGAATGGTGAGAATAAATAAATAGGATGTCGTTCTAGTTTTCTTATCGGACCGTTAACATTAGCAAGCGAGTCAACTGACTTGATCGATGACTAAAGAATTCCAAACAGTTGGTCAAACAGGAGTAATAATTGTTTCCTTGAAAGTATTGACAAGAACTTAACAGGCAGCTGCGTTGTGATAATTATCATTCATGTTATCAATTTGTGTATGAATCAGTGATATATTGTAAAAATTTCAAAGGTCAAATGAACAGTGTTCATGTTACATCTAGAAAGGATCGTGGTTCCAGACAAGGGAATGAAAGCGATATTGAATTTGGTAGATCGATTGATTTTTTATCATTTTCTAAGACCTATTTTCTTTGCGTCAAAATATTCGAGTAATTCCCTCTAGAAGGGTGCTATTTCGCTTTTGATTATCTGTTAGCAATTATGGATTAACAAAATTCGCAATTTAATTAATACAATATATTTATTTTTGGAAAAATCATTTCAGGTATGAATAAATGTTTGAATTGCAGTCAATTTGCCATTAATTGGCATGCTGCTAATTATTGCTTGCTATTAATTGTTGAAGTTCTGTTTCGTCCCGTTTTGCTTTTTTTCAACGTCCGATTGACAGTTGCTCAAAGAAAAATTGTTGTTGAATGCAGATTCACAACGGTTCGTGTTTCTTAACCGTTCCGCAGGGCTGTATAAAAATGCACTTCTATTACAGTAGTGTGGTCCATCTATATAATCGAATTGAACTCGGTTTTCTCACAATCTCGAGCGAATCTTGATTTCCAAAATACTTGTGCACTTTTACACTGATTCGGCTAAAATCGCTGAATGCCGTTTAAACTTGGAAATGTTTTTCTAAGTCGGAAGAATGTATGACTGAACTCGAAACAGTTGAGACGCTGTGTTTCCTGCCGTGAGCAGGCTGAACGGACCATATAAACGATGAATAAGAGGAATAATGAATAAGCTCGAATACTTCCTCTCTAAAATGTTCAGCACATTCCTGAAAAGTCAAGACTCGGGATAGATAACACCGACAGGTTAGCGTAAAAAGGAGAAGGTACAGATTTAATGTTTGCTGTCAATGAACTGATGGAGACGGTATGCAGAATGCACTTAGA
The DNA here is from genome assembly GCA_907163375.1 of Prostheceraeus crozeri. Lineage (NCBI taxonomy): Eukaryota > Metazoa > Platyhelminthes > Polycladida > Euryleptidae > Prostheceraeus > Prostheceraeus crozeri. The sequence continues at coordinate 403,443 of CAJQUW010002342.1, read as the reverse complement.
AGCGAAGGCGAATGCCGAATTGTTAATTGACTAAAATAGTCAATATTTTCAAAGAGAATGAAAGCGAATGCCACCTGGAAAACCATGGATGCACATTGTATGTATCAACGAATACAAAGCTTCGAGGATGTTAACCGTCAGTCTATTTGTATTTCTTGGTTGTTTCCAATCATATGCGCAATACAAGAGAGATTTGACATACGATAAGGCTTAACAACTCGCCGTTACCACAGACGGCAATTATATGCGATGATACATCGACGGTTGCCACTACATCAAGCAATAGGTCAGCAGAACTGGAAGATAGTTGGAGAGAATGTCTGGGAATGTGTGAACACCCTTCTTGATTATCAGATGATGACATGCTGACCCATGTCCCGTCAGGCGAATACTTGTGGTTGGACGTGTGAACTGGTCTCATTGATTTTCATTACAACTGAACACAGCTTTCCTTAACAAACTGAAGTTATTTCTTCCCACATGTTTCCTCTGTTTGTATTTGATTTTCATAAATATCACATAAGATGACGTGCAAATAATTTGATTATTTGCTGACACGCCCATTGTCCAGTTGTTGACGAATCGTCTGGTGATTTGCAATCTGAGATACATTCTGAAGATTTTATTGAAATCTTTTCATGAAGATATAACAACTTTGGAAACTGGAGTAGGACCACCTTTATGACATAAAAGCTCAATCTATAATCGTGCTTTCCAAACTTGTCAAGTTGTTGTAAAATTTGTGAATTCTACAAACTCAGATCAGAAAATTGATTTCCGATGAAATCATGTCAATCAATGTTCTATCTTTCCTGTTTTTACACAGGAAGAATAAAATGCTTAATCATTTGTCAATCATATCTTCACTCGTATGACATATTATTGATTATGTTGAATAACACAACTGAGTTTCATTATCGACGATTTAATTCTTTTGTGATGGCTCACATGCAGTGTTCGAATACGAGTAAAACTTCTGACGTTTTATCACAGAATCACTTTGCTGATCTGAAATCTAGCAAACTTTCCCATCCATGCGAGTGCGCTTATGTCTCTTTGGCACAGTGCCTAAGTACATGACTTTTCAATCGTTTGCCAATGTGGGTTCGAACCCTGAGACCAACGCCACAGAGGAGTCAAGCAACACCCAAGCTTCCACAGAGGGTGAAATGCTTTTAAAACTTCATTTATTAATCACAGAGCTAATAAAATAGACAAGAGGGTTTGGGAATATTGAAGATAGAATTATGCATCAGTAGAAGTGTGAAAATATCATTGGAAATAAGATCATTATATTTGAGCGAAATCACGAACAAACAGAATCATTTATCATCAGAATCTCAAAATGAATTGGCACCATTAACTTTCTTCTCTCATTGGAAGCTACTGCACTGTCGAACACCAGATATGCTTAGATTCTTAAATGCAGTTTCTTGGAAATAAATTGCGCAGATCCACCGTTGCGAGGAATCGACCAGCGGTATAGAAAAATGTCTGACCGGTGGGTGGTTGGCGGCGATTATCGGAATCTACAACAATAGACCTTAAATCAACTATTTATAGTCACACGTCATTCCACACATCGTTAAATAATGGATTTATAATCACTCAAACCGCGCTGCGCTGAAGGTATTACGCAGAATGTTTGCGTAATCGGCCTGTCTTTTGTTTCTAAGAAAGGCTTGCCGATGGTGCTAGCCTGGGAAAGTGTATTTTGGAAATCCAAGCCTAGGAATTTTGTTGCTGATGGGCCGCGGGGCGGTCAGAAGTATGACAGTAAGCCAGTAATGAAGTCAGATCGACACGGTAATATCCTAGTCCGAAGGGATTCGATGATAATTACTCAAAGTGTGATGAGTGAAACGATAATATGATTTATTGTCGTGCCTTAACTAATGTAATCTCTCACCTATACTTTCAGTCGATAAAATCTCAAGTCTACACAGATGAAATAAATAATGATTGACTGGCTTGTGTAGCGGCAGTCAAGTGCTTGACGACTTCATGTGGAAAGTAGTTCATTTTAAAAGAATACTGTGCCATTAGGAAGAGCTATTAATCAAATAAAAGTATTTTATCATTGATGATGGAGGACCATTCTTCTTTCTGAGGCTCCTGTCGCGTGAAAAAATACATCTCTGGCAATCATATAAAAGTATTTTTTTGAAATGTACTCTTTAAAGACCTACGAAGTTTTTTGGTAGACAAAACTTCATCAGTAGACTACGATGCTCGGAAGCACATCAGGAGATGCGCCTGTCTTCCATGTGACCGAGCTCCATTTATCCCACTCTTACTCCCTCGTGCTGAGTGTTTTTGCAAGCATGTAGAATATACCTACTTTAGAAGTCTGAGGTTTGACTCGACCTAGTAGTTCTCCCGGACGCAGAGCGAACACTACCATAAGGCCACTGCGACGGCTCATCGTTTACAAAGCTGTCATCAACATTTGGCACATCTCGGGTATCTATGTGTAGTAGAATTTCTATCGCTCCAGTAGCTGTTATTAATGTTAATGATAGCAATCATCGGAGAACAATTGATAGAAATTCAGCTTTCATTTCTTTCATGGATAAAATTATGAGTTGCAGAACTGATTATTAATTATTAAAAAGTGCAACACCTTGGCATGCTCATTATTTATCAAAAAATGTTAAACGTATTACTTTATTTTTGATGTGAAGAATTCGGAGTAACACAATTATGGAATTTTATAGACGTTTTGAGAATATCTCATAAATTGATAGCAGAAGTGAATCTCTTGCTGGTGATGGTAGTTACGGCAAGACAAACCTTTACATATACAGGACCGTATGCGCACCAAAATTGATTTTCATTATCAAATTGAAATGTTCTGAATCTTCTTGATGTTCCACGATATTGTTGCATTCATAGCACTTTCCTATAATTTACAGAAAATATCAAATTTTATAGTTAATAATGACCATAGGCTTTACTTCTGATAGGGTTAATCTCAATTCTGCTGCCTCGCGCACTTATATCAGGCCTAGATTGATTGCTCAATTTTGTCCATCCTCAGAACATTCCGATGTTTTGACGTGTAAACTTTCACATGAAATCTGTAAGTTGATTGAGCATTCATTATTATTAGTTGCTAATCTCATGTTTAACATGCGGTCTCATTTAACACAGACAATCCTCTTCGTGTTTAGTTTATTGACCATAGTTTTGACTTTCAACATCACTTAGTGCGAAACAAGTGCATCTGACAGTTGGCTTAATTCATTATGACGCCCACACATTCGATCAGGATACACAAAAACTGTTACATGATTGTAGCATCTCCTGTTCGATCACAAACTGCTTTATTGTCAAGTAGATGAACACATCCATGGGGGAGTTCAAGTCATTAACTTAAATAAAACATCGATGTACCAGGTGACTGTGGGCACCTCGTTCAGTGGATTCTAATGCAAATATGAATGAAACAAGTATCTAACTCAAGTTTATAATTGCGAAGAATTTCTAAGTATTCATTCACTTCGCAGCACGGGTTGAATGCGTTTAAACGGCTATGCGTGTTAAACTGACAATTCAGAATTTAGTTTGACAGTGCACAGAAAGTTTTCGTTTTTTGAAACGGCCTTGTTATTGGAAAACTGTGCAGTTTGCATTAAATTGACCGACAAACAAGCGCAACGAAAGGGTACTTTAATCTGAAAAATTATTTATTGAAACTTGAATTGTATTGAAACATTGTTTCGGTATCTGATAAATAATCAGATTAATATTCTGTGATGGATGTTACATAGACTTAGAATGCCATATAGAAAAATGTAGACTCAATATTTTTTCTGTGCGATGAAGACATGATTAAGACGTATTATATGATGCACCGTGATTATTTAAATTAATAGTCATTGTTTTATGATGTCTGCTTTTGTCTGCACATTTTGATACTAGTAAAACTCATCGCAGAGTGTTGTCTTCGTACCATATTATACTATCCTATCCAACTCTCATTTGAAGTAGGTCCAACTACCTTTTGCCATTTACTGCAACTTTCATGAGTCTGTAATTTTCTGATTTTCATTAACTGAAGTAAGACGCATATTTATTATTCAAACAAGCCCCAATAGGTGAAAGAAATTTACTCAATCAGACACATTAATATTCATGTGCCGGTGACGCGGTCTTCCATAATGAGTGCTGGAATGATTTTCATTAGCGTATGAGAATTTATAACTACGAATCTTCAAAGCTCACCATCGGACAAGATAGAGCTTGTCTTGTCTACCGACAATATTCCGCTGAAGTAATGAAGCGCCTCTGAGTAATGAAGAAGCAATTCGTAGAAGTAATGAGTCTCTGAAGTAAATGAAGCGCACATCAATCCAAAGGTGTTCTCCTGGTGCACATGTAGTGCCATCAGTGTGTGCCTTTATGTGAGTCCATGAAAAAATTTTAGCTTCAACGTCAATACTCCCCGATACTAAAGGTTTGGACTTTCCTGAAATAGTCAAAATTTTTGGTGCGTTGTGGCACTTTTAGTCCGGATGCCCTTCCTGCCGACGTCCAATGACACTTTCGGGGCTCGACCTCTGGACCGAAGGATCGCTAGGCCAAGCACTTAACGACTGTGCCACGGAGACCATTAGTCACTTGGAAAATTTCGTGATTCACGTGCCATTGTTTGGAATCAGTTTTCTTAGCTTACTTTCCATAACCAATACAATCTCTTTCATAGACTTTCGAAAAGGCTTGCCAATGGAAAGATTTCAAGAAAATTGCAGCTTCATTTTGTTTTTAATATGATTTCACTGACTTCACTAAAAACATTAACCCATTTATGCCCAAACTACTTTTAAAGTTAATTTTATTTTTGGAAAAAATGATGTTTGTTTAAACGAACATTTGACATAAATGTGTTAGCCTCTATCATGGCTTTTCATTATGCAAGGGGAAATTGTTGTAAAAATCTTTTCTAAAAAATTTTTGGACTTCGATAATCTATGTAATGATTGCCTGAATTACTCCTAACTTAGCCATAGCTGAATTAGGTGCTACGCAATGATCGAAGACGTTCCAAAGTCTAACTATCTGACGTCTCAACAATTTGGGTAAAAGTACAATTTTTCTGTGAATTACGAAATATTTCATGAAATATGCTGATAGCGAATTGTTCCTGTAATATTGACGTCCGTATTTCATCAGAAAATTCGAGAATATCTTGTTTACTTTCACTATAGATGTTCAAGAAAGACCTTCTGTGGTGAGAAGCTCATAATGTCAGTAAAGCATTTATTTCTTATAGTTTTCGCCATTCCCTCTGCAGAAACTTCATTGACAATACTCGAAAATCTGATAACATGAATGAAACTAAGCATTACAGAGATTGGAATCAGATGGTGATGATCTTGAAAATGATCGCTGTAGGAAAACAACTGGCTAGATATTTTCGTTACATTCGGACAGAAAATCTGCCAGAAGCGAAGGGACGATGAATTTGTCAAAATTCAGTCTCTTTCATCCCCAGCAAGAAAGTCATGTGTTTGGCGACGGAAACATCCTAATTCCTCATGTGGACCTCACAGTGCCGATTGTGCATGACTGTGTAGAATTAATTCCAATAGGTTGGGAAATATTCATGTATGTCGACTCGTTCAACGGACGTCAACTTGTAAGACGTTTCATTAAAGCGATGCGACTCCTAATTATTTCCTCATTCATAGTACATCACTGCATTACATTTAACCCATTCAGTACGATTGTCCCTACTGTTCAGTGGAATTCCAATGTTATTTCCGCGTACATAGTCAGATTTTCGTATGTTTAGCAGTTATCTGTTGTAATGGTCTCCGTAGCAAAGCGGTTATGGGCTTGAAAGTTTGATCGTTTGGTCTTGTGTTCGAATCTCTAAGCGAATGTACTTGAAGCGGCCCAGACTGAATATCGCAACCAAACACTGACCCTGTCAACTTGGCTATGTAGGGGAGCAGTGAGGCCAGAACTTCATAATCCATACGCTTTCGGATAGCACAAAAACTCATCATCAGTGACTGGACGCACTAGAAATTGAGAGAAAATTGAATTCATGTATACTGTGTTTTTGGTTTGAAACTGGTCAGCTAATCTTTAAAACCTTCATTGATTTTGCCACCACGAGAGACATATCTCGGCCTATTGAGTCGAGTTAGCTTTGGGTGTATGTGGTCAAGTGAGTTAGCAGTCGCACAAGTGGTTGCTCGTTCATCTCACGTGCCTGCAAGTGCCTTTCAGGCTGATTCAACTTCCAATCGATGGCACAGTGGCATTGTGGTTAGAGGATGTATCTACATGTCTTCCAGGTCTAATGTTACTGGTTCAAACCTTTCCACAGCTGATAGGTCAAATAAGTGGACATGAGCTAGCCTTACATCTGCATGAATAGATAAAATTACCAATGCTAGGCTATTTATGAAAACACATCAATAAATCTTGGTGGACATATTGTCTAAGCCAGTTTCTGTTCACAGTTACGCAATGAGTTCCACTCTGAACACTTTATGTAAATCTTCTAGAGGAATGAAGCAGAAATCTTTCAGGAATGCTTCATTTTATCATCTCCTTTTTGCAGTATCCTTTCAGTATGACTTTGTGAAATCTCCTGTCTTGCCGTGCTTGTGATTGTTATCGTACATGAGTTGTTGATATATAATAGAACATTATATAAATATACAAGGCAGCTAAATGAATGTACCGTTTAGCTGAATGACCTCATGATAGTGCTGTCTAACAAAATTTGGCAGATATCCGTGAAAATCCGACTAAAAATGTGATTAACTGAAATATTTCTGATTTAATTTGCATGATGCACGTTAATTGTTCCATCTCGTTGCACTCAAAATGGCAGATTTTTCAGAACGTGCTCAAGAACAGTATATTTAGTTATTTTTATCACATTTTCGATAGACGATAAGCTTAAGCCATGTATCTCATACTTGGCATCGAGAGTAGCGAAGTCCTCAATTAAATTGGTCTGCCGAAATAGCCTCAATAGTTTTTAGTCACACCTTATATGTACATCAAATCCTTGCAATAACTGTGAAGCTACGGACGAATTTGTTCTTGAAAAATGTTATTGTGAAAGTAGAATGGAAGTATATCCCAGTAATGACATCAATATTATCAGTCTAATGGCAGGGATGATGCAATCTCGAATGTAGCTGTCAAATTTACGAACCGATCGTCGAGATTACAGGAAACACTTGACGAATATTCCCTACCATTTTGCATATCAAACACACAGCGGAATCCTTGAAATTGACCATCTGTGAACGTTAAGCAAGCAAGCATGACGTCAAGTGAAAGCTATTTTTTAATCAATTTTCCCTGATTTTGCTTTCTGTTTATACTTGACATTTGAAAAGTAGCGCTGTGAAATATGAATTTTTCATTTATAAATCTGCTTCCATTTAACAAATAAATTAGATTATCCAATCTCAAAAACTTTATTTATTGTTGCTGCTAAAAGTAAAGTCCGAAGATTTATGCAGACTGACTTTATGAAACATTTATTGCATGATCAATGAACTTAAGATTGATTTTCCTCTGTGAATGAGCACATGCATGCTGACTTTATATGAAGGAATATACAATAAATACAATACGCACTGTCTTCTGTGAGTTAGAGACTTACTTGCGATCTTTCGGTTGTGTGGTCGGTTCTTCTTGGGGATGTTGCTTGAAGTTGGCACAAAGGACATAGGGACCAAACCAACAGTCTGATCTTGTTAACACAGCACTGATTCTCCGTTAGAAAAGAAGCGGAGAAGAGAATTTACTATCATATTGCACTTCTTCATTTATTTTGACGCTGATTTCACATGATGCATAATATTCATAAAAGTATTTCTTTTTATTTTTAATTTTCAGTCATCATGTTGAATTCTAGACTCAAAGAAAACTTGAACTTCAATAATTTACACTGTTCTCTGGGAGCATGAATATTCATCGTGATGAGTGATTGAGCGAAACAGTAACAAAATACTATGTGGTTATGTTGAGAAAATGTCAGATCCTAACGGTGACAAGTTTACGACTTGGGTATTGAATTTGATTTTGGACAATGGAGACTTCAATTTCACCAATGTCTACAGTAATTGGAGTCAGTGAGAACATTATTAAATCGCAAATGTCATTCATAATTAGCATAAAATTTGTAGTTTATCTTGTGTTTCAATCTTTATGAAGGACTTGTCGTTAATAATAGTTTGTTACAAAATGTTGTACGGTACTCTTGTAATCAGCGTAATTAGAAAGTTTTAGATGTGGAAGAATTAGAACATTTTGGTTTCATGCATTCCAAGTAGTGATAATCAGTTTATGGCTTCTATGAGGTGTCAGTAATGGCTTTTTTAAATCACGCACTCTTTATCACGTAACATGATTTATGCATGTAATTCATTTATTCTATCGCAGCATGATTATCTAGCATTTTGTGAAAGTACTTCATGTCAAACATACGGCTAAAGTTTACTGTATATATTGCTAACATGCCTCAAATTATAAAATTGATCGCGATAAACTTATTGCTCTCCTTCAGTTGGTTTCCTGACAAAACGTCAACATTCAGGACATCGTCCTTTCTAAACAATCAAGTAGCTTAAACACTAATACGCATCTGATGCCCACTGCATTTACAAGCAAGTTAATTTTTCTAGGGTAATTTTACTTGTATTTTATGCACATTCTTGTTTTTCGGCAAAATCATGTCTTTATCGTATACTTAGTCTACCTGGTACTTGCTTAATTATGGAATATGTTATCTTCATTCACCGATGTATTCATACATGTAATAGGCAGAGTTGCTGTGGGTATGGGGACTATATGGGTATACCCATGGGTAGGGGGTGGATGTGGGTGTTGAGGTCATCCCAACAGCTCCCACACCGCTTCTATGGGGATTCTGTAGGGATTATTATGATTTTTCACATTCACTAGTAGCAATCAGAACTGACCTTTCATGCAGTAGTCTGATATTCATCAAACAGCTTGCCTTCTCCACATCAAAATTCTATGAGATATCTAAGCTGATTTCACATGCTTAATGCATTGACATGATTTTGATTGACTGAAAATAGCAAGATAAGTTCCTACCTGATTCTCTGACTGTCCTCATTGAAATCCAAAACCTGTGCGCATATCCATATTGAATATTACACATCATTTGAAATAGCGATTGTTGTGGTTTAATTCCTTGTTACTGTTGACATAATCAATCTGAAAATTTTTCTTTCTGCTTTGTCGGTTGTTGCTTGTGATCATTCATACATCTGTATTGACAAAACTGGTCACCATTTGGCGCCAAGGCGATGCTTTTCAAGACAATGAACTATGCGTGCCAATGCCAGCTGATACTGATACTGTTTTGCTGTGCGACGCATGCTATGAAGTCTTTTGATCTATTTATGATCACTTACCTCACTAGGATGGATTGAACGCCGATGTCAACAGCTATGCACCATGTAGGCCCACTTTCATGATTCTATTAGAAATTTAAGATTTTGGCTTTTTAAATATTATTGTACATTTTCATTTTCGTGCTGTCAGATGTTGAATGTTGATGCTGCATTTCGCGACATAAAAGTACTTTAAAAGCATCTCAACGATGATATTTATATTTATCGTTAAGATAAGTAAATACAACACCGGTTAGACGAGAGAAGATTTATGTTCGTCTGGAAGCAATTCATCTCGATATTGATAATTGCAGCACCGCCATCTGCTGATTGTAGGTGACTTCTCTTTGCTCGATAAATCATCTTAATATAAGAGGATAACAATTTTTAGTTACTATAGGACATTAGTGCTTGTAGCAACATTTTTGCAATGATCGGTTGACTTTTTACTTCTTCAAAAAAGAAAGCTAATTATATGTAGCGGATTTTCCATGTTTTTCACCTCAAAATACTTTCCCCGGCGTCAACATCCGATGGCCAACATGTTTCGAACTCATTTTTTGATAATTATACAAGATTCTAATCAAGATTAAGCTAATAATAACAAATCAATAGAGTAAAAATGTCAGACTTTATTTTCTACTGCACACAGCTACATAAACACAGAGCAGTATTACTAAAAGTTGATAGTTGATACTACAACCAAGCAATAGTCATTTCATGGCACAGTTGATTTTACCAATGACAGCAGTAGCACTAAGACTGAGAACAGCTATTACATATAATGTTGAACGAACTTGGGAGCATTGGTACATTGAAATACATGTAGACTCTAGAAGTGGAGTCAGATACCTCAGATGCATCACAAATTAGAATAGAGTAAGAATATGAAATACAAAGTTTCTAGAAAAAGAAATCTTTGTCACAATTTGTGAATGAAAAACGTAAATGTTTTGGATGATTGCACAAACTGACGAGGCCTTCGCTCTGCATTGGACAGGCGAACACATTGGACTTGTTTTTACAGTGGAAAATCATTTAGAGTATCAGCTTCAACGTAATATGACATTACTCATGATGGACAGCAGTATGACATTGAAATCAAAGGGATGGACACTCTGCTTATAGTAGCAAAGACAGTTATAGAAAGGCAATAAACAAAGGACAAAGTCAGGGCGGACTTTTACTCTGCATATATCAAGGCTAGAACACAAGTACTCAATAGCAAAGGACTCTGATGTTCGCAGCCTCATGCGATAAAATCAGGATTATTATTGAGGGCACCTTAGGAAATGTCGAGCCGCAAAACACCCCTAATCCTCAGGATTTCTAATCCATTTGCTTTGTAACTTTTTTTGCGACATCAGATTATGACCCAATAGAGGTATGCATGGTTTGACGTCACTAGTCCCCGTACTAGGAGCTTCGATGGTGCTGACACAATCAGACTTACATCCGGAGAGTTGTGATCTTTTAGTCCGGATGCCCCTCCTGACGACTTTAATGACACTTTATAGGGCTCGACATCTGGACCAGAAGATCGCTAGGCCGAGAACTTAACCACTGTGCCACTGGGATCACGCACCTTGAAGGCGATATACATGAAGGAGTTTTAGTTAGGAGTGCAACAATGAGCAATGAGGACGCCAATGATACAAAGTGCAGAGCTAGGAGATGCGCCAATGAGTTCGGAGAGGGTCTATGACCCAGACAGACAGTGTGTGCATGAGGACGGAGAGTGCTGAGATAGGAGGGCGGAAATGAGGTAGGAGGATGTCAGTAAGCTAGAAAGGATCGTTGTCAGATAGTCATTAATAATCGGATGAATTTTGGAGTGAAAGTAAAGACAAAAAACTTTTGCTTATACTCGTACTCGGAAACACATTGGGCGCGGAGTCTTGCACGGAGGATGTTCCTACAGAAAGGCCTTGGATACTGTGGCATGATCTCATCATATTTTAGGCATGAAAAATTGTTATTTTGTTATTTGTTGCAAAAATCTATCAACACCATGTGCATCCAGCGCAAACTGAAAGTTAATTGTCTACTTCTGTTTTATTCCTTTGAACTCTAACTTTGTTCTCCTTACTTCACCAATGATGAATCTCCTGTCCATTGGGATCAATTCAGAATGAAGATGAATGGTAAAACTGATTGATTTTGGCCCTATCATCTTTATGATGATTTCTCATTCATCTTTCCGCTAATTCATGTCTTGCTTTCTTCGTGATTCTGTTCGCCGATGTCTTGAGGAGAGCTTCCAAATGTCAACTGATAAATGGACAAGACGTATCACCGCACTGTGGCGGGAGAATTTATGACGGAAATCATTGCTTATGGTTTGAAAAAATTGTCAGATGGTTGAACATTGATCAGGAGAAAATGTTTGCATGCGACGTTCAGAAATAAAACAAACAAATATCTCACAATCTATCGCTTTGCATCAGTTTCGATTTTGTTTACATAACAGGCATTTCAGTCTCAGTTTTGTTCATCGAAAATTGTTTGCCTCGACGATGCGAAAACTGCCATCAGGTGATAAAATTCCCGTTACCTATCGAGGCATTTTCTCTGCTCACTCGCTGACTCATTTTCTGTCGATTTGAATTTCCAAAACGCTGGTACAGTTCCTATCGGTTGACGTGAAATTTCCATTAAAATAATCATTTTCTACGGCTGCAGTCGCTCTCTCTTCCTAATTTGTCACCTCCATGAAATTTCTGAAATCCGGTTGCTAATCTTTGATGACGGCGTAATTGCAGTAGTCATAGTTATGAGGGATAGGTTAAATCGTGCACTTCGCTTAGAATGAACGCGATTTTATGTCAAATAATAAATATGTTGGTGTCTCATGTCTACAAATCGAAAACTGAATTGTTATAAGGAATATGATATTCAACCGGTCTGTACGTGTAAGATTTGTAGAACTAGACTGAATCTGCATTTATCTATCCGCAATCTCGCGGCTCTGTGGCTCACTACAGGGACTATACTATATAGTATACTATAGTAATAAAGAACATCCAGGTCATGTGATGTACTTGCCATATCCGTAGGTATCCAATAAACACACATGTCTAAGTTGCTAGGCATACATCTGTCATCTACTTAGTCATTGAACATTCATTGCCCATCTACTTAGTTCATTGTGCAGCCGGGAACACAAACATCACTTTAACTATAGCATGATCTCTCATCCTAGAATCTGCTTACCTACAAATAGAAAGCATAATCTGCATCAAAAGTTTCAGTGGTGGGGTTCGGAACAGGCATATTTGTGACTGTTTATGAGACTATGAACATTATATGTCCAAGGACTTGAACTAAATTGAAGCAATTGGAACGCCATGGAGTTTTGTCCTACTAGGACTCGTCAGTATCCACACCGTCTGGAACGGCATTTTTCAATAATAAATTATGTAAAGGGACTTGTACTTTTCAAAGCTGTTGAAATTCTAGTTCCTCATCAACTTTGATTTGCAAGGTAAGATACATCTGAGCGTGTTTTGTGAGTGAGTTTTCAAAATTGAAATTTGATTTCCGTTCTTAAAGCTCATTGGAAAATGCTTTTTCTGGTGTTCAATCCACCCGTAAAATAGGAATACCATGAAATAACTGCTCCTTGCTTGCAATGTTAAAATACATCACATTACAGCGTGTACAACCGATGCTTTTTGTAATGTTCCGCTAGTTCCTACAGTTGTTAGGATAATTTTGTCTTGATCTCTTATTTCTCAAATCATCAATAATTTAAATCAGTGATGAGCAACGCGTGACCCGCCACCGCTTCTCATATCCGAAGTGGCCCGCGGGCATTGTTTGAATCGGTGATGCGAAAATGACCTTTAAAGGGCACTTTTAGAAGGTTGAACTTCTTAAGAATCTGTAAAAACATTGACTAATGACTTACTGAGCAATATGATGACACCATTTTACATTCGAATTCTCAAAGTATGTTCCGTTAACAATTAATTTTCTCAATATGAAGGCAAGTGACATGGCCATCAACACATGGTATGCTAAGTCACATGGTATTCGACACCTTGTTGAGAACGGTTCACCACGTAATAAACAGCGTTGCAGTTAGCCTATAGGCTGCGCATGAAGGAGTCCACCGCATGAAGATATGTGATATTTATAAACCAGCTCTTTTTTCAAGTAGTCTTTCTGGATTTTATTTGTATATTGCACCAATTTTGTACTAGACTGGCATTATCGCACGAGTATCGTTAGGGGAGCCTATGCGCGGTTTTCGAAAGCCGTTTATGTTTGGGTGACATAGCCCTATGTACACTTAGGGGTATGTAGTTTAGCAAGTTTTCGATTTTGTTATTTTACATTGTGCGGCATCTAGGCGGATAGATGAAGACTACTTACTATATAGACCGTCATTTTTCGATAAGGTAATATTATCATTAAAAATTTAAAGCAGCATTTTCTTCCAATGACTTAAAGTAAGGAAAATAAAAGTAAACTCATAATATGATGTATTATATTAAGCGCTTTCGATGACTCTAATCAAAAGATAGCGTCATGATACAAAGGATTCAAAAGCTAAAATAAGATAAGAGATAAAAAGTAATCTTACACTGAAAGCTATTGACATTCAAATTACATAGCTATGAAAAGAGATTAAGTAAATAAAGATATCCATATATACATGGCCTCAGTGATCTTGACATATTGCACATTTCTGCAACATGCAGCGACAGAGAAATAGGACGCGATCTTATGTCCGGAGAATTTACTGCAGATGTCCCAGAAATGTTGCATATTGAGCTGCCTTGATCTTTTGGGCCTCTCAATCTTGTTGCTGCCCACATGTGATAGTGCTCATTGATTCGGATACCAACACATCTCGTTGTCCGACCAATATAACTGCATCCGCAGTCGCATTTCAAATTGTAGCAGACGTTTGATCGGTCAATGAGAGGAGTTGGATCCTTCAAAGAGCGACAAGTGATCTTCATTGTCTGAGGCAAAGCAACAAGCTGTGCTGCATAAAATGTTTAGAAATCGATTCAATTAGCTTTTTTGAGACTACTGAATGAAATCTGTCTCCCAGAAATGGGATTCTAAGATACACTTTCTTTTTTGACGGACCAATTATTGGTTCTTTTTCTTTATTTATTTTATGTTGTTCAATAAATTGGTCCGGATGGCCATTCATTTTCAGTGTCTTGGTTAGAAACTCATTTTCATTTTCTAAAATACAAGGAGAACAGATGCGCCTAGCACGATAGAATAGACAACTTCTGTAGTCCAATGTCTTGATTTTAGTATGTATGCATATTTTTTACTCACTTAATCTCTTTTCATTGCTATGTAATTTGAATGTCTATAATTTTCAGTGTAAGATTATTTCGAATCCATTGTATCATGACGTTATCTTATGATCAGAGTCATCGAAGACGCTTAGGATAATACATTATATTATGAGTTTATTTTTATTTTCTTTACCTAAAGTCATTAATATATGATATTATTATCATTTAATCTCAATAAAAGCTTCCGCAATTAGTTTGGCCTATTCACATTTCATTATTCATATAGATTTTAGAATGTAAAATACAGTTCCTCAAAATACAACGGCCTAGTTGGATACAATGCTGCTGTATACATCAACAAACACAATTCTGTCATGTACTGCCACTATGTATAGTACAGGAATCCTTCAAATTGCGCTTAAAAGTGCTCAACAAACTTATTTCTGCCTTTTAAAATTGGTGGCCCTCCATTCCAACTTGTTTGCCCACCACTGATTTAAATAGACCTGCAGTTCACCGCTGCTTTCATCAATTTATCAGCTACCATTGATGAATTAAAAATATTATCATATGCATGAAAATACGTTTTTGCTTGAAATCTTGTAGTAATAAATCTGTGCATGCATTTTAGCAGCTACTAGTTTCTCGGGTACTTTTATTATGACTAGTATCAGCCATAGTTTAAGAAACCGTCTTCATGTAATGGACCTGGTCAAAGTCACAAATTCTGTGATACGCGAAATATTAGCTAGCAGATTTAAAGAATGCGCTGTTTGAAATCATTCAGAGGTTGGAACTTTTGTATGAAATGTAAGAGAAGAAATTTCTAAACTTCAACGTATCTAATACATAATACGGTGTGTATATCATAATAATGCAGGAAAATATGCTGGTGCAAGGATTGAAACCATTCAATTGGAAGTTGAGTTTTCTTTCGGTTTTCAAGTAGACCATGAACACATGATTATCATGCCCTGGTGCACTCGATGCCCTGGTAACTTTAATCCTCTTTTATAAAACGTCTGCAGACGTAGACGAAGCTGTGACACAATATTGTATAGCGAACAAAACATTCCTTTACGGCACATTTTGCAATTTTCGGTGATCTAGTGAAACGGCAATCCAAGCGTGAGATTATCGTTGTGATTGTTATCTTTTTATCCGCGACTTTCGTCAGCATCTGCACTGCATGAATGTGTTAGTCGCTAATATCACTGTGGTAATACCGGAAATATGGACACCTTCATCAGCTTTTGTCTCTGATCAACAATTGTGTTTCAGATTTTTTTACATTGAATAGACAGAGTATATTTTGTATAGTGCAGATGTCTATGGCATAACATCAAAGTATCCAGGATGCGGGAAATCATTTAATTCTAATTCGTTTAAAATTGCTATACTGTATGAACAAAGCGCATCTGCTCCTAATTGCAATAAAATAATATTCATATCATCGAGCATATTTTAGACAAATCATACTCAAGGTTCTGATAATAGAACCTATCCCAAGCAAATAATTCTTTATAATATACTAACGAAGTCTCACAATATATATTCATTTTCAAAAACTGATCAAGTTCATCGGCCCTTCAAAGCTGTATTGCATAGCAATTTCAAACATTCCATCGTCTAGATATCCAACCATCATCACATGGATGACCATAGCACGCTAGCCATAGCACTCACTGTAAATGTAATGTCATCTAAAACTGTTGATGAAAATAATTATGTACTTAGCTACGGTAATTGTCATATTGGAGACTTTTGTAAGAAGTCTATATTGAATACCAGACAGCTAAATGATTTCATTGGAAAACCCCTCTTAACTTGCAAAGAGTGCCGCAAGCTAGGGAAAGATCTACTACTTCTTATCACACAGTTAATGCAATTTCCGAGTTAATTATATATTGCTATGAATCTCCTTATTTAGAAAAAGTGCCCACTGCATGTAGGCTTGGGTATTGGCCTCACTATGTCTGTCTTTCCCTTTTTCTTTTTTTTGAAATTGCACACATGCAATTTTTTACTCATCCCTGCCTTACCCAAAACACGAAGCCATCCTAGCAGGCTATTAGTGAGCCAGCCTTCACTCACACACGCAACTCTCGCCATGTTGGGGTTAATAACCTCTATTGAGAGCGGTGGTACATCCCGAGGCGGACAGACTCAAACCCTGGTCCTCCTACACTCCCGTACCGAAGCGTGGTCCTTAACCAACTGAGCTATACCCTCACAACTGAATTTTGTATGTTACTTTGTAGTAACACGACATTACTCAACCTTTCAAATTTTAATGCTCAAATCTATATATTCCATTTTTTCTTTTCTTTACCAACAGCATGACCAACCAGGTGAATGTGATGTTCAACATTCCAACTAGCCTGTGCTGATATTAATCACAAATATTTCATTTACGAAAATCATGATTCAATCCTAGTATTCTGGAATAGAAACTCAAACCTTTGGGATAGATTCCAATGGCACTGAACAGGAAGATTGAGAATTAATTCACTCTGCTTCACATGAGCATTAGTTGATGTGGAAGTGAGACTGTTGTTGATATGATCAAATAGAAAGCAGCTAAGTCATACATGCGGGAGAATGGCGGAACATTCAGACACCATCGCAGCTATAGCTGTGGAATTGCATTCTATTTGTGAGAAAAGAGGAATAATTAAACTGAAAAGTATGCACTTATGCACTGAAGGTCTTCTCAAAATACTAATAGATCTGCGCACATCAAGAAGTACAAGATAACCTGATATTTTTCTGCCTTAATACTGAATCATGACTTTCTTAAAACCGCTTACGGTAGGAATTCTTTCCACGTTTCTTGATGTTTTCTACTTTTAAAGAACATTGATCCCTTCGCATAAACTGGAATAGAAAAGAACAATCAACGTAACTTTATAACAGCGGAAAAAATTCCAAAATCCCAAATCAAAATGGATTTGGCCGCTTTATAGAAAGAATCAGACGAGTAATTCTATTAAAACATACTCGTAGATTCCTAGAGCAAAGTCACAGCGTGCAGATCACGGTTCACGGCTACCTGTAAGTACTCAACGATTGTTGAAGTGATAAGAAATAATAGACTGTCGGAATGTGTGTTAGGTTCAGAGTTCAGTTCTCAACCATTTACGTGTAAATGAAGTGATGAGGTATGCAATAAATACTATTATCTTAATCTCAGCATTTTGTAACTCAAGAAAGGCGCATAAATGAAGCTTAACTACAGTAAGCAACGAAACCGACAGTGGCAGTTTCAGCATGCCTCTTTTGCCTGCTTGTAGGTGATATGTTTGTCAAATGAGTGCAAACCGTTCATGCATGAAAGTCATCTGTGGGTTTTTTGCCGCTTTGCATTTGATGGTGAAATATAGTATTTCATTATAATGATGTATCTTGAAAACCGTCTGACGTTGATGCTGTGCGTGGATGTAGCTGACTAGGCAACTCTGATATGTATCCTCATTCTCCTGTTCCTGTTCAAGGCGGTAAGCCTCCAAATGTCACTATTTTGGTGGGCCCCTCTAGCCCTCTTCCAATCCAAAATATCCCACAGACCCTTTCAACGCCTGAATTGACACCTCAGCTTCCAGTATCATCTTCCAAAACGAAAATGATCAATTGCTTGTCCTCCTGAGGCCCGCCCAGCAGTCGTGCATGGATGAAGCGTTCTACGCCCTTTTCCATTCTAATTAAAACTTGTCCATTCAATTTAAGACCTGTTCAATTCAATTTAAAACGAGTTTCATTCTATAACAAAAACAAAACTGCATTAAATCAATCAATGATATCATTGCATTTCATGAAGCATGTACAACATGGAATCTGCTGAGTAAAATAGTATGAATCTTCCTAAAAAAATCTATCATAAAAAACAATAAACAAGGAAACATTTGATCCCAAAAGTGTTTATCAATTCTCATGTACATGTAATTCTAGGCTAAACACTGCATTGCGAGTCTTTCTTGTCCACAACATCTAAGTACAATCGTTGCACATGATTGCACTATTGCTCACATGCACTTAAATAACTTAGCTCTCACTGTCCTGTCAAGTATAGTTTACATCACTCGAAGTCGAGAATTTCATAACTTTAAAACTTGAATACTTCGGGTTTCGCATCCTCAAGATACCTCCTTATTCGCCTCCCTTGAGACTTATCGAATATCAGAGACAGTGTAAAAATGACCTGAGATCCCAAATGACTGAAATTTTGAATGCCTCAAACTGAGCATAAACTTCAAGACTGTACTAGATAAAACAGTGAGAACTAATGATGATTTGAATGCACGTGAGGTATAGCACTAACCTATGCAATGATTTACGCATTGATTTACGATATTGTGGACAAAAATTGACTTGAAATGTGTTGTTTAGCGGCGTTTAGTCTTACACTGGTGAGCTGATAAACACTTCTTGGATAAAATGTTTCCTTGTTTATCGTTTCCCATGATCCAATTATTTGGAAGATTCGTGCAATTTTATTCAGCAGATTCCATGTTGTACATGTATCATGAGATGCTATAATATCATCGATTGCTTTTGTTATAGAATGAAGCTCGCTTTAAATTGAATGGAACAGCTTTTTAATTGAATGGAACAAGTTTTAAACGGAATAGAACATTTCTAAATTGAATAGAACAGGTCTTAAACTGAGTAGAGCATTTTAAATAGAACGGAGCAAGTTTTAATTAGAATGAAAAAAGGTGTAGTTTCTTCATCATCCGTACAGACAGGTATTCGTTATTTTAGACTCAAATTCAGTATTTTTACATAGGAAGTTCTTCCCCTCATAGTTTCTTCATCATCCGTACAGACGGGTATTCGTTATTTTAGACTCATATTCAGTATTTTTATATAGGAAGTTCTTCCCCTCCGAATGTAGGAGCTTGCATTTATTCACTTTCGTTTTTTGAAGTATCTTTTCATCACATCGAGGAGACAGCGCCCATTATTGAATATTATTTATGCTGCTGCCCTGGCGGCTTCCTATCATTCCTCGTTTCTCATTGTCATCGTATTTTTGTTAGAATCGCTGTTTACTCTTTATAGGAGTAATTGAATGATGAAACGCTCATCATTGTGATAAAATGCTCTTCAACAGAGATCATGCCCGACGGATATTAATGGGAAGCTTTTATCTGGCGGACGATTTTGAAGGAGCTGACAAACATAAACTTAGGTCAGCTGGAGCCGCTCAGGATAAAGATATGAATGGGGATGGATTTTGTAGAGCGGGATGTTGACGTCATTGAATCGGTTCATCCGCTCATCCATGGCTCCTAGTGACAACTCAATACCAACTGTATGAGTCTTGTATGAGGCGCATGTTGGCCGCACAGTTGTGCACTCTCGTCGTCAATGCTCCCGTTTCCACGGCAACGCTTATGTGGGGAGAACGCACACTCCATGTTCCCCCAACTACGAGTGGTCGCTGTAGTTAGTGCAAATCGATCAACACATGAGGATTTTCAATCTAAACTTGCCTCTACTCCTCACTCAACACATCCGCGCAAGCCCATGTGATGTAGTGACGACCTGAGCTGCCGTTCTCAGCCTCCTGTCTTCCAACACCTGTATCTAACTGTTATTGTTCTCCGTCTCAACGGCGACCCTCGTGCTTGAGCAGTTTCTTCATCAGTGTGATGTCTTAGTGTGATACTTATGTCTCACAGTAAGTTTGTCTCCACAAGTTGTGTGCAACGTTATAATTTGAGAATCTGTAATGTAACAGTGCATTAAATTTTGGGTTTTTTATTCTGCGACTAATTGAGATTAATGTACGTATTCATAATACAAAAGGAAGTAAATGGACTTGTGAAACAGCGGAATTCATTTATTGACATCTATTCCAACACGCTAGCCGATTGCAACAAGAGGTATTTTTTCAAACTCTTTTTTGTTTCTAATATTAATAGTCCATTTAACAAGCTTGTTGTGCCAATCTAAGGAGATATATTTTTCTTTCAAATCCATTTTTGATAAAGTAATTGAACATCAGCTATGACAAACTAAATTCATTCACATGAGTCTTGTTATTAATAATGACACGCTTGCTGTTAACTCAATTAACCTTGTATTTAGGAAGTCTGTTGTCACGCATATCAGGAATAATGTTCCTGCAGACCGCTCCATAAGCCGTTATACAAATAACTAACACATTTTTAAAACGAAATACTGCTCGATCATCCAAACGGTTCGCTAAAACAGCTCTTGCTAGTAGCATATCATATTTCGAAATTTCATAGCAACGTGTCTCGAACTCATCACCTTATGCATAGTTCAACACCAATGCCATCTTTCCAGCATGTCGTCTGAAACTGTTCAGACTTTTGACTTTCGAGAAACAGACATCCAATGTTTTTCTCATGATTTGTCATTATCGCCCATATTTTGATTAACGGAATGTTAAACTGCGAATGTCAAGACGTCCCAAATTATCATAGCTGCAAGGATTAATGAGAATTATTAGCACTAGGATGAATGAGGATCATTTAATTGGCTGTGAGAATTTATTTTTTAATTTTATATTGTTTTATGCACGTTTCATCAAGAGTTCGATAGCGCTGCCAGGTACTTCATTTAGCAGAGAGAGACAAGAAAGGGAGTTAGATTTTTGGGATTAAATCAGGGCTTCTGGTAGTTGAATCGCATCGTTATCACATCGCCTTGTTATTATCATCACTTTCGAATCACTCCTGTTATGTTGGAAAGAAGCCTCATAACATGGCGAACCATCGTGATCTTATACTTATCGGAAATCCAGCTTAGATCTGCTGTGCCTTCTTCACAATAACGGGGAGATGACATAGCTGACATCGCTGACATGAAAGTGCCGGTGACCTTATGTTCATGGGCGTTCGTCTGCGGTTTCGACCATGTACTAGAATATTAAAATTAGTAGCATGTTTGTATGAAGCGACATTTGTGAAACTTGTTTTTTACTGGCTATTGACGATCGTTAATCGAAAACACTTATTCATTTGATTCTTCAACCCTCGATTTTGAGATGTCTTTGGGAAACTTTTAGGTGAAATTGGATTGTATTTTCCCACCAAGTTTGTTCCCACGCGTCTCCGGAATACGAGATCGTTGTTAAATGAACGTATTAATAGATAACAGATCAACTGATCGAGTGTTTTGCACGTGTGGTGTACATTTTGACACAGAAGCGTTCAGCATGTCAGATTCAATGGTTGATATTAGTGCTTGCTGTTCAATGCACATGGTCGTTTCCATTATCTTGATTATGATTTTATTACTCGTCCAATTTGTGTACAGGACATTCGAGAATTGTAATTCCCTTATCAATTATTTGCGTTATTCCCTAATTACTCATATATATTATGCCTGTATGTGTTTAGCAACCGATAGCCGCAATGAGTACCTTCTTAAACGTATCTGGATCCCTTCCCGCTTCTCAGTATTTTCAGAAGAGTCAGAGAGATTAAAAACCGCAGATGAATTTAAATAATTTTTATTTAAAGTAATGCATGTATAAAACTATTCAATCTAACAAATCTACCCGCTATTTTCTTGGAACTGCATATTCAATCTTGTTTCACGGGTCAGTGATGCGACAATGCGTTTAAAGAGCGTTCGAGTAATAGTGATGAATAGTCCATATTCACAGCTATATTCGAAAGTTAGAATTATTTTTCATTTGAGAATTCTCAAATTTTGTCAACTTCTGTAGTCGTTTTGTTAAAGCTTCTATTTTATTTTAGATGAAATGCAGATTAAAAACTTTGTCTATGAAAAAACGAAGTTAATCATTAATTCCAATGTCCGAAAAAGGAAATCATTCAGCAGAAGAATGTCATATGAAATTGAAAAGTTTTAAAATACTTTTAACACTTCCTGTACTCTAGTTCATTACTGTAGATTCTTTGTTTCGTAAATTTTCTAGTTACCTTTTTCAATAGATTCTTCATAGTCCTTTGATTCTTTATCACAGGCTGGGCCGATGCTCTCCTATGACAGTCCGGTACACCACCGTCGCAAATCGGTGTTGGTGAGTGTCTTTGTCCCCGCACCCGTAAGAAGCACGTTGTGCCGCATCGTGTATCGTGCCCCTGCTTGGCTTGATTTGTCATGCGTTTGCCTCCACTTTCTTCCCTCTGCTTATCTCTTATCTCTCATCTACAGGCTTCGTGCTTGGGTTTCCTGGAGCTTCGTCCTACCGCCGTCAGACGGCGTCCTCACTCGGTGGAAGCAGCTGATCGTCTCAATTTGGTTCCTGTCCTCGCTACAACACCGAGTGTTTCGATGGAGCTGCCTGCGAATGGTACAACGTCGAGCGGAGAGGCAGAGGAGATGAGAGTTCGCTCTGTATCTACTGTTCTCGTGCCCGTGGATGTGTCCGGAGAAGCTTTCGAACGTTACTGTGCTCTCCGACGTTCCCTGCGAGGAGTCGAATATCAGCGTGTGCACGTGCGACGGAGGCCGCCAAGACATCATTCTCATTCTTACGACGCGCTGGAGCCGCAAATCAATGCCTTGCAGGTAAGATGAAAGAATTGGTCAATCCACCAAGATAGAATATAAATTATTCTGTAATACATCTCTCTCATCTTGTGAGGTCACTCACAGTACGACAGACAAGCGGAGCAGATTGAATATACAGGATCGTAAAGTGATCACGGCAGTTCAATTCCTAATGAGGCAATTTTCGAAGCCAGAATATGGATGTTGCCTTCAATTGTGCCTATTAATGCCACATATAATGGTTGAGAGGTCTTGCAGAAAGATAGTCATGACAGCGTATATGCAGAAATGAGGACAAAAAAATATTATTCTCAATTGTAACCCTCATTAGTTAAAATTTCTATTTCCTCTGTACAATTCATTGAGAGTAAAAGCACTAATAATATGTTGAAGTTTTTATTCACCCAGATAGACATGTAGCATGAATATTTATCAGCTCACTATTCGCGTGGCCTTAACTGCAAATACAATGGAAAGGCAATTGGCATTAAAGCTCAGTGGACCAGATATTCATTTGGATTATCATAGGGCAATAACGTGCCCTCAGACTGTCGTCATTAAAGCCCTCTTCAGATGGGTATTATTCCTATGTCATCGCCTATTTTAGTCAAAGAAATTGCTCGAATTACCGGTACTACTTATTGTAAAATCGGCGAATGATGTGAGCTTCACATAGCTATTAAGAATGTTTTCAGCATCTAATCAAAGCTTTACTATGCTAGACAACAGCATTTTCATATTTCAAAGAGCCATTTCTAGTGTCTAATAACAACGGTTCTTCTTGAAGAAAGACATCTAGCCCTCTGAGTTCATGGCAAGAGATGCAGCATAGGATTGACTAGTCTACCGACATGAGAGTCCCGGATCCTGTCCTTTGAGTTGCTGGATCAATAGAAACTTACATGCACTGCATATTGGGAAGAAACGATGGCTGATGATCCAATCCATGGCGTGATTTAAGGACATGATGTATCATCTTTAACCTGTTTTTGTTTACGGGTGACTTTAATCACAGTTTACAAAGTATAATATCGTAATAAAACACATAGTCTCGCGCTGATTACTCACAGAGACATACCGCAAAACAGGCAAATGTAACACCAGGGGCAATGTCAGCCATGTTTTGAAATCGATTCAAAGGTTGTCATGATTTAACATAACGTCAAAAATGCGTTTGAGTATAGAAAACTGATTTTATTTGCTTCTTTTTCTCGATTCAAAACAACTTTTTAATTGATTTCAAAACGTGGCTGATATAAACCCTGGTGACTGACATTTGCCTGTTTTACGGTATCTTACTTAACGTGACCATTTCATGCACACCGCCTTCTAGTGCGATTGACAACAGAGGTCTGTCGTAGTATATTGAACATCTAAAGAGAATGACAACGATTAATTCAATAAAAGACATCAACACCCTTGACTCCCCGACCGCACTCGCCTGAACTAGGAATCGAACCGAAGTCCGCGGTGGAGACGAGCTCGCACCTTCTTCACTAGGCCACGCTGACGAAGCATTTAGTGCATCGCTTCGGAGAGGGACTGTTAGTGTTCTGCCGCTTTCAACATGCATTGATGAAATTGTTGTGATGCCGCCGTTATCAATGTATTTATTGCACAAATGCACTGGGATATATTCAATATTTCATTTTTCATCTTTTATTATTCAATTTCGTGTGTTTAGTTAGATCCTCATGTGAAATTATGATTTCCATCTGTTACAAATGCCTCCAGTTTCAGCTGTTGGATGATTTAATTCGTGAGTATTGATATCAGGCAAGTTGTCTCTCATTATGGCATCAATTTGCATAGCCACATTTTAGTCAGACTAAGTGGATCTGTTTGAAATCAATCATTCGTTAGTATTTGAGAGTCAGTGAATATTTAGTCGCGTTTCCAAATTTTGAGATCGAGGCTTGAGCATTTAAAACTGATGGAACTTTCAGCATTAAGATATATTTTATAAGTTCGGATGCAGACAGAGTAAGAATGCATTGTTTTTCTAATAAACTGGAAATGTGCTTTCACTTAGACTTCTTCCATAGAGTTTGTCTTCAATGCTATCTTTAGACATTATGATTAAGCCTAAAATTTGATTATAAAGGATTCTATTTCCGGCCTGTATCATGTAAATCAGGTATTCAATTTCTGATGAAGTTCTTGACTGTGTTAGATCTGGATGTGTTTAGACTGAAGCACTGAAACATTCGCACTCATTCTTAGAGTTGTTTACGCTAAATTAACGGGCGCAGTGGCCTTGTGGTAGAGTGTTCGCTCTGCGTCCGGGAGACCTGGGTTCAAATCTTGGTCGGGTCAAACCTAATACTTAAAATATGTACATTCTGCATTCTTGCTAAGTACTCAGCACGAAAGAATGAGAGTGGGAGAAATGGAACTCGGCACATGGGAGAACGGTGCTTCACCGACTGTTCTTCCGACTATAAACAAGGAACATTTTGTAAAATTAAATCACAGAGCAGAGATTGGAAAAATCCAGATCAATGAAACTGAACCTTTTGATTACTTACATGAAATCTATCCGAACATGACACAGTGGTTGAGTGCTTTGTCTGATCATCTTTTGGTCTAGATGTCGAGTCCTAGAAGTATCATTGGAAGTAGACAGAAAACGCATCCGAACTAAAAGTGACACAACACTCCATTTAAAATCTGACAGTGTTGGCACCTTCCAAGGTCCAAGTGGGGAAGAATAATGACGGCAAAGAGTCAGTATAAGAGTGATTTGCTTCTATGTATGCAGTGGCGTGAAGAAATGCTCCAGTCTCATCATTTTGTTCTTTGCTCCAACTAGAATGTGTCTTCCACAGAACAAATGTTCATCATAGAGATTGAAAATGATGGTTTGACGTCATTTCTCCCCCATACTGGGAGCTTGGACGGTGCTGACATAGTCAGACTTTAAAAATCTGTAGCTTTGAGATCATTTAGTCCGGATGCCCTTCCTGACGACTTCCAATAGCACTCTCGGGGCTCGACCTCGACCGAAAGGTTGCTAGACCAGGTACTTAACCACTACGCCACGGAGGCCAACAAAAAGTAGAGATGAATGTTGTGAAATAGGTCGGGCATGACCAGGTATGCTTGCTATCATTTATTATTTAAGACGCCTACATCATATAAACTGATATAGACACACCTCAACTTTTTCTGCAATTGTTTGGCCTCATACTGTATGAACAGCACGATAGTAGGAGGATCTATCTTATTGCCGATCTTTAGATAACGAGGATATATTATGATCATTAGATAAGTCTGATGAACTGAAAAACAAAAAGCACATAATTTATGAGAAGTTGTTTTTTGTTTATAATTTATGAAATTCTAAGATATGTTTTTATTAGATGAAGCAGTTAATTATTATGCTGGCATCGTGATCGTGATTCTACAGTTAAAACGCACAGAGTACCTGCCTATTGACTACTACAGTCAAAAGTGACAAACAAATCACAGATTTATTAATTATAATTACACTCAGATTTTGTCTTCTAGTCTAGTACTTGCAATTCACTCTATTCACGCTCCATTTCAGGACCCATCGTGCCGCACTGCCGCTTTCCCTGTCAGCACCAGAGAAGAGCTACAACGCCGAAATCGGTACTCCCTCGCTCCTTCACATGCCCCTCCCCCTCCTCCGCAACGTCTAGCCACGGTGCGCCGATCCTCTTCCATGCCAGCGGCTCCACCGACGTCCTCTGACCTCTCATCTTCGTGGCATCAGTCTTCAGATCTCGCTTCGTCCACCTCCTCCTCCTCTAGACCTCGCCTTTCCCTCTCTCAGCGTGCTCGTCAGCTGTTTCGGACACGATCGCGCTCAGCGGAGAACACTCTTGATGAAGAGGAACCTCCGGTCAGAAAGAGGTCCAAGAGTCCGTTTCGATGGCTGTTTCGAGGAGAAGGAAGTGGGAGACGGTCTCGAGATCGCACCAGAAAGGCACATAGCGTTGCGGTGCCGGACATGGCAATGGAGCCAGTTGAAAACGGACGAATCGAGAATGGGCGGGAATCTCCTATGGAGGAAGTTCATCCTGTGAGTCCGAAGCAACTCGCGTCAGCCCGACCGCCCACAGCCGTCGACTGTCCTGATTATAGAGATAGTTTGATGGCTCTTGGCAGAGTACTGGCAAAGAGAGACACAGTTATCCCCGCAGCCTTTACCGGCAGTGAACCGCTTCACGGTATCCCACTACACAAGGTGAGCTCAATTTCATATGTGATGGGTTTCCATTCTCCAACCAATTTCAAGACTTTATTTTTTTGTCTTTATCGGTCCTGCTCTTAAAGGGTAGCGATCAACGCTATTTGCTATTATATGCGCAATTACTCACTGCATTTTGACTTTCCTCTTTTTCAGGTTTTATAAGAGTGAAGTAGCTGTTTTAGACTCCTTGGGGGTCAAAACTGCTAATCTAAGCTGACATAAAATAAAGCTTTGTTGAACAAGATTGATATTGAATTATATTCATATCCAAGCCTTTTAAATGATGATACATATTTTTTCGCAGTTAACTAGCAATTTGAAACCGTTGATTTATTTATTCAGTACATTTATATTGCGCTGTATTCAAGTGGCTCACAGCACAGAGAGACACTGTTAACAATGACGAACAACAAAAACTGACAGTCACGTGAAGGCATTTGACAAAAGAAAAGTTTTAACAGGCGATTAAAAGAATTGAGTGACTGAGCATCACGAATTGTCTGAGGAAGAACATTCCATACCACTGGAGCAACGTGGCTGAATGAACATCCACCAGATGATTTGATGTTAATTTTAGGGACTTTCAAAATTGTAGAGTCACTTGATGAACGAAGAGAACGAGAGGTAACATATAAACGACACATGTTGGACATGTACACAGGTGAATTGAAATACAGAGCCTTGTAACTCAAGCAGCCTAGCTTGCTTCTCAAGCGATGAGAGATTGGCAGTCACTTAAGTACTTTCAAAGCAGGAGTTATGTGGTCACGTCGACGAATCCGTAAGACAAGGCGAGCACAAGAGTTTTGAACCTTCTGTAGTTTGGTCAAAGTCTGATTGGGAAGACCACTGAGAGAAGACTTTCCATAGTAACTATTTAGAATTTCCATTTTATAAAGTCTATTTTTTAGTCATCAATCGCAGATTTTTGTTCATTATTCACATAAAGCAAGTTTTATGTTGCTCTGTTACCATGCCACCTGAATAATGTTTATGTAGGAATTTGCAAAGAAAAGCCTTGGGTTGTAACTGTATCTCCATGTGTGAGCTTTATGAATCAGACGGAAAAGATGATAGCTCATGCTGATACCAATTTCAAGCAATCTGCTAGTAAATAAGG
Source organism: Prostheceraeus crozeri (assembly GCA_907163375.1). Taxonomy (NCBI): domain Eukaryota; kingdom Metazoa; phylum Platyhelminthes; order Polycladida; family Euryleptidae; genus Prostheceraeus; species Prostheceraeus crozeri. The sequence continues at coordinate 374,940 of CAJQUW010002342.1, read as the reverse complement.
TCTCTGTGTCCAGAACGACTACTAGGCGACTGAAATCGCAATCAAATATTGAAGCAGAAAGGAAGTAATTCTGTCAGGATATTAATAAAAGCAAAGTGATGAAAAACCGGGAGAAATTATGCATTATTCGGCACTGCATGCATATTACGAAACATAAGTACATAATAGAGTATTGCAGTAGTAGCAGTCAATTTTCCGTAATTTTCGATTATTTTATTTAAATACAACTAAAATTGGTGATGGTAACGATTCTGTGTTTGGTTTGCTTTACGAAGTACATATAAGTACTACATGTTTATTTGCATTTATTGTTACTGCTATGTACCACCTATACTTTCAAACCTCCACTGATCGAAATCGAAGGAAGATTACCTGAGGATAATGTAAGGTACTGCAACTCAGAAAGGTCAAGGCGATTCTACAACGTTATTATGACAGAGGACTGCTCAGTACCCCTTGGTACGAACACAATTGAAGAAAGTAGGCCAATTGCTGCAATTCTTGTGAGCACACGTTGTAGTTTGTGATAATTAGCTAAAAAGTGCTATAATGAGTTTTCATAATGCGTCTGATGTTGTAATGCGTACATTTGTGAGCGTCATGCGGAGATAGTCGTACTGAGCCGTAAATTTGCTGTTAAAGTATAATATAGAAGGCGTGGCATCAACGTAGAGAGATAAGTCTCATCGACTTCAGATGGGAGCGTGGATATTTTTTTCAGCTAGCTATCAAAGGATTATAAACTAATGCAGCTTGTTAAAGTGCACAAGGCTTCAGGTGTTATTAGCGCTCAATAATTATCTCATTTGACGATCATTTTCGACAATTAAAAGTTAAACCACAAGCGATTACAATACCTTATCGATGTATGAGTTGCATAAATCATAGATATCGGACCGCGTGACCAATGATTTCTGAAACCGTTCGAAACTATCGACAGGCAGAATTTCGTTTCTTATTGGTTTGTGGGTTTGTCATAGACTCATAACTCTCAATTTCTACCCAAGATTGCTGCATTTAGACAGAAATCCATGACTTAGGTAGGAAGCCTACTTTGTCAACTTACCCGAATGTTCTCTATTTCTCGGTTGTGTTTTCTATTTTATTTGTAGCTGACTTCATGATTGACTTTCAGTTTCTATTGCCATGATGGAGAGAATGAACTTCTATGACATAAAATGGTCAACTAGAGCACGCCTTTAAATGTTTTCTCTTTTCTATATCGCAATCCATTACCTTTCTGCTTGGATATCAGCAGTTCAGACAGATCTTCTAATTTTTCCCATCTAAACGTTATGTATCAAGGAACAAAGTTAAAAGACCTCTATGTTTGAAACTCATTCATTTTTGGATCTAATTGTTGAATTGCTAAGGTAGAGTTTCTGCAATTACATAGAAATCGATTCAATGAGCTGCATCACACTTGCAAAGAAATCGCACTTGTCATACTTGCTATTCTTACAACTGTGGGTGCAAGTGAAGAACACGCTGGGCTGTGACGATGACGATGATGATGATGATGCTTATTGTTTATCAATTTCTCCTTGCTGTCCTAATTTTGGTGTTTTCCTACATTGTTTTGAGTCTTTCTACGTCTTCATGCAGTTACTTTGTATGAATGAAGCATTAATGAATCGTTATCTAGTGCTAACTAAGTTTGTGATTCATTTCTGATGTTTCGCTGTCGAGCACCACCATGACACTACAACGCTCCCACTAGAGATTGCCATCCCACAGCATGGTAAGAGGTGCCCTGCAAATGCCCATAAGCGCAGTCTGTCCCAACCTTAACTTGTTATACAGCGCCTTCGCTGAGGGAAAGGAGAGAAAAGGCAGTGAGGCGAGCGGACATTATGCCTAATATGTAGAGCTGAATTTCTATTAAAAATTACTGGCTTCTATCATCCTGTATCCTGACAGTGCAATTGTAGTTTTGGTGCTTAAACAAGGTTGGACCTTGTGTTTTGGGTCGACCTTGGGTAGATAATACAGACCTTGGGTTTTCTTTTAATCCTGCACATATACAAATCAAGTTTTCAAAATTTATATTTTAATTTGAATCTTAGGGGAACTGCATGATGAAAGTATGAAGCTCTGATTTTTTTATCAAAATTCCACTCAATTCGCTGAATATTTCAAACAGGAAATACATAATACATGTGATTACTAGCTATTTCATTATGGGCTTAGCAATGCCGTGCATTGAAAGTTAGTGCATATTGCATTTGCTGTAAGCTTATTTGTATTTTGTTGCATTGAATTTATCGATTTTTTCTATATTTTACATCTTCCCAGTTATCTTCGCACCCCTATATTGTCTGCGACAGCCGACATTTATCTAAAAATGAATTCATATCAATTTCGCATTCTAACATTTTTGACCATGCAAGCTCTACGCACCTATATGTGCTATTTATTAAGTCTTCTTATATTTCTGAATGATAAAATGAAAACAGTTACTTTATTAAGAGCGATGTGTAATTCAATCATCATTAAATCAAAAATCTTTAATTAGCCAGTATATCACTATGCTTAATTAAAGGAAAACTTTATAACTTATTTACGTAATGCATGTACTTAGGCTACTAATTACAGTTATGGCAATGGAAAAATCGTTTCCCACTGATATCACACAAATATTAAGAATTTTGACGTATAAAAGAATCTTTACGTCATCACAAAATACAAATAATGTATTTCGTTTACTTGATTCGACTCATTTATTGAAACCCAGGTTTTGGGTTTTGACCCAACCTTGTTTGACTTCAATAAATTAAAAGCTGTTCTCAGATTCCCTGGCAGCTTTGTTGGCACGCTGCACTTTGTGATAAAATGACTCGTCAATGCGACTCGGATAGCTTTTTTTGCGTTACTACTCCCAATACTTGGGGCTTGGACGGTGCTGACATAGTCAGACTTATGATGCCCTTCCTGCCTACTTCCAATGACACCTTCGGGGCTCGACCTTTGGACCAAAAGATCGCTAGGTCCGCGCACTTAACCACTGTGCCACGGATAGACCAGGGGAATTTCGTGCCTAATGTTGCAAGTTTGTGGCGCTTTCTATTCTTGACTTTCATCACATACGTGTATTTACTTCTAGCAGTTCATTGCACCAGTTAATTCACTGGAATTACCTCTTCCTTCTCAGGTGAAGGTGTGGCTTCGTTCTGGTCAGAATGTGATCAGAAATCGGCGTGCAACAGACCGCTATTCCGCAGATGCTCGGCCTCTGTCCGTCCCGGTGAACTCAGACGTTTCTTCGCACATATCCCGTTCCCGTTCCTTCTTTTCCCGACCATCAAATTCGGCGAGTTCTCGCAGTTCTGCACAAGAGGCTGGTCAGAAAGCGAAGCAGGCTTTCGCTGGTCAGAATGTGACTCGCGTGTCTCTGTCACAGAGCACATCCGAGCATCTCGACAAATTGTCACATCAATTTGCTCGTGCGGTCACGCTGCGACGCTCTTATCGGCATCGACGTGGTGACGAGCGACGGACTTCTTCAGGTGAGATGGCAATCAGCTTGGATATTGTTGATCGTTTTGAGTATAGTAAGAGTAGCTCACTTTTGTAAGGACAGCGTTTTGATGCGGAGATGTAGGTAATCGTTTATCGTAGCATCAATAACCTCTTCATTGATGTACATTGTGCATTCGTGACCTAGAAAATATTTCTCAATATTCCACAATATCTACGAAACAGTATTTTACCGATGGCGCTTCTCAAGGCAATACCATTTTTTGGGTGTGCGTTTTACCTTTAAAGAGAACTACAGTGCATTTTCTACGGAAGGAGAAATGAGCTTGCATAATGCATAAACTGGAATAAGCAACGAAACGTGAAATTCAGTAATCAACTTCTTAGTTATCACAATAATCTCAGAAGTCGGCACATAATTAAATAAGAAACATTGCGAAAAAGAAATTTTGCGTATCTGAGAGATCATCAACGATTTTGGCGACTTCAAAAATCAAGGCGACTTTTTTAATTGAATCGGTCCAGGACTGTGTCCGGTTAACCGATTATATTTTTAACCGGTTAAAATCGGTTAAATGTGGATTTCCGGTCTGTATTTAGTTGTCAAGGTTTATCGACAACTACGGACCTTGTCAATTTGGGTTTCGACCGAATTCCTCCATTTGTAGTGCTTTGTTTTCATTGCATGACCTTCACGTTTACTTCATGATATTTCACGTTTAGAAGATAGCTAAATTGATACTGTTGTGGTTGTTGCCGACGACTATTCAAAGGCTCTGACGTCGTAACCGATTTCAACCGGTTGAGAGAAAGTGTAGCCAGTCAACCGAAACGATTAACCGGTTATCAGTCAAGCGATCCTATCCGTGAATCGGTCGAACAGGAGATAAGGGTCTATGAGTCCTTGAACTATGCAGATTCACTACGCCGGAACCTATCGATTTAAAATAATTGAACAGAAAGTCATCAATCAATATACAGTCCAATTCATAAAAAGTGGATCATCCTAAAATTTGACTAAGTAAAACATAAGTATGATACAGAAAGCAGTTTTCATGTTATTTCATGTCCCTAATATATTTAAATGTCCTTATATAATCTGATAAGCTATGATACAGTAACGGTTCTTAAGAAGCTAATATTTTGTGGCCCTACCCTTATTGTCAATGACATTACCAATTCGTCTAGGCATTGATTCGATGATATCGTTGATTTTTGACTGATCTAACTTTCTCCACTCTCTTTTTAACAGTGACGTAAGTTGTGATACGCCATCTGTAGGTAGCAGTGAACGACGAACGTTACGTTTTAGAATACTCCATACATTTTCTATGGGATTCAGATCAGGAGAACGAGCTGGCCAAGATAATGTCCTAAGCCCTAATTGAGACTTGCATAAGTTGACTCTACTACTCCTGTGACACGTAGCATTATCATCCATAAATAACCAAGTCGATGGATCACCAAGTCGATCTGTCATTTGGCCAATGTTCATTCGTAAAACATTCACATAGCGTTCACAATTCATTAGTAGAGTATGATCATTAGTAGAGTAGTAGATTATCAGAATAATCAGTAGAGTCGCACCACCTTGTACCCGGGGACGATGTAAATGTCTCGGAATTTCCTGATCAGATTTTATCCATAATCTCAATCGACCATCACTATCCTTCAGACGGACTGATGCCTGATCAGACCAGACAACCCGATCCCATTGATTTCGCCAGTGACAATGACTCACTGCCCATCTGAGACGTCTTTTTGTATGCTGATCTGATAATTCGATCTGAGAGGGCCTCTTACAGCTCTTGAAATTCGACTCAATAAGTCTTCTACGAATAGTGGACTTAGAAATAGACGAGACTAATGCAGCCATCTCAGTTAACGAGAGACTTGGATCAACTTTAACAAATCTCAAAATTAGGCGGTCTCTACGTTTGGATGTTTTGCATGGACGGCCAGAGCCCTCTTTACGACAGAGTTAATCTCTCATTATTGCGATCTCGTTATACAATGGGATCTCGTTATTGTTCATTTGTGCTTTGTATTGTTTTCAACCGGTAGGAGATAGATTTCTGGCTGAAAGCAATCAGGACTGCTGCCAACACCACCGCAACGAAGTCAGGAAGCTATGGAACATGAAGTCCAGTGAATCACATGTAGCAGTTACATTATTGTTGATGAATAATGGTGCTATACTGGCTCTGATTGACCGATTTTCTTTATTTTTGTTTTGCTTGATAGCTTTTGGCTTGTAGAGCAACATATTACATAACAAAGGAAACAAATGTAATTTTATAAGAGTGAGGTATGATTTTGTGTAACATTGCTAAATGAAGATCAAATTATCTACTACTTTTTTTATCTATAACAGGAAAACAACTCAATATTCATGCTTGAAATTTTCAACAATGATATAAGTAAGCACAACTGACATATCTTCCAAATTTCAGAGAAATTCGTTCAAGTTTGGCGGAGTTAGACAAAGTTGAAGTTCAGGCGATGTTTTAGGGTGATCCATTTTTTATGAAACAATCTGTAGTTATTATCAAGAAGTCCTTCCGGTTCTTAGTGTTCGCGACCTCGTTACATTTATTGGTGCGATCAACAGAGAAATTTGTGGGATCACAAAAGCAATCCGTCACTTCGTCAACTTAAGCAGTCGTATCCATGATCGCGAGCGATAATGATGCTTTTGTCTGGCTTGCAAATCACAATATTTTCATTCTTTTGAAATGCCCCCGAGGCAACCAAATGAGAACGTGGTAGAACTGAAGGTGTTTTCCAATTTACGCAGTTTGTGGACTCCGACACCGGCTCGGTCTTTAACTTCGTTACTGCGTTGCTGTCAACAGCGGAAGTGTGGACAATATTGTAAGAAAGGTTTCTTTATATTACTAAGCATAACCTCTTGAGATTTACCATTATACGAAGACTGCTCTCACGCCAACTCCATGGCCTCGTGTCTTCCTTGAGTGAATCAGTATTATTGACTGAAAAAGATATGACAATATCCGAGATAGCTGTTCTTCAAGCCAAGCAACTCAACAAATTACGAACCAACTACTTGCAATCACTCCCGTCATGAACTTCATTTGAGCAGGAGTAAGGAAATCCTTTAATGTTATTTAACAAAGAAATTATGCTTCTGATTTGATCATACGATAGTTCACATAATACTGTGCTGTATGTACATTAGCGCATTAAGTCGTATGAATGTTTGCATTGTTTAATTCTCGTGCACTTAGTGTGATGATTTTGTCTGCTATGGAACAGTATGATCATGTCTGATAGATTATTATACTCTAAAGTGAATTTAGCAGACTATAAGATGTACGTGCAAGCACATGAGCAACGAAATGTAGGAGTTAACGTTAAACGCATGGCAATCAATAGTCGTGATAATACGATAGCTGTTTATTTGCTTTTCTTGTTTTATCTCATAATCGCTAATGAGCAATTGAACACCTTCAAGATTTCTCTCACGATGAAAGGAAATGTTTTTATGCATTTATTCTGACATTTCGATTGAAGATTTTGAAGTCTCTAAAAAAATGGAAATCTGAAAACGGTACTTCTGTTCTTTCCCCCACCCACATCTTCTCTTGCTCCTATGGGCATTCTCACTACTGTCGGAAAAGCGTTGAGTGTGTAAAATGAGCTTGTAGAACATTTACAGCCTCAGAACTAAGCAACTGCTCGTCATTGTCTGTAGACAACAATCCCACGAAGTTCATAATCACAGCTGTACCTTGTATTCTGACTGAGTATCCAAGGTACCAATCCTTCATCCCAGGGTTCAAGTAAGACTTCTCAGTGGTACTGTACTGTCAGTCAGTGACAGATGAAGTCTATTCTAAATCCAATGTGACCAAGTTTGACGAAATTTGATGATTTTGGAAAATTTGAAAAATGTGGGGGGGGGGAAGGAATAGAAGTACCCTGAAAACTGTTTTTAAATAGAATTTTTCGAAGAATTTATTCTTCAGAGGCGTCACAGAATATGGGTCTGAATACCCAAGTTAACATCGAAATTCATTTTTGGTTATCCTTGTCTATTGTATATGGATGATCATCTGATGTTGTTTATCTACATTGATTATCTTCGTTAAAAGTCGTTCTTCAAATCTTTGTTTGAGAACTATTTAATGTTATTGTTAAACTAATTGAATATAAGTCAGCGATCACTGATGGAAGTAAAACAAAACTTCATTCTCATGTTTTGCAACAAACTGTATCAAGCGCAAAATAGAACTATTGAAGTCATGTTTCTCTATGTCATCGGAGTATGACAGATTAATATGCATGTCAATGTTTATCAAAGAAAATTTGATTGACCTAAATAACTCATTCTTCCGCGATAAAGATCAAACATTTCGCCACTTCCTTCATGAAATGTCGGAACATTGGAAATGAGCTAGCTTGCATCAAAAAAGTTAATAACTTATTCATTACCTGATGGTTTCAGATTATTTTGTGTTGATACTAATTTACGTTGATTCTGTTGAAAATGTTTGTCGATCTCAGTGACATATCGATCATAAGCCTAAGACGAATCGATAATCAACTTAATTTGATGATTTTGCATGAATATACTAGTAATAATAATGATAATAACGGCAAACCATATATTAAGACAGTACAAAAAGCGGTAGTAGTAGTATAAGTATATTTTTAAAAAATGAAAATTACAATCGCAGAAGTTTCGGAGTCAAAAAATCAATTAATGCAGTAGGCAAATACGAATAAGTCACATTTCAACATAAAGAATTGTTGTAACTTGCAATAAATGGTACATGACGTTGGTACAAATTTTCACGTGAATGATGAAAACTTCACAAAGCTTTTGTTGTACAAAGCAGATTTACGGTGAAAAGACCAACGTGCTCTGGAATGGCGTGTAACTGATGTATCATCTCGCTCAATATAATGTTTTGACAAGGGATAGTAGAATATAGTGACATAATAGTAACCAACAATGTATCACACATATTATTGAAATATCTCAATTCTGAAAGATTGTGGTTAGGCGTTCCATTCCCCATGTTCAGCAGCTACTCAGCACTTCAAACATTTCACCATTATATAAATCAATATTTAGACTATGCAATGCTAACCTGTCGTTTAATTGATTTTGATAGATGTATATTTGACCTGATGTTAAGGAATCAGTTTTCAAATCTGTTTTCTCTCTGAGACCTCTACAATCTTCAGCTGATCTACTTTTGTATATCCTAAAAAGAGGCTCACCGTGGGTGTATTATTTCTTCTTTAGCCCACCCTCAGCATCCTGCTACTTCAATGCGCCCATTATTCTGATTTCATTCACGCTCTGCAGTTCCCACGACCCAGTCTGGTTGACCACGCTAAGCATCGGGGCGGATGACAGCTGATCGGCAAGTCTGTGTGTTGGCTTGTTGTCGCGGCCACACGTGGGACCTGCTAATCCGCCAATTGAGTGCCGGTCTGGATTGCGTCATTCGCATTCCTGGTCGTTGTGGAGGCCGGGCTGCGACGAGACTAGTACGGTTCACGTCCTGGTTCGCGCATTCTAAAGGCTTTCTCGTTGCGCTGGTCTGTTCAGTTCTGATACAAGATCAATATTTACTGTGATTTTATCCGCATCAGGGCAATTTATGATTAAATAAACGCCAACGCAACTTCAGTGTGCATTTTTATCCGCATCACATTTCACCACGGGATAAATTTCTCCTTCTTGGATATATTCTGTTAATTTACCCAGTGATAAGACTACAAAAGGAGAGCTTGAGTCCGTCAGCTAACTATTATTAGATACAAAATAGAAATGACAATTTGACCAGGAAAATCACCCTGTTTGTCTTGGAATTGAGCCCGTAGAGAATATGCTAACGCTAGCACTAAGGCTTGACATTCACCACCAATGGGAACTGCTACTATTTCAAGACAGTTAAAAATATTTATTCAAAGCTCACCTGTTACTTTTTAATGTGCATTCGATTTATCACAATGAATCATTTTGTATACTGCTTCTTAAACTTCAGCAATACTATAAAGCTTGATTTTTCAACTTAGTAAGCTGTGCGACGTTTATATATAATGAAATGGTTATTCTCCACAATGTCCTAGACGTGAAGTCGCTTGAGCGCAGTCGTCAACAGAAGCAATGATGACTTAACCACACAATCTCAAATTACTGAAAATTTCTTTTACTTGATGACTATACTGGTTCATGACCATTCGTCAGATGTCCACATTAACTGTGTATCTCAAATTTACTTCGGTTATGGTGGCATGTTTAAATAGGGAATTGTATCGATGTTGAGAGATGTGAACTAGGCATTCTGATCATTCCTGATAACAGATGGAATGGCAGTTATTCATGACTTTTCCCATTTTTCAGCTGAGGATGCATTCAGTATTGAATGATTATATTTGCTTAGTTTTTTAAGTAATTGAGATGATGCTCTTTTCAACGTTCGACATAATCCCTTTTAGTATGGGAAAATTGTCCCTTGAACCTGTCGTGACATAGAAGTCAAATAAATTCAGATAAATTCCTTCGCAATTATCAAAGACACACCGCTTCTTTTTGTGCAGTTCATAAATTGCAGTGCCTGATTATCTTGAAATTATGTACTAGGCATTTGTAAACTATGCGCTAAACGCTTGTATGGCAAGCACACTGTATTATGCTAATTTAAAGATTAAATTCTGTGAAAGAAGCTGCTTTAGCTTTTTTTATTTCTGCAATAACCAGACCTGTTAACTTAGCAACTTAATATTGGAGAAAATATGCAATGGATATATTTATTTGTTTTGACAATTTGCATTCATCTAAATAATTGCTAGATTATGCAGCAATATTTGTTAACATATTGGTTGGTCCAATGTAAATATAGGACTCGGGAAAGTCCGCAGTGTAGGGCTTAGATGCTTCTGATAGAAACAGTGTCAATGTCAAAGCAGCTTAGACACTTGGAATAATTTTGAAAAATGAAATTAAGTCCCATTTCGTTATCAGGCCAAACGAAAAAGAATGCGTGTCATTGCTATAACAACTGGTGTGTGGTGGTGAAGGTTTGATCCTGCCAATTGACACAGTCGCATAAGCGGCTCGTAGCTCAGTTGGTTAGAGCACAGGTCTAGTGAACATTGGTCGTAGGTTCGAATCCTACCAGCCGCACATCCTTTGCGTGGCAATTTGATCTATTGTTTATCTAATTTCATTGTTGTTAATTAACATGTTGGTTGGTCCAATGTAAATATCGCAATGAAATGTCAATAAAATTATTAAATAACTTGAAATGCCTACTGGCATGATATTACCAGCCCGTGTACCCAGATTATACTAACAGCAGACATTTCATAAAGTGCAACTGACTGACCTTATTGACATCAACTACCACTGGTAACGATGTTGTTCTATTTTTCGTCTACTATGCCAGCCTGTATAGCTTTTTGTTAACTCGTTTAAAATTGCACATTAAATAGGATCTTGACAGTAGAGATACCGCAATTGTTGGAAATATTTTAGGTATATTTGTTGTCATGATCTATATATTTATTGTTTAGTCATAAATAAGTCAGCCATACTTTGTAGAAGAATAATGAATCAATATCCCCAACCATCCACCACTTGTTGGCGTCATGCGTTTCAGTGCATGACACTTGTCACTCTCGCATAAAGACACGGTCTGGCTAGACAGGCCGCGAAATATCTTGGGCCTTGTGAATACACATTGTGCACTTTTTTATTATGAAGTGTCTGATACGCGGAAAAATGAGTTTGATACGCAGACAAGAATGAAGGGTGTGGTTCAACATGTATGCAGCAAAGACAACAAGACGGATGTCGCCCAGTGTTTTGTCAGATTTGAGTAGTAGGCGCGTCAAGATGAAAAATAACGTAACGAAGACATTGCGGCTTAGGGAGTACGCTTGATGGGAGGATTGGGACATTAACATTTGTGTGCATTAGCGTAATTTATTAACCAATTGTCCTTCCTAGAAATCTCCCAGAGTAATAATAATAGGAAAAATGAGGCCATGAGGTATCATGATTGATTTTCGCTCTCAATGACTCCATTATCCATCATCTGTGTGCTCCTCAATGCTTTATTGATACGCACAAAATGTTCAACTTGTTTTGGACGTTGGGGAATTACGTTCTACATTGTTTTCCTATTTCGTGTAGCAATGAGACGCTAGTAAGAGAGCTGAGGTTAGTGCTGAATTGAAATGCAAAATTCCTGAAAGCTCATAAGCGCTACTTCCTCTCATTTTCATGCCAACTCTCGTTCAACAGAGTCTGACGCCAACAGATGTGGTAAGGTCCATTCTGAGTTCCTCTGCTGAAATCTGACGGTGTTGGGAAGGTTGCATGCCGCATGGGGGTTTGACCATCTAGGCAATACGGGTTTGAGACGACGCATGAGGGTCAACACAATGATGAGAAAGGGAAATGAATCAGAAAATATTAGAATCTAGGCTAAAACCTACTAAAAATAGTAACTTGTTGCAAACGATTGAATTTCATTTGTCTCAAGTTATGAAAAGATATTGTCAAGTAATGAAAAGATATTGAAGAAGGAAAGATGAGTAATATTTGTAATATGTTTGCATTGGTTTGCATAATAAACATTTTCTCATGGTGATAGTTTTGAAAGTATTGGAATGCCTTCTTCAAAGAGTGCAATGTTTGATATGCAATCATTTTTATTGATTCATTTGCATGTTGTTGTCAGATATGCTTTCGAACGAATGAATTGTGATTGCAGTGATTGCATATTGGAAGCCTTCTACATGTTTTTAGCTTTCGCATTTCAACTCCACGAACTGAATCGCTTCTTGCAACTTTGGAAAGATATCATTGCAACTTGACTTGAGTCACTACAACATGAGTCAACTTGAGTTAGAAGTTGGTGTTTTAGTCAGGGATGCGGACTTGGTCGATTTTGTTGATCGAGTCTGAGTACTTGTCCGGGTCTGGGTCTGGGTCTGGGATAATGTACAACTACTTATTTAAAGTAGAATTGTTAATGGCCCCATTATATAGGGAGACTCGTATGCCTGCATCTTACAAGGGCTATAAGACGGAATTTTCAGACTGTCTTTCGTCAGCAACTCGTAGGCCTTTTACACGTGGTTTGCTGTGATGATGAATGATGCACTTTACTTTTGAACCAGACATCAGTTTCACCTAATCTTAGAGGTACAGATGCTTCAGTGCAAGGGAAACATTTCATTTCGACCATAGACCAAATCTTAATAGGAAAAATCTAACCAACGTGCCAAATTCGGTCGTCTTTGGAAAGCAATGAAATTTGTTTATCATTATTGGACGTCTGGTCTGATGATGAATTCAAGTGTATATATCATTGCAATATGTTGCATTGTAGTGCATGGCATTGCATAGTATTATATTCTTGGCTTTGAAAATTGTACAGCTACTACTTTGCTGATCACGAACCCTGTCATGGCATCGATGACATATGTCACTTGAAGGAAGTTATCAATCTCACTCTAGCATTCTCTAAAGCCTACATGTACTATTACTATGCCAGTTTGGAGCCCGCTGTATTATACATCGGATATCAACCCATCAATGATAAAAAGTTAAGGAAGACTTAGCCGGAGTCGGTAGGATTTAGCCACCGAGCTTAAGTTGGCAGATTTTACCTTGGTTACTTAATCTGATCCGCAGTCTACCCATAATCTATCGGATCGAGTGGTCGGCACTCGCTACAACATCTCTGTGGTGTCAGGCCCATCAACTTGGACCATGCTTTATCTGGCAGAAAATGAATTAGTGACATAGAAATAAAGTCATTGTTGTGAGCTGAAATGTTCATACAACGGAATTTATAATTATGGTGTGCTATCGTCGGATTGGTAACCAGCTAAACCAGATACATCGTTTTCCAGTCAGTATTTATCTGATTCATCCATCGATATTACATCCATGATTATGATCTTACACAGTTTATCTATCTACAGCATGTGTATCTGCATACATAGCTTTATTGAGGACAATTGTATATTTTACAAACACAGCCACATTTTAAAGTCTAATTACAGTGGAACCTCCTATTGCGGACATTCTATACAGCGGACACCTCCGTATTACGGACAGTTAAGCTCAGTCCCGAATAATGTTCGTATCATCACCGATAACTCCATATTGCGGACACCTCTAAAATGCGGACACTAAGGCGCAGTCCCGACGGTGTCCGTAGTATGGAGGTTCTACTGTATATTACTTGCTTTCATGTTTGCCGATCAATTTGATAAGTCAACAATACATATCAACTGATGTTTTTTCTTGATAAAGTTAAACTGCTACATTGGATGCTTGTGTCGTGCCATGCCTATCGCAGATTCTTCATCTTAGTGTGTAGTTTCCGTAATTTATCAAAGTACTTTTTAAATTTTGTTGTATTATGACTTTTTAAATTTGTAGTTGTCTTGACTTAAGGTATCATTTTGAGAATGATTCTTTATTCTAAGTGACATATTTTGAATTTGTGATCAGTCTGTCTGATGATTGTCAACGCATATTGACCGAAATTAATTACAAACACAAAAATTAAAAGTTTACCATCATATTTCTGACTCTTTCCATCATTCACAAAATATGAATTTAATGTAGTAAATCATGCAGCTTCTGTCGTTTAGCAAGTGGTGCTCAATGTATCACAGAAGCCTCCTTTATATGAGTCACTTGTGTAATTCATATTTCGAGGTATGTTATAATCGTTTGGAAAATGGTTTCAGATCCAGCGAAGACCGACACATGGTTTCACAGCCGGTGTTAAAGCGTCCTGACCCGTGGTTGCTAAAAACTGACAGTATCCTTCACTCAGTCACTCAGGAACAAAGGCTAAGTTCACACCCGAACCCGGCTGACCCGCCGATCACTGATTAACGCGAAAAACAGAAGGGTATGCTGAATACTAATAGCGCAGTAATATGCAAAGTATTCATTGTTGCAACTTTGAATGGAAGGTAGAAAAGTTAAGGGAAAGCGAAGCCATGATTCATATGCTCTTACATTCTGTAGACCTCTCATGAACTGTAAAAGATACTGTCAAGTTGAATATTCAGCATATAACAAATACAACATATTCAAATGAGTGCATATCAAACTATAATTTGCCCGTAACTGCCGTCTGCAGCCTCGTCAATAGGGCGGCGAAAACAATTGGTGGAATTCCGAATCCAAGAAGAAATTGAAGATTTGAAAAAGGAGGTACAGGAGCGCAGAAATGGGGTGGAAAAGATGGTAAACGAGAAACAAAAGGAAGCTGAAGATGCAGCTGTAAGAGCAGCACTCACTGTTGCTTCAGCGGCGGCGGCTGTTGTTGCAGTTTACGCCTCTATGGATGACGAAAACGGTGAAATTTCTTTGCATCCACCAATTTTATCCTCACTGCTTCACACTTCACTTCACTGTTGGATGGAAATTAAGACTATCCCGTATAATGTCATCATTTACAATATATGCTGCTGTATTTTCCATTGAATAATTCGTCAAGATGGTTTGCATCGATTCTTGAGAATCGAAGCAGACATTCTGGTTTGACGGGATTCCTGAATGGAAAATATTTTATTAAGTGCGTTATTTGAAAGAGTGTGTTTAGCTTAGTTCAGAGGAGAATCCATTTTCTTGTTGCTTTCATAAAAAGTACTGATATCACTTCATTAGCCATTAGATTATACATTTTCTGCTCAGTCATTAAATTGCTAGAATTTTGTGACGTCATTGTCTGAATCGCTCAATTGAATTTCGAATAGTCAATCTAAAATCACGTTAACTACTTCGATAGGCAGTTCAATCAATACATAAACCTTCTAAGGACATTTTTGAAATAGTTACACGAGATAGGTGAAGCGAAAGGGGTTAGCTGTCATGATCTCGCTTTATGTCGAATGGTTGCAATTTTTTGCTGTTTTCGGTAAATATGCGTTGCTTTAGAAGCTCTTTTAACTAATAGACTGAGAGAATATGCTAGACTGATAAGTAAGTTCTACGAAATTTATTATTTGTAATATATTAACAATATAACGACCAGGTGGGTCATTTTGACCCAAAATCAACTCCCTACTGCTGCTATTTCGAAATTATCAAACATCATGACTCCAAATTTCACGACTTTTTATCCTTTTACACCTAGATGAAGCTTTAGTTGCAATAAATTGTTAAGGATTTTCTGACTTAGAGGGACGGCTACCTAGAGCGACCGCCTGGGTCATTTTGACCCACGCGCTATAATCAGCGTCTAAAAGTGAAATCGACTATTAGCGGCCTTTCCTAATGTTGTTCATTTTAACCCATCTGGTCGTTTAAGGAGTCCGGTATTTTCGGTCGTCCTAGTGTTAACATAGTATTTTAATTACATAGCTTCTCTATACACTATTCTTCATTTATATTTCTGTTTATGATGGAAGTTCTTAAGATGAAACGCATTCTGCGGATTAAACGGAAGGCTGGAGGTATGCAGAAATTGTACATATTTTGAGACAGACATATTTAACACCACACCCTCCAGCTTACATTGCACGAGTAACGCATTTGGGCACAGATTTCCTGGAAATGCCTGCAGGATCATACGGATATATGGATTCTCCGCGAAATTTCCAGGATGACTTTCCATTCTCCGCCGCCTGCGGATCTCGGCATTCACCGCCAGAAAGTAATAATGTAATTATTGGACGGCCCCTTGGTAAAATATGCCATTGTTTTCTGCGCTAGAAATTTGCTTCTACGTGTTTCCACATAATGTACTCCATGATCGGATGATGTACTATCAGTATTGGCATTATGTGAGTACTCAGTAGTATTGATATAGTACTGCATTTTATACACATATCTACAGATGCTCCTTAGACAAAAAAGATAAAACATACTGCTCAAGACAATCTTGAGTTTCATACATATCTTATAGTAAACATTGTGCTATCGTAGAAATGCACGTTCGATGTTTCATACCTTTAGGTATCAGTGTTGAAGGTATTTAGAAAATATTTTTGCAGCGAGAAAAGGTTTGCCATAGTTCGGCAAATAAATTCATTATTTTGAACAACAAAAACATGGTTCTCCCCTGAAAAATGTTTTTTGTATTATTTTGATAAATATAGAATGCGGTCAACAAGAAATGAGTTAGAATTTTGTTGAATGACTGAAAACAATAAATCGCAACTCAATCTGAGGACACATTTGTATTGATGCTTTAATTAGCAGACTGAAAATTTATGTGTTCTACGGAAAAAAACAAAATCAAGTCATATTTATAGTTGCACGTTTCTTTCAGGAAATGTTTCGGATCTTGCTAATTATGTAATTAGCAGTCAAGTTAGTGCCATAGTTTACGAATGAATATTAGAAGCTTGATTATCCGTTGAATACTCGTGAAATAGACAAGCGCTACTATATTAAGATGATAGAACTTTCTCCTGTTTTTAGTATAAAGTCCTTTATCTTGATTGATTACAATGCATGCAATGTGTATTTACCACGGTATACAGAATTTCTTTCGATCATTTAATCAATCAACAAATGAATTAATTGGTTTCAGTATGAATTGTTTTCCTGCCTTCATATCGACCATTGCATCTTCAGAAAAAATCATATACTTGCAAATCTGAATGTTTTAGATAATTAATTATTCAACTTGCAAAAGTTGTATACTGTAATGCGATATCGCGTAATTATATGCTAAAATATTCTACGTGTATAAAACTTCGAAATTATGGTATTTTAATGAAACATATTTTATATGCATCCCTGACTAAAATTGAAATAGAAGAATATCGAAGGAAATTGAAAGAGGGATTTCATCTTTGGAGTTATCCTCTATTGTATTGTATTATCCTCTAGTGAATCGATATTCAACTGATATTCGCAGGCTTATGTAGGTCAGTATTAGGTAAATTAACATTCTTTACAAATGTTTTTGCTATGATGGCAGTTGTTAACTCACAACTTTTTTTCGAATTGCTGTCTTGTTTGTGGCATCTCATGAAGCTGGAATGATCGATTAAAAAATTTCATTGCTGGTTTTGCCGATGTGTTATAAATGTGAAAATGGAAAATTTGGACTGCATAGTTCACTATTTCACTTGTTACTGCATTTTCCCCATTAGATCATTTTGATATTGTCTATGTCTGTTTACGACTTCATCACGGAATTATGTCTTCATTATTATTCACTTTCTGGTATCGCCACCATTTCATATCCACCTCCATGTGAAACATATATCCATTTTGCTTTTATCGGCTGTCATCATTTGTTGTTAATTCGGCATTTGCTTCAAATTCTAATTCGAAAATTGCAATAAAAATATCATAAACAAATTTGTTAATTCATAAGTCAAGAAATCATATGGTCCGAAAACATGAGAGATCGATAACCAAAAAGGACAGGTCTCACGTGCATATAGCATCGTAGGTGAATTTTCTCGGGCATGTGTGCATATAATGATTCCTTAACAGACTACTGCCACTACTGGAATTCTGATCCTCCCAATTTTTTGACTGAGATGGAATTCAGCATAACAATAAATCTATTTAATGTGTCTGGAAAGTCCTTGCATGGCATGGAGGCGCTATCCCTATTCAAGTACTATGATCAATCCTGGTGCAAGAATATTTTGTATAAGTATACATTGCAAGCTTATCAACTTTTGGACTTCGTAGAAAAAATATCGTTAACAAATAATATTACTTCAAAAGTTTGTGAAGCAAATTTAATTATAGTATAATCAATTAAAGTAAGGTTGCCTATAATGTCGATTAATTGCGTTGTATGCAATGCGTTTCATTTTCCTATTACCGATAGGTGACTCCGGAAATATCAGGAGTGTGTGTAAGATTTCATCTAAACAAGTTCATTTTTTATTGCAATAATGAGATGAAGAGCAGTATAAGATTTTATACTCAATACCGTTCAGTACCGTACTTATCAACATTACACAGGAGGTGTATTGCCCAATGAAAAATATAAGAATTGCTGCCTTCTCTCAGACGGATTTTGTTTATTGAAGCATGTGTACAAGCCGGAGTCGTTTCGTCTTTAGACATGCTCAAGGACAAAAAAGCTCGTCAGTCAAGTTCAATGCCAAAAACAGCCTCTCAGAGTTATATATTTTTAGCCAAACAATGTGATTACCGAGATAAAGAATTACTAGTACTGTAGTACTTTATGAGTCTGGGCTATAGTCAACAATATGCATGAAGGAAAGAGTTCAATCAAAATCATATGTGCACCTAGCCATGGTGCTCTATAATCACATATTCAGATAAGAAATCAAGATGTTGAAAAGTGGAATATTACCTAAGAATTCTCTCTATAACAGTTGGATTATAAAATTATCAATGACTTGGTTGATAATATAATAAAGTCGCTATTCCGTCAACAGCAAGCAATTTGTGTTTCCTGGCATTAATCTGTCTTCGGTATTTTGATGATAGAAAAATGGAAAGTTACAGCTGATGGAAATGTTGAAACGGATGGGCTGTTATTTTGGGTGGTTGTTGAATAATTCGCATTGCATACATCTGTGATGTTTGTCTCCACATATACATGATGAATGTATGTGATGTATGTCGGTGAATGATAAAATGCTCATTCAACTTCACGGGGCGATATTTGAAAGGTCGCACTTTAGTTTGTAAGAGAGAGAAGATAGGATGAGAGGTGAGAAGAGGGTCATGATATTCTCTGTATGATTGAATAATGACTTTGATGATGACTTTCAAATTGTTTCATTACATAATCTCTCTTCTCTGAAAATGTTAAAGCTCTTTACTTTTACAAAATTGAAACTATTTAATATGATTTTATTGTATTGGTTAGCATCCACGAGTTCAAGGGGTTGAAGGGGTAGGATCCATTGTTCAAGTCTTGACATTATTCAGAAATGCAGGAGACTTTGTAAACGTTATTCACTTAGAACTGTAAGTTTTCATGATTTCTCCTATACATCATGTTACTATTGATTTAGGATGTCTATCACTGCCATTTGACAAAGCAAAAGTTAGTTTGAAAAGTTGAAAATTATCACAATTTTATCTATAATCTAATGAAATTTCAGGCCCATGCACCAATTTTCTAGACCCAAGGCCCGTCTAAGTCCGTGTGAGTTTCTAATTTACAGGCCCACCCCCGGCCTGGCCCGGCTCCAACTCTGGATGGATGCATCTGCACATATGTGAGCAATGACATAACTTTGACAAAAGAGCGATAGGAATTGCGTTGATCAAATGCCCTATAGAACATAAAACGTAAAAGCAATGAAAAGTGCACCATCAAATGATAACAAAAGCAATTTTCGAGGATTCAGCCAAATCTGAAGCTTATCAGTAAATTCTAAAATGACATGATTTGATGACAGCCGTGCTCATGTTCTACACATCTATTTTGATATCTCGCCTCATTCCTCGTCATGTTCAACAGGAAATTGGAGTGCCACGTCTTCTTCTACACGACCTAGCCGTTCCTCCTCTACAGGCACTACCAACCGGATGCCTAGATCATTATCCAAAGATTCGGCACTCGGTATGCACTGTTCATCTGCCGACCGGTAAGTAGAAATGATATTTTTTGGCGGCGCGAGCTAAACTGTAAAGAGCGGATCCTGAGAATATTGAAAACTAGTCCAGTAAAGTCGGTGACACTGATAATTAGCGGATACGTAAATTTCTTTGAAGAAGGACATTAAAAGTCGTGCTAAATAATGTGTTCCTTCATTAAACTGTTTCTGTAGTAGTTTTCAATTTGTTGAGTATTTGAAAAAATCGACATGAATTTCAAATGGGGATAGGAGCTTATTTTTGCAACATGGCATGATTTCAGGATACAAACTACATTATGTCGTTGAATAGCCCTAGAGTTACCGACGAGATGATTTCTACTAAAATTCAAGTAAATTAATTTTTCAAATCTGAAAATCAAATTCTCAAGTGGTTGGGTCAGAAGCAACGAATTAGAAATCTCATTAGAATCCATTGAAGCAATATCTATGTGTATAAATTCGAATTTTCGTACATTATCCTGTGTTGAATAGTTAAGTTAGGCATCATCTTTCACACACTTGCCCGATTGCGCAAAAAACATGGGATCAGTGAGGCCTTGTTTTACTTGCAATGTAGGCGCAAACTATACACATTATGCGATGACGGAGGCTCTTCGAAGTTAGGAAGAAATAAAATTTAGATTTGTGATTTTATTATCTAAATTCTCGCAACCATGGCAAATTTGTTATAATAAGAACTGTAATAAAGTCGAGCCTCTGTATAGTGAACCTCTTCATTGTGAATAATCTCCTCATAATGAATGTATTATTTGGTCCCTGTGTTGTCTTTAACCTCTACATAATGAATATTTTACATCAAGGGCCTATGTATTGATCTTTAATTATGCTTTGTAATTAATACGCATCCCATGTACGTGTACTGCCTTTATTCAGGGCGAGTAATTCGATGATTCTTATTACTCCAAAGTTTCCTAAATTACTAAAGTTTATGAGTCTTCAGTCTAGATACAAATCAATAGTTAATGTGGCTAATAGTTTCAAGTTTACGTGCACTTTAAGTGCGCTTTTATGCGTTTTCAAGCGTACCGACTGTTGAGTCAGATCAAGGAATTCCTTGGAACGAAAAGTGACCAGCTTGATCAACAAACTTTTGGTCGAGTAGAAAACATGATTGCTTCTGTTGACGAGTGATGTACTGTACAGACTCGTACTGACATTGTTATTTCCATTGTTCGTATGTAGCTTAAACTGTATGCAATACTGATTATTTTATAGTAGTTGCATTTTGCATCTTGAGTTTACATTATCATTTAATATGAAATATTGTGATACAATACAGTATTACTGGTAATTATCCCTATATCAATTTGTTGTCTAAATAGCTATATCAGCCTAGTTTTAATTATTTTGTGTGATTGGTTTGACTTTATATGCTTTCTTTAAAAGCAATATTACATCAAATTTTAGAAAACCTCCTTATAGTGAACTCTCCTCATAGTGATTTTTTATCTGGTCCCTTGAAATTCACTACGCAGAGGTTCGACTGTACAAAATTCCATCGTTCTTTACTTCGGAGGGCTCTCTTCATCGCATCATGCGTATGGTTTATGTTTACATTACAAATTAATTAATTATGAATTTGCCGTTTCGTCTGATCAATATCACAAAATGAGTAAACTGGATTAGATTTTGGCAGATTGATGCCAATACTTTTTCTTTGTACGTTGATCAAAGATGTATTTTCCCACAAATAGGAATCGTGTATGTAATTCTATTTGATGTCACTCGGAGCAAAGTTGCATTCCATAGGAACCAAAAAGGGACATTCCCTGACCTAAGTGTGTTCCAATTCTGACTGCATTCGCTTATTTGATTCTTATTCGGCATTAGAAAAAATACGACAATTCGCACAATAATATACTGCATAGCATTTTACATTTGACTTCGATGGGATTCCTTTTACATTAGCCCTGCCCAGCTAGACTGTGATGCTAGATTTTCATATTTCTTGAATTTGATCCTCACATTTAGTGGTGCAGTATAGATTATTTTGTCATTGAAATTATAATAGAATTCTTGTGCTGAGGTATAATTCATTTACAACTTATCGTCATTCACTGTTCAGAATGAATAAGTATACTTGCAGAATATATGCAGATGTCTTCTCAGGGAGCATTGTGCTTCATTTATCATTAATCGGAATATTCTCTTGATTTATTAGTAGAAAAAGATGGCGAGTTTGCGATATCATTACTTCACATGAATATCAGGCGCTTATCTTGTGAGAGAATCATTTGGGAAATGATTTTGATACCAAGGTTCGTCAAACAGTCTAATTAATCAACGCATATTCGGGATATACGCCGGAGAAAATTGGAGATGAATTTCAGCAAGCCATATGGACGATACGTGAATGAACTCAGAAGTTGAGGTCACATTTTATCGATTGACTTCATATTTTCCGGTATCATCATCCCTGACTAAGACACGAAAAGGGATATGAAAGCTTTGAAAAAGTCGCCAAACTGAGAATGATTTCAATCCACTTGTTTCTAAAAATTTAATCATCAGAGACACATCAAAATCACTTCCTGCTATTCCACATAGATTTGGAGCGTCCAAATATATGCAAATAAATTACTACCACTATACTCATTTGAATATGCAATATATAATGGTTGATGGATTTTAAGATTAATCTGTTGATGGTGGGATAAAAGTTGAAAGTTTTGCAAGTGGTGGTTTGCAGCATCGCTCAATGACATCCTAATTGAACAGCATCGTTGGATATATGTATATAGGCTACTAGCTATAAACCTATGACGGTCATAAGTAGAAAGCTGCCATAGCTATCGGATCAGCCTCAGAAGTGAGGGTGCATGAATAACATGACAATAGACCGTGCGGTTGTTAAGTCAACAATGTAGGCTTGTCGTGACTTCGCTCCTCCTCTATGCTTAGTTGACTATCAATGTGTCTCAGGTACATTCTGGATAACTAAATACTAAAGAGAAAATGACGTTTGGTTAAAGGACAAGCTGTTGTCTTCTCAAAGAAAAGTTTGCATAATTCAGTGGGGAATCGCCAAGAAAAAGAAGAACGAATTAATTGCAAATCATTGTCATGGTACATTGACCCTGTGATAATGTTAGTTCGGCATCCTGGGATCTGTCCATGTTATGTCAACATGCTCTTTTTGAATTACATGAAAAAACGAAAATGAATAAAAGCGGAAATTGACCATTGATTGTTCAGCCTCTTGGAAGGAAAAGCAGTATTCTCGCAATATTTTTTGATGATTGAAAGTGGTAATTCTTCCTAATTCTAGAAACACAATGGTTATTTGTGTGATTATTCATAATCATACCTATGATATTATGACCTCGTGTTTTCGGTTCGTTAATCTGAACAAAATCAGAGGATCCACATACTGACATTGACACTGACCTACTTAAAGCATTTTCAATAACACGTTGATGCGCAGATTTCATAATTTTGATGCTGTCAACCTACCTCTCAGATCAGATCATACTTTCGTGAGACGGCTTTTGGACTTGCACAGATTTCTAAATTTATACTTGCGGGCCACTAATATGATATTTATTGATGTATATTTTGCTGTAGGATTTGATATTGATGAAGTAGTTTCGGAACCTCTTCATCGACAGTAATGCTTGCTAAATTCCTTGAATATTTGTATATTTTCATGAATATATATTTTACCTGCTTAGGTTTTGAATTCATCTCAGGGTCCGCTCCACCTTAAAAGAAATACGATTTTGTTTCTCCTCCTCGCACTATTTTATCGTCGCACTTTGTTGTTGTAGTTAATGAACGTCTTTGACCGTCGTCCAATCCGTGAGTTACCCCTTCGTGTCTCCGCTAATCCGCGTGCTCCTCACTGCAGCATGTATTTCACAACTCAGTCATTATAATTGCAATACAAAATATTATTGTAGTGATCATTCACATTTGCTATCTCTTTTGATTATTTTCGCCTCCTCGGAAATACTCAACTAGTCATTCTCCACATCCAACAGATCGACTTCATATTGCTTTGTTTAACCTCTTCTCTTTGCAGATGTGTGAAATTCATGTTTTGTAACTAGTCTACTGATCTCGGACATTGATTTGTTGCGAAATTTCTCTCAATTCTATCGCGTGAATCTTAATTTCATTTTCGCTGATGAAATCTCATCCCCAGCGTGTGAATCTTCTAACGAGTAGATAGCTGACATCATAAATCTAATCAAAGAAGCACCGAAACTAAGGAAATTGAAATATAACGCTAACCGTTTTCCTCAGAAGTTAGCGCTGAGATGAAGTGCGTATGAAGCGGAGAAATTATATCGTATGCTCCCATCATATCAGCTGATTGGTCAAGTCAGATGATTAAGCGACCACACTGTGGCCAGCTTCACAATACAGACAGTATGCAGTCATCATATTGTGGTGGTAGGACAGCTGTACTGGTTATAACGGCCGCACTTCAGTGCGGAGATGGAGACGATCCAGGGTTCGAGTCTGTTCTCCTCTGGAGGGATCACGGCACCACTACTCTCAGGAAAGTTTGTCAACCACAACCTGGTTATAGTTGAGAGTTTGTAGACTGAAGGATTCCTCACCCCCAGCTTGCTGATATGGCTTCCTTTCTTGGTGGGTCTGGGAAAAGAGAAAAAGTAAATAGCAATTGTTCCACAAATCAAATAGGGGCAATTGATAACAATTGGGCTTTCACAACTTGGCTTGGAGATGGTGAAAAGATAGATGAAGTCAGAATTCCCTATTTGCTATTGGTGCTTGTCAACCAGTGACAGTTCGACAATAATCGTTTTTCCGGAATGTTGGAAATGCTTAGCTCAAATGTCAGTGAGAAATCTATGTTTCCCTCTTCGAAATTACGGGAAGCTAACAATAATAGAGTTAATGCTTTGATCGACAATTCAAACGCAAATCTGTTAAAAGTGAACGAATTTCAAATTGTACCAGTGATAGTGCTGCATCAGCTCCTCAAGAACAAATGCTTTCGATCATAGAAATAGATATTACACACGAACCACACAACGCTATCTATTGAACTGATGTGTCAAGCCTCGGGCATCTGACGCGACACATAGAACAGGGTTCCGAAAATCAATTGTAAGGAGGAGCTGCCGGTATTGTGAACATCTTTCAATCGTATTTACAGGGTTGAAACTGCCCCAGCCAGATGATCACTCGGGTCAGAAAGTTTTAGCGCTCTCCCTGAAGGAGAGCGGGCGCTCCAAGTGCGTGGGGGTTGCACATAATTTTTCATATTTCTTTTTAACTTGCGGCCGATAAAAGTATTTAAGAAGAGACGACTTTTGTAATATGGGAATGGTAAGAAATTACCTTTTGCCGGCCAACTTGTGTGGACTTCCTCATTCTACCATTGCCAATGACAAAGTCAGGGGGAAGACTTACTTCTCATGACAATATTCGTTTACTGATTAGAAATTCATTTAGAATTGCGATTCATCCAGAATTTTGAAAGAAAGATTTTCTGCATGTATGGGATGCGCATCAATCCTAAATACGCAGAAGAAGTTATCAAAACTGTGTTCTGTTTTTGATTCTGCTAACCTAGTGAAACCTGCCAATAAAAGGCTCCCACTCTTGGTTTCCTCCATTCCTTGTTTGGAAAGAATGAAAAAGAAATTGATAATCGATTATTCGAGGTTTTCATGTGTTAATGATGTTCCTATCTATAGACTGCAAAATCTGTAGTCTTTACTTATCTGTACACGTTGCAGCACTAACACTGAACATTTTTAATGTAGTTCCTTTCACAAATGTTCCAAGTGAAGTTTCTCTTGAATTACACACAGGCCAAAAGCCATCTTTGGCATCACGCCTGTTTTGTCTCAAATAAATTCATGCTTGATTGAATGAATGAGATTATTAGTTCTTGACAAAGCGGCATGGATGATCAGATACGATATTTAAAGATGAAACATCATGTCTCAATTATTTCTTTATCCCTTTTAGCGTTGTGATTTTATGTTTGTGGAAATTGTTAGCATTTGAACTAGCTAGATTAGTTTTACTCATTCTAACCCAAAAGTAGAAAAAACCCTTTTAAAGATTCCACAGTACACTATATGCCAATGTTGTGCATTTCAATTTTAAAGAATTCTTTACTCACTCGTGATCAGATGTCAACCGGTTATTCGTTCAATTCTATTGTGACAAAAGTGAATCTTTGACCTGCTAATCCACTTATCCAGTATCCAGTGATTTATGCTAAGCGGTGACTCAATGATCCTTAGATTTAACATCTGTGAGAGGATTGTGATATTTGGTTAAATTTCTCAGATGGGATAGTGGCCAAAGTTCTTTTGATTAATGTGCAGAAGATCGAGATTTCGGATGTCTCCGTTTCGTTATTTTATGGTGAGAAACCCTAGCAATGAAGGAGTTCCAAATTTCGAATGACTGTGCCCAACCGTACTATGGCGTCAGATGGCACAGTGTCTCAGCTGTCACATAATAAATTTTAAGAGAATATTTGTAGTAGAAGATTCGAGTTGACACCGTAAAGTTTAAAACTTCTCCTTTGATAAATCGAATGCTTGATTACGAAATTTTGGCCTTTGTTCACAGAATTGTGAAGTTTCAGTTCAGACGGAGAAAGGATTTTTTGCCTATCTTTGTTAGCGTTGTGATTTCAATTGGAAGTGATGTGAGTTTGATTTCTCTCCTTATATTTTTCCGACGGGTAGAAGTTGAACTAGACTTCTTTTATGGAGACGAAATTCATTTCTTCAAAGGATGAACTCCTCTGATAATTTACTTTTGAATCTACGACTTTGAAATAATGGTCCAAAATAACGCAAGTCTCTTGTTTTGTGACTATGAGACTACTCAGGAGACTCGTAAAATGTAAACGGGGATGAGATATATTCCTTCCCATTTTGGAATAGTGAGGAACGCATTTGTGTTGACGATTTCGGTCAACATGATTTTCATCATCCACTTATTGAATAGTTGCAGCTATTGTGAATGCGCTGAATGTAGTGGTGTCCGTGGCCCAGTGGTTAAGTGCTGGGCTTAGCGATCTTTCAGTCCAGAGGTCGAGCCCCGAAAGCTTCATTGGAAGTCGTCAGGAAAGGCATCTGGACTGAAAATCACATTGTCCAAACCCCCAATAAGAGGGAGTAGTGACGCTAAACCATCATTTTTTCATCACTTATTGAACAGTTGCAGCTATTATGAATGCGCTGAATAAGGTTTTAGTTCCGTCTGTAAGCCCAGTTTATTGCTTTACTGTGTTAAAAAAAGATGTAACATGACATTTCTGTGATTTATTAAAGGCTTTAGCCTACTCCATGTTTCTAGGTACAGGTGTGTAATTCCTGAACATTTTGACATGTATTGGATAGTGAAATTTTACTATGATGATCATGCAGAATTTTCTATTGTGGAGCAGCAGTTACAGGTTTCCATGGAGACATTTTTACATCAAAGTCTTTGAATTTTTGTGCTTAATATATGTATACGTTCTTGTAGTCACTTTTCACTTATGTCTAATTTAACCAAATACACTCATATACATGTAGATATTTAGGATCTTGCAAAAGAGATCATAGACCTTTTGTTCCCCATACATGTCACAATTTTTCACTGATTAACTCCATTCAATTTAATTTGCTGATCTCACAAATTTATAACAACTGTATTTTGCATTTCTGTATATAAAGCTGCTGTGTAAAGTTTCTTATTATACTGAGTACTGATTTTTTAGGGATGAATCATGCTTATAATATTCCTCTGTTGCACACTTGTTCACATATGCTTCAAAATTGATGCCGATTTCTCATCATGCACTATTAGATTAACCATCTGTGCAAATTATTACAACTTCAAAAAATCATCTGCATTTATTTGAGGCGTTCATACATGAATCGCTGTATAAACTAGCAAAATATTCAAAATTGTATATGACATGCTGCATTAATCACACCTTTCTTCAAAATTTCATTCACATCAATCTCCTTTATATTAATGTTTGTAGTGTGTTGATAGTTAGTTTCCTCATGAAGAGACCTCAAATCACACGTCAAAATGAACGCACCTACGTACGCTTATAGTGAAAGATCACATAAACTCTGATTTCTCATGAAAATAATATTGAGTGTTGTGCATTCTGCTGATTCTATTTATCAATTACATCATTTTCTCAGTTACTTTATCGGATAAATGATTAACGTCAAATTATCAGGAATCTGAAATTTGACGTACTTTTCTGAACATTTCTGAACATTTCAATTTTTAAACAATGTGTTGCGATTAATGAAGATGTTCTACAGCATAGAATTTCAGTTGAATGATCGTGGGAGGACAATATATCTGACAGATCTGCAAATATGACTGATTTGTTCTTCTAGCGGCATTCTGAACTTATCCTGGTTGGCTTAGTAGTTAAATACAGATGCTTAAGCCGATAATTGATGGATTTTTCTAGGAAAATTTTTCTGAAATGTCATCAACAGTGGGATTCTGTACTTTGACTCATAAAAAGTTTAAATTCTTAATTATGTTGATACTATTATGAGATGACAAAATGCAGCAAACTATTTCTTGCTGTGACTATTTATCAAATAATTTTGAATGTTATCGAGTTGACGTATAAAACTCCGTCAATTTTGATATGAATGTGACATGTTTCTGTAGAACACATGTGCACCATCACATCCGAAATTGTGTAGTTGTGTGAAAAAACTAGGAAGTGTATGTAATGTACAACAGTGGATCAAAGTGATGACTAAAAGACGCTATTGCTTTCTGATTGTTTAGGTTTTGCTTTGCTTTTGTGTCGCTGAAGGCGCCTGTGACAAGTATTTGAACTAATGTTTAAATTGTATCTTACGTTTGATAATCTTATTGCAGTGTCACATGTACGTATTTTGCGAACACGATCAACAAGTGGAAAGTTATATACGATACAAAGTGTGTAATCTACATAAAAACTGTGTGGTTGCTGATGGCCTTGTTTTACTTCAACTTTTGCCTACTCAGACTACCACAGAAACCTTTCTATCATCCTTATTGCCAGCGGGAATACCTGAGCTGGAGATAATGAACGCTTTTCAGATCCACAGAAATTATGCACGACTGCCTTTACTGCTGCCTAAGAAGCGCTGTTCAATCTTGATTACCGATTATTTGTGAGGCGATTTGGAGATGTTACAGGAGATTAATTGACTGTTTGTTGAAGGCCGCGAAGTCTGATTTGTCACCATCAGTGTGTTAGAAGTCTGCAGTCATCTAAAATTGGCCCTCAACACGAACACGATAGGAACGCGAATGCTTTACCTTAACACGACACGACGTGAACACGAAAGTCAAAAATGCTCGAAGCTATCTTCTGAGTACACTCCAAATTAAAGAATTACAAAGTAATTTGAACCAGATGAAAGGTTCAGTTATTATTGTCAAATGACTGACGCAATCTTAATAAGAAACTGCTCAAGCTGCTCTGTACTCAAAGAACACCGTCCCTTGTTTATGATGAATCTGTCCACTGAAAAAGAACGTTCGGATGCTGCGTAGTTCACTCGGCCCACCTCCGCAGAGCGTCCTCATTGGAGGCGGTTGATGATCGTGGCTTGACCATGCATTGATCAACTGCATTGCATCCTTAGACGACCTAGCTGTGCAGGTGCGATAAATGAATGCTGTCTATCTACGTATGATCGGCAATGATATCATTTCATTTTTTGTAATGAAAATATACCATTTTTTAAATGATAAAATATTGAAATAATGAAAAAATGATAAAAATAATTAGATTACAGTCAAGACTTCAAAAACATCAAGACAGTGTTATTAATGAGTTGTATGACAATTTGTGTGATAGACAGACTGACAGACAATAGCCTGTTGCTTTTCGCTACATGAATCAACCAGTGCAGAAGTACATGGGTAGAGCAAGCGAAAGAGACTAAATTTTCTTCAATACAAAATGCGAAGAATCTATGATTAGAAAAAATAATGTAACAAAAATGGTTGATAATATCATTTTATAGCATTTTCAAAAATAAAATGATATAAAATGATTTCATTTTATCATTGCCGATCTGTGCTATCTACCCTTCGTTATCATGCAAACAAATGTATTCTTAGCAAATGCATGTCTTTAACAAGAATAGGTTTAAGTTATCAAATTATCTCAAGCTAATAAATTACGATTACTCTTTGTCAACATGAAAATAAAATATTTAATTTCTTTAAGTGTACAAGCACGATCACGTTGCGAATGACTAGGTTCAACATGACATGAAACACGATCGTGTTCGTGTCACGAACGCAGACCTCTGATATGTATCATTTTTACCTCGTTCAATAGTTTCGTCAGACGCTCTTCCTTCGAATTTCTTTTTTTCCTTTCTCTTGTTTCTCAATTTCTTAATCTTCGCCATCCGATTTTTCATTGCACAGACACACAACCACTTCACAGAATCGCCGTCTCATTTTCCATTGAACATAGTATTACTCGCATCACCGATCTCACGCAACTTCAATAAATCCTTCCTTTCATCTTCAATGAGACCGTTTTCACAAAACAATCCCTCTGAATTTTGTTCTTAGCTACCAGTTCATCCTATGATTGTACCTTTCACTTCATACTCACCAAATGCTCTTCTCTCAAAAGCGCAATCTTCAACCGTTCTGACTATGTTATCTTCCCGCGCAAGTGAAGTGCTAGGGAAAAATCGGTCTCACGCTCATAATAATCGCTCTTTTAATGCAGAAAGATACAATGATTATTATAGTGTTGTAAAATGATTTTTCACACACTTCCTGATGACCTGTGGAAACAATGACAGCTGCTTCCAGGTGACCTTGGAGAATAATTGCATAATTCAATGTCACTGGCTGTCACGAGGTCGAAACGATATTCAAATGAACCTTACTCCTTGCAGCACCTTGACGTAGCTGCCAGCTTGGAACCGAACTCAGTCCTCGAAATGATGGCACGGCGCAAGACTATCGAAGTTCAATCTCCGCGATCATGTCAGGAACAAGCATAGCTTTACGTGCTGAGCTTTTAGCTGCGGAAGTCTTCTCTTCAGAAAATGTTTTTTGCATCCATTACAACCTGCTAATATCACTGTTTTCAGTGTGTAATTCGTATTACAAAAGATGATTGAGGGCATGATTTGTGCATTATTTTGAGTGGACTTTAGTGCTACTAACTTCGGAATAATTAGGAGAGTGAAGGAAGATAGACGGATCTCTTTTGCAATCATCAGAAAGATGATAATGGTCAAAGGAGATTTCTTTACATATTCAGTAATTTCGCGGTACTTTATCTTATTTTCCCTATTGTTGGCGGTCCCCGTGACACAGTGGTTGAGTGCTTAGGCAAGTGATCTTTTAGTCTTGAGGTCGAATACCGAGAGTAATTGGAAATTGACATGAAGTACAACCGGATATAAAGCACTGGTGACCGTGTGAGCACCGTCCAAGGCCCAACAGAGAAATAATGTCAATTAAAGCTTCTTTGGTCATTTCTTTATCTCTTGGTATCCTAATTTAAATTCCATGCGAAAAATTTCTGCAATTTATTGCCAAACGCTCTCGAGAGAATGCTACAAGACCTGGCAACAGAAAGCGGACGGCGCGGTCTAATGATGAACAAAAAGAAAACAAAACTAATGTTTGGATCAGGATGTCAAGAGCAGCAAATTAGAATAGATAATGAAGAAATCAATGAGTGCGAATAGTAATTAATCTGGGACAGAAATTTTCCATAAATAAGAAAAGTCAGGAGATGATGAAATTAAGTGGAGAATCGTGTGCGGTTGAAAGCTTTCGGCAAGTACTGGGATATATTAAAGAGTGGAGCTCCCAGAGGCTTGAAGAAGAAGCTCTTCGAAGCTTGTGTGCATGACTTGCCGGCATGACCTACGCCGCTGAAACATGGACACTCAATAAAAGGTTGGAGGAAAAGATAGCAGCAGCTCAGCACAAGATGGAAAGAAGCGTAGAAAACATTAGATTGGAAGACAGAAAAACAAACGCATGGGTAAGACAGCAGACGGACCCAACAGATGCTAATAGCCATCAAGAAGGCGAAATGGAAGTGGGCTGGACTTGCATCCAGAATGAAGGACAATAGATAGACATACAGCATCATTAATTGGTGCCCTATTGAATGGAAAAGACGCAAAGGAAGAGCACCCACGAGATGGAGAGACGACTATTGGAACGGTGTCCGCTGCGGAAGGAGGGCGGAAGACAGGAGAAATTGGAGGATCCATGACGAGGCCTATCTTAAGAATAGGAGAACAAACAGCTGATGATGATGATTGCCAAATACAGGAATGGTCAAGTGTACTAAAACGGAATTTCGATAAATAATAAGTTCCTTAAAAATTAAATGAAAAGGTTGTCTGCTGTAGTTAAAAATTCTCTTAGAGCGGCATCTTCAGCAAGCTCGTTTTAAATCTCAGAAGGTCCTTTAGAGCCGATTGAAAACTTACTCAGCTTTTAAACCATAGTTTTGGAAAATGCTTGTATTTCTTTAAAATATATTATGAAAATCTCATTATTGAATTGAAGCAGCAGTAAATTACCTTTTAATAAGTACTATGACCTGAATTGCTACCGTTCCCTTCGTATTGTTAGTTCGATTATAGCGTATATGGTGTTCATGTAGAGTTATCTTCTGATTTCATCAAAAAGGCATAAAACATCTAGCAAATATAAAAAAATACATACATGCCATACCTTTCTCATCTTTCCTCTGCAGATCTGATCTCTACCCTCCGGGGGCCGCCTCCACCTCATCCCTCAGTTCACTCTCAACTCAACGTGGGACTCCAGACCGTTTGCATTATACCGTCCTGCGCCCGGACGCCGACTCGGACCCAATCTACGCGTTACCTAATAAGCCCAAACTCCTCTCTCGTGTCGCTGAGTCTCCCTCTCATCTCCTCCCTGATACCAAAGTGACGAAGCGAACACCCCCTCCCCCTCCCCCTCGTGTTGACTCCCTCAGACCTTCCGCACCAGACTCATGGTACAGTGGTTTACTACCGTACAAGTGCAACACACTCCCTCGCAATCTCTCCACACGTCTTCGACAACGTGATTCTCTCCCTACTGGCATTACTGACATGAGTCAGAGCTGGCCGCGAGCGGACATGTCAAAAGACGATGAGGAATCGACGTCGAATGACGTCACGCCGAGACCATCTTCATCCTCTTCATCATCATCTACTGCCACCGCCGGTCCACCACCTTCCAAATCACTCAACTTCGCACCTCGGGCGGCACTCAGCGTGTTTGACTCAGATACACCTCCGAATCACGTGGGAGCTGCCGCAACACACCGCGTGCTGAAGCCGCATCCTCGACCGCCCGAGGAGAAAGCCTCCTCACCACAGTTACGGCAGTATCGAAGACTTTATTCACTTGGAAGTGGACAGAGTGTAGATGGTGGTGATAGTGAATATGAAGATGAGGCCACAACCGTGTGACCATCGATATCATTATAGGATGATTTGTGATTTAATCCTCGTTTTTACTTTGAAATTCTTTATACACGTATCCTGGATTTCACGCGTAAATAGGAATGTGCACACTGCACAACTTCCTGTTGTGTATTCGTGGTAAGAACTCGAACCTTACAGTGATCTTTTCGAATTCGAAGTAAGCACGAATTGTAGGGTCGTATCCGTAAATATCAAAGTTCAGATAATGAAAAATTTATGTCAGAGTGAAGTTGCGAGCATGAATGCTGCCAATATGAATGTGGCGTTATCACACAGAACTTCGATTTTCTAAAAGAAATTCAACTGAACTACCGGTGGACCCTTGATCAACAACTCTTTCCACATTAAACGAAGGCTGACATGTTTCTTTGTTAAATGGTTTCTTTGCATGACTAATAAATCAAATAACTAAAAAACTTATATGACAAATAACAAAAAAAAAAATTCTCAAAAAAACAACATGATACAATCTTGAAGGATGGACTCAACAATCTTGAAATACGACGTAAAGGAAGTTTACAGAATTTAAAAGGAATTTTACAGAGTGTAGACTGTTTCATAGTTAGAGCTGATGTCGAGATCTTTTCAAATTCGATTGAACTTTCTTTTTCTTTGATAGGCACGATTCGTCCAGTCATTTCATCAGTATTCGAACATTTTTTGAATTTGTGAATTTTTGCGGGCATGGCGAGGCGCCAAGCACTCTTAGCGAAAATATTTTAAAGGCAAATCACATCAAAAATCACATATCACTCAAAATGGCAAATTCAAATTACCGTTTATGTAAAGGTCGCACATAACAGGCCAACAATTACAAATATCCTACACACACTTTTTCCTTTTTAAGAGGAAAAGACTCATACACATCATATTGTATAGAAGTTGAATTCCCCAATCCAATATCAAATCATCGTAAAACCCCCAGGATCCCCATCAAACGAACTCATCAATAAACAACAAACCGATCGATTGTTAAAGCAGAGCAACAGCTGAGTCCTACCGCCGTACTGATAGAAGCTTGGTCTTTATCAATATTGATGTTCAGTTTCTTACTCAAAGACCAGTTGAAAAGAAGAGAGTCTACGATAGCTGGGAAATCAGAAGTCTCTTTCATAAGGCTACAATATGGGTTTTATGTCGTCAAGCGTACCACGATCGGTGGTGTCGGAAAAGGAGGGCAAATCATTAATCAGAAGGACAAATAAAAAGGGGGCCCCTACAGAGCCCCCACTGGTGATACACTTACAACTTTTCCAGTCTTTTTGGAATTTTTCACACGGAAAGCGATCAAGCAGGAAGCTTTGGACAAAAACTAACAGAGTAACAGATGAGGAATTACAGTGAAGTTGTTCTTTCAAGTTGTTTAAGAGAAACATGACTTATTCGAAGAAAGCTTTTTTGAAATCCAGCAAGTAGTAGTTTCGCTGAATTGCCGGGATTTTTGGAAAGATGTTGAAGTAAGTGGAGCCGAATAGAAAGTGCTGCATTGGTACAGCCGCCAAAGGAAATAATACTTCATCGATTAGAGTCCTTGAAAGAATTGCATTTGGACAAATACAAAAAGTGATTGTAATTTTACTTGATTATGCGCCGTATCAAATATAGTCAAAATTAGTCAATAACATTAATTATTGGTAAAAAAAAATTATATGCAGCAAGCTTTAGCACAATATGAACAATATTATGTTACTGTATATCAATTGGCAAAAACACAAAACTTGATAAAGAAATGCGTGCAAAGATGAGGCAACGCCAATTGAAGGGTTCTATATTTAAAAAAATTTAAAGCAATAAATTTTAAATTTTTGAGATAGGCCTCTAATCATCTAGATCAATGCCGTAGAGCATGGAGGAAAATGTCCACGAAATTACATTTTTTTGCAAAATTTGCATTATCTCCGAATTAGGCTAGAAAGTACAGCTGCAATTCCTATTTAACTTTTGACAAAATATATAATTGCAATGTAATAGGCGTATCAGTATGAAATGTCTTGAAGAATATGGCAGTCAATGCAGAGCCTTGGCATTCCTGGACACCTTAAACATTCCGGCTAGCAGAACTGAGTGGAAAAAATATAGCGGACTTGCTATGTAGCCTACTGACCAATTCATCCGACTAATTAATTTATAAATATCGGCACATAGGTCTAGGTCCATCACGCTTGCATCCTGTAGTAAATTCAAGTGGCCTATTTGCTCTTCAATTCAATGGTGCCTACATATGTGAATATAAAAATTGGCTCAACCGCCTATACGTCGAATAACCAAAGACTAATTGCAATGGAATCAATAATCCCGATCAATAGACTGCATGCCCCATGCAGTGAAAGTTATGCTTTTTTGGAAGTTTCCAAGCTGCCGTTTTCTCCCATTGAAAGATATAAACCGATATGGTCTAACTGCATATAAATGTGGCTATTGTTATCAGGTAGCAAAAAAGACACGCACAAGGTCGAGTTAAGTGAAGAAATGATTTAAAAATGGGAGAACCGAGAATATAAAGGTCTATCAATTTCAAATTATATAAAGGTCAATAATATTGAGTCAATAATTGACTCAGTTGATGACGGACTGACCTTCTGGATTATAGCATCTTTCAGCAGTGCCCTATCTATGACCCTGAATCTCCTATTTCCACTTTACATTCGTACGTACATGCACCCACCGTCCTTCCATGTAACTTTTCTAAGCGGCAACACTTATAAAACTTTTCTTCCATGTAACTGGCAGGCTTGTATAAGCATCAACATTGTAGACCTTCAATTTGTTCGTTGTAGGCTACATCTTTTAATGAAAATTGGTGTCCTGAGCTGCTTCGCAATTAAACCAGTTGGCCTGTTTTCTCAGATTCCAGCGATGCTGTTCTTCATGAAAAGAGCCAACTATTGAATCGTTAGCCGATGCGTCGCATTAAGGGCTGTTTTACCACGAGGTGGAGAGTCGAAGTAGAACCATTTGTTTTAATTCTAAACTTTCGTTTTTATTTGTTGCTTGATGCCAGAAGGATAATATATGCAATAAGAAAGATGAT
This sequence comes from Prostheceraeus crozeri, assembly GCA_907163375.1. NCBI lineage: Eukaryota > Metazoa > Platyhelminthes > Polycladida > Euryleptidae > Prostheceraeus > Prostheceraeus crozeri. Next base: position 338,394 of record CAJQUW010002342.1, on the reverse strand, counting down.
TTTAATTCGCTCGAACTCCCTGTGCTTTTCATAAGTACAAGAACTCGTAGCTCTTTATCAGCAACTTGCTGCATCGAAGTGATATCAAGATGTAGCTATGCAGGTTTACAGCATCGTAGTGAGATGCACCCAGCAAGGTGGTCTCATTAAACTACTTCCATTACAAAATTTTTCACTGAAAATGATCATTTATGAAAATGCGCATCAAGTGATCTATCTGTTATGGCCTTAGTCGACTCGTGAATCCAGCTTTCTCTAATCGGCTTTATCTTGTGCAGCACACGATGAAGTGACTTCCCGCAGAGTACAAGATTATTGAATGGCGGGGATTTTTGATCAACCTTTCTGCCTTCAGCGAAATAATTCAATAATCGTCTTGCAATCTAAATCGCGCAGCACTTTCAATGAACATCGACTAATGCAAGAAAATATTTTGAGCCATGAAATGTCGACCACAGATAGTTTGAAATAATTGCCTTACAAACTGCTATAACAAGGGCATTGGTTCTGCCCCATGTTAGGTCCTGCATCATCATTTCAACAGCTGTAGCCTTGTCGAAGCTGTCTTACAGACATCTTGTTTGAGCATTTCGAATAATTTACCTTCATAAGTCAACATCTGATGTGTTATTCCATGGCATGAATCTGCATGCTTCGTTTGTTGTGAAATTGTTAGATATCGTCGAACGTGTGCTCGCCTGGATCTCCGCGAACTCCTGGGTCTATGCATCGCGATTATGGAGCCGCCATCTTAGAAACAATGACCTGACACTTCCCATCTTATGCCGGTCGCTGAAAAATTGCCTGCTCAAAAATAGAGAGCCTTGCAATCTCTGCACTGTCTGCGATATTGATACCTTCGTAAATAAAATAAATATCTTCAATAGGCATGTATTTCATTGACATCACAAAAATAAAGAAATTACCAGGTTCTCGATGACTTGACGTTTACAGATAACAACTAGAGGCATTAAGTTTTTAAGGATCTATTGTCTAAAGTTCACATTTAATGGCAGTTTTTAATGATGATCAGTGCTGATATAGCTACATCAATTGATACTGCCGAAAAATTTCAGTTCACATGCTGAAGTAGAAAATATTCGAATGGATCCCAACCCAGCGCTAAAGAAAAGCATGCTATGACTTTTATGATATTTTTGAAGCTTGAAGATAGCATGTTTACGTTTGAGGGCTAATTTCAACATACCTTGAATTTATTTTTCCTACAGTTTCTTTCAGATGATTTTCTGCAATTTTTATATTAACGAAAATTTTGAATTTATATTCAATTGCCAACCCAGTGGACATAGACCCAGAAAGGCATCGTGTTGATTGTTAAAGTGTTTACAAACATTCAGTTTTGAATTTTTATTAAAATTATAGATATAAAACTAATATAATTTGCATTTGAAGCACAGAAAAATTGTTCCGTCAGCATTATTCCGTCAAAATGTCGCATTGTTAACGAACTCAGTGGCTTGAGAATGGTGATTTACCAAAAGATCACATAACGATAAAAGACAAATACATATAATTCTACATAATCAAGTTAGTCTGCTAGACCTATATCATACTCTCTGCTATCTTAGAGCTCAATCAGATTTCATTCGAAATGCAACAATAGGCCCTATATTCAGGCCTACGTGTAAAGTGCTACTGTTCTCTGCTGACTGCCTGGTATCGATTTGGAAATCGCATTTTTCCATAGCAACACTTGACACATGGCAGCTTGTTTGGTTTTCGTTGATTTGGCGGATAGAAATTTATTTCAAATAAGCTGCCAGGATAAATATAATCTTTTAACACTTTTAAACATATTTGTGTCAAAATACTTACATATACTTGCGACTTTGCTAAAACATATATCGTTATTATTTGAAAGCTATAGGTTGGGAAGAGTCAGGATGAATATTGTTGTTTATGAATTTATATTAAGCAATTGATTTCGATCTTCATGAGAAGATCATCGTCAGGCATAGAAGGAAAACAATGCACAAAATTCAAAATTCAAATTATCATAAAGGGTAATATGATATCATGAGTAAGAGAAGAAGAATAGAAATGTGAGTATGAGACATAGTTTTGGGCTACATTTTACCAATAGCAAAGACAATATAGAAATTGACGTTGATCTGACTAAAAGGAAAAAGGATTAAAGAAGGAGGAAAATTAGCAATTCACTTGTTTGCAACTAGATTATCTAAAAGCTCAGCCGCCCAGTATCCACTTTGAAATTGGATTTCCGACGAATGATGATAATAGTGTAATTCTCCTTGATTTTACTGTTACACCTAATTTACATGATCGTCCGCAGTTCGAATTCTGCAAAAAGTCTGCAAATAAAAACATTTTTGTGCATCATGACTGTTATTTACACACAAGCACAAAACAAAATTTTATCATTAATGAAAAGTCACGAATTACAAATAGATATACAGATTTATCACCTTTAATTAAGAAAACATGAGAACGAATTTTCTGTGAAATACTCCGTCAACACAATTACGACGTATCTTGATCAAATGATAAGAAAAATTAGTACGAAAAAAACAAAAGCTAAGACATACTGACTTAGTTTCCATTTCCGCATGTCTCCAACAAAATTGATAGTCAATTAAAAACGTTTTCCCCCGGGAAAATATGAAGGTCAGATTAAAAAGAAAAAATAGAACATTGAGAGGTGCTTTGAGAAATTAAAAAATTGCTCAAAAATGCTCTTTACGAAATTGCCCCATTGCAGATAAATCCATTTGTTATCGGAAAAACGTATAGGCCTAGTATAGACCAACATGCGATTCCTGCATGAACTTCTACATTGAAAGCACCATTAGAACACTCCACATCAGATGCAGAGAACATTCCACAAATTCCACCTCTTCAATGTACAAACATCTTCAAAATTGCCAAATAGCACTTTTTTCAACAACAATTCTAGCCCATGATTCAAATGAAGCTAACCTACGTTTACGAGAGGCCTTACTCATCAACAAATAAAACTCAAAGATCAATGGTAATTCTAAACTCGAACTTTATAGAGATTTTCTTTTTATGTAGTGATACGTATTATTTTCTATCATGTTGCATCACTCTATCATTTTTCATATCGTTTCATTTCCTCTTCCTTCTTCTTTAATCCTTTTTCCTTTTAGTCAGATCAACGTCAATTTCTATTGTCTTTGCTGCTGATAAAATCAGAGAAGTAGATAATAGTATACTTTATATTATTTTATACTACTTTTTATTTTATTTAGATATTAAACCATGATTATATCGCTTCCCGGGTTGTATTTTGTACTTTTTGATACCTCCAGTATATATTCTTGCGATTTCCGGGATTTATTTTATCATGGACTAACTATCTATAACACTTTGTAGAAATCCATGATTTTAGTCTTGTCTCGAAGAAATATGCGAAGCTGGACTACCTGAGAAAGCTATGACAACCGTCGAAGTCACTGACAAGGGTGCAGAATTGAATCATGTGTGAATTTATGTTTTCCATGTGGATCCAGTATTTTCAGTTGATTGTGCTAATGTGCGTTCTAAACGCAGCTATTTTTTTGGTGTCAATGGCGGCTTTTAGCCATCAAAAAAGTCATGAAGTCGTGTGGCTTCAAGCTCAATTAGAAGTTAAGATTCTTTCAAGCATATAATGTCCTCAAAATCGGTAGAAAATGTGCATTATTTTAGTATTAGCAACATTTACTTCATGATATTTTGTGCTTTCTTCCATTTCCTTCTCAACAACCAGATTAATCACTGTGAATATATAATGCTTTTTCATTGATTTATCAGGTAGTTTTCGTTGAAGAATGTGTAGTAAAAAAATTTGATCGATCTTGTAAACACTTTCAATAAGCGCCGTCTACCATCATGTGACGAATATCATGCATTAATTAAGTTATCCTGGAATAATGTGCATGTGTTCCGAAAGAAATCGACATTGACATCAATAGGTGCATAAGAAATATTTACTGGTTCATGGTTAGAAAGCACTTGGTCGACACCCTGTAGATTACTGCTCCGATTGACAAATTCATACACCGACTCAGTCATGCTTTCATTTGAATAGTTAATTGCAGCAATTAATGTGATAGTGAATTTTACATAAAAGAAACTAATATTCAATTGCCATTAAAAATTCCAATTACTTTTCCATTATCTATTTTAAAGCGTCTTTAGACTTCATCCAAATGACAAAAGAAGGGAACATGATTGAAGAATAAAGTCAAGCCACGATTATTTTCGCATCCAATAGCCCTTTAACTTTGTTTTCTGTCCACTTCATTGAGTTGAGTAGCGTCTGCCATATTTCACCGACCACGGCAGCATGGAGCTGCTAAGTGATGCAAAAGAAGAAAGATAGTTTGAAGGTCAACTATTCTATATATATAATTACCAAAGCATTGTGGAAATTTTCATCATGTAAATGAAGTATCATAGAACTGTGACTACTAAAAGTCGACACGCTATGTTAAGATAAGATAATCTTTATTGTCTCACATAATTTGAATTCGGTGAGCACATTACAGAGATTCGATGACAATATAGAAAAGAAAAAAGCAAATTTGAATGCAGATATACAATGGATATAGATGTGTAAAATAGCAGAAAAATAAAATTATTTACAAAATCTAATAAAAGATTCACTGAAGCGCACAGTTTTGGATGATGGTCGACGAAAGGTAGAACTGTGTCGAGTAATCCTCGAGGAACTATTTGTATCGAACATTTCCCGCAGCGGATGATTATCATATTTCACAATATCATAGAAAAGCTTTTCACAAGTACGATGAGCCACAGTCAAGAGAGAGATCGAAGATTCATGCCGAATGTTCACAATGCGGTACACACGACGCTCAACAGATAGCAATCTTTTCAAAAGATAAGCAGTTGCATTGCAGAACCCAGGAAAACAGTACATCATCAACGAGCGTATAAAAGCCATGTAGGACTTGAGCATCAAATCTTTAGGACAGTTCGATCTTCTTAAATTTCGTATGATAAAAATACGTTTTGATGCCTTCTTCACAGCGTAATCAATATGGAGATTCCATTTCATATCTTGCGAAAATATAACACCCAGAAACTTGAAAGAGTTCACCATTGGCACAAGAGAAGAGGAGTCAGCCTTCACAGGTTCTAAAAGCATATTTTTCTTAGTGATTATGTTCATCACACAGCACTTGGAGACATTTATGGGTAGGCTTTTCGAGATCGCCCAACGAGATAGGTTCCTGTGATTTATTTTTATAAATCCCGGAAATATGTCATGGTTTAACTTCGAAATAATCTATGATTTCCTGGGTTGTATGTACTTAAATCCCTCGAGCCTTCGGCTCAACAACCCGTAAAACCATATATTATTTACTACATATAGATTTTACAGTTCTATGTCCCGCATATTATGACAAATTATTTTTGTAGAAAATACTGATTATCATAGTATCCATTTTTAATTGAACAACTTGGTAAAATTTGCTACAAATATCATTGAACATTTGACGAGGACTTTCTCTAGAGACAGTCCTAAGACATTCTGTGACACAAAAATATCAAAATATAAAACTATGAAAAGTTCTCACTGATAGGAATTTCACTTTTTGAAATTGTAATTTATTGTGAGCAATTGCTGCAATTTGTGAACGTGACAGGAGTTGGCAAAAAATAAGAGTAAGTAGTAACTGCTTCGGTAATGCTGATCAAAGAATCCCATTCAGCCACAATCCGTTTTCTTTCTCGTTTGTTATCACAACCGCTTTTTTCTTTGGTTGAACCAATCCTTCATCAGCGGCTTGTTTCATTTGGGAATCAAGTGATTTTCTTGACAGTCTAAATTCGTAGTCTTTGAAAATTGATATATTTCTATCCAAGGTATTCTTAAAGAAATATTGTATTCCAGTACAGAGATCTTTTTGAGTCTGAGGTGGATATTGCTGTCTATTTTCTTTCCTAACATCGCACCAGAAATATCGAAGGCAGTAATCTAACTCCTCGGTGGTGAACTCTTCTACTTTTTTCAGGACTTTTGGTATATCATCGTTCATCCTTAGTCTCCAATCTGCCAACCAAGTTTGAAAACATTCATCGTCCATTTGATTTGTTGATCGTGTTTATAGGAGTGGCATTTGAAATGTACTTTTCTAGTTGATCAGGCGATGTGGATGCAAATCTTCCGTTAGATGTAAACGCTTCCATTTCTTAATTGAATGTGAAGTATATCTAAGCGCAGCATTAATGTTGTCAAATGATTTGAATTTTAAAATATCCAACTTCGTTCTAAAGTACATGACATGGAAATCCACTCTTAATTAACACCTGTGACAGGGAACCATAGTTATCTGCGCTACGCTTGGTGAAGCTAGGTTCGATAACTAGGGTTCCCTGCCTGTGATCATAGAAGTAGACTTTCTACGGTATTTCTAATTTCGATGCTTGTGATGGAAATCTCCATGACATGGAAATTCACTCTTTAGTCAACACTTGTGATAGAAATCTTGACATCTATGAAGGCACAGTGGATTTCGAGAAATACTGTAAAATCTATGTTGATAATCAACAGACTTTCAGATTTCCATGCCACATAGAAAGTACTCGGATGCTTCGCATCCTCGTACTTTCATAGCATGGAAATGCTCAAGTCTGTTAATTATCACACACATAATAGTCGATACTTTCTATGGTAGGCCTATTGGTAAAATGTAGCCCAAAACTATGTCTCATACTCACATTTCTATTCTTCTTCTCTTACTCATGATATCATATTACCCTTTGTGATAATGTGAATTTTGAATTTTGTGCATTGTTTTCCTTCTATGCCTGACGATGATCTTCTCATGAAGATCGAAATCAATTGCTTAATATAAGCAATTTATAAGCAATTTTATAACCATCAATATCTATCGTGACTCTTCCCAACCTATAACTTGAAAATATGTATAAGTCATTCACATTATTTGAAGTGGCTCTTCGAAATATTTTGCACCGCTTCTTTCCAGTTGAACAGTCTAATGTGTCGACAACCACAATAGCTGTTTGGATGTGTAAAATGTCGTCAACATTGTTACATTCGCAAGTTTACTACTGTTCAGTGTTTATCCCATATACAGTACCTCTACTATTTGCTCATCGCTACTTAATTTCTTGAAAGTATTCTGTTTTCATTCGCCTCTCTTGCAAGCCATGGATAAACAATAGGATTATTTGGTTTACTTGTCAATAAAATATCTGCTATCACTGTGAACAAAATATCAAAGTGATAATCCGTATTCCATACCTATTATACCAACAGGCAATGAGTCATCATGCCCATATCACACTCATCAATCACTGATATCTCAAAGACTTTGAAAACACAAGGCATATAAAAGGATGTCGAAAAACATGCGTTTAAAAGGCTTTGCATGCTTAAAATCAGGTTCACAGAGCATGTTCAAATGCACGGCCCAACCATGTTTAAGTATAAGACTCACTTTCAAATTCGTGGTTTTAAAACCAATATCGAAGACAATGTACGGTTTTGAATTCATATTGAAAGGTCAATTTCTAAAAATCGCTTTGAATGAAATTTTGCGCTAAAAGCTGCAATGTTCATCAATTCCTTCATCATTTTCATTCATGCATCCAGCTCTTATTTTGCAAAATACATCACACGGTATTCCTTCCGTGCAAATATGCATGTTGGACATTGAGCAAACAATAAGTGACCATGAAATCCATCTAGACACCAAAAAGACAGCTATAGAAGCTGGCAATGATTTATCAAAATCAATTAGCTTCAGTAGGCCTCGATTAAATAAGCGATTCAAAGATGGTTTAAAACATGTCATGTTATTTAACTATCAAATAATATCAAATGCGGTAATCTAAGCGAATACCTTACGCAATATGTAGATCAATAGGTTTCGTAACTTTATGAAAGTTTCAAGACATCTTAGACTTGATTAGACTTACATTTTGATTTAGAACAACAATTATTTTAAAATAATTCCACAGTGACCGCAAACCATGGGACAACAATTGTCACATAATGATCGTTCTGGTTTCCATTTCGCTAAAACCTAAATTTTATGAATTTAACATATTGAACAAGCGATTGTAAATCGATACTTTAAGAAATATGTAGATCAATAGGTATCGTAACTTTATGAAAGTTTCAAGACATCTTAGACTTGATTAGACTAACAGTATATTTTGATTTAGAACAACAATTATTTCAAAATTATTATTATATTATATATTTAATATTATTCAAAATTATTTCGGCTGTGACAGACTCACGAAACGTCTGCCTTTGTAAATAGTTTTACCTTCAAATTTTATTATTTTTACAAGTGGATAAAAACAATGGGAGACTTTTCACTACAAAGCTACTATGACCAATTACCTCCCGCATGTCACAATCAATTATGTTCGATCCGTACTCAATGACGGAGATACGTGCAACTCAGCAAGAATGCTAGTCAACCTGACATTGAAGAAAGTGAAAGCAGAATGTGATGTGAAGTATCTTCGGGCGTGTATTACTCACAACGTGATCCCAAACTTTGTCAAGAACTGGTTTGCAGCAATACCCAAAGACTTTCAAAACGAAGCGGTAAAGCGTAAGCTGATTTCTCTGGAAAAAGAGCTCATTCGGAGCAGTATACGTGATACACAATGGAGAGTAAGCGAGTTAAACCAGAAGATCGGGTATGAATACCTCAAACTAACACGACGGTGTGAAGCAGCGGTTATAGACTCCCTGATTGATTGAGTGGAGGAAATGCTGACGAAGGAGGAGAAGACAACCTTCCAACGACACACAAAGAAGTGGATGGTTTTGACTAAATTACCTTATCCTTTGTCACGACTGTCCTACCAGTTTGAGCACAAGCCAAGTTTTGAGCATACTGATCAGTTTTGGTTCCGTAGGCGCGGGGTTCTGTCGCCTGACCAGCTATGATAACTATGCGTGTGATGATCGTCATGTAGTGTATCAATTTACTTGCCAGCTCTGTCAACAAGCGTACATAGGTCAAACTAGTCGTCCTTTTCTTGCCCGTCTAAAAGAACATACAAGTAGTTTAAAAGCTAGTAATAATAACAGTGCCCTTTCTGAACATGCGAAATATTTTCATCGGCGTAACATGACTATTAAAGATTTCAACCTCATGATTCTTAGCAAGCACAATTCACCTATTGAAAGCCGCATTATTACTGAAGCTAGGTACATTAGGACTAAGTATCCAGGTCTGAACAGGAAACAAGAGCTTGGTTGGTTGACGGATGCTCGCGACTAAGCGACCGAATCGATTAGTATTTAAGATCCACTTCACATTTGTGCTTCTGTCACATTCTGATTTTACTGGCACTGAGGCTGTGACAGACTCACGAAACGTCTGCCTTTGTAAATAGTTTTACCTTCAAATTTTATTAAAATGTGGATAAAAACAGTGGGAGAGACTTTTCACTACAAAGCTACTATGAATTATTTCAAAATAATTCCACAGCGACCGCAAACCATGGGACAACAATTGTCACATAATGATCGTTCTAGTTTCCATTTCACTAAAACCTAAATTTTATGAATTTAACATATTGAACAAGCGATTGCATACAGCGGTATATTACAACTCTGTTGCTTGCGAGTAATAGAGAAACACCGCCATAAAGTTAAGTTAATCACTTTTTACAAATTGAATATAAGTAAGCTAGAGCTGCCACTGTCAGCTGCTGCCAAACAAGTTGTCATGGCAACGTTTTTGACTGGTAGCTAATATGGATAATGCGGTAGCCTTCCGAGCTCCGGACAGAGGGACAGAGAAGGCTATACGTTGCTATTAACTTCATTTCGTAAAGCATTTTTTGTAGAAACATTTTAGTGCTGTAAATTACATTTAAGATTATCAAAGTGCGGATGAATGCATACATCGCTCTACGGAGTCTTTTGTTTTAGACAATGAATTCCTATCTTATCCATGATCTTATCTAAATTTATCTTATCTTTTCCACTTTGAGAATCTATTTTTCCTTTGGCTTTGCTGTTTGTCATGTCCATGCTGTTCGCAATAGTGGATAAAAATGATAGTCGGCCGGAAGGCAAGCGAATGATCCACGCGCTTGTTGTTATTCATAGACTATTATTGAGATTGATTTCATGAAGGTAGACGAAACTTAAGATTGAACTTAGTGTCTCCTCTCATCCACTTGTCCTGGAAGGTTGTCATCTATTTTTAATCGTGCACCGGAGATGGACTGTTGCATTCCGAAAAGCAACTGTCGATTGGAGATAGTCGTCATGAATTAATCGTGTGCCGGTAGGCCTACTGAGAATATTGTGGTGTAAGATAAAAGAAAAGCAAATGTTTATTGGATAAATAATAATTTCAGATAACAAACATAAGAAATTAGCGCAACGAAATAAAGAACGAGTTTCATAGTTTCATTCAAGTTTATTTTCATTTATTTGATTTTAATCAAGGCAGCCTTGACGCGCCAGTCGGTGTGAACAGCACCGAAGTAAGCGTCGCGATTAGTAACCTGTGCAAAGAATCCGGCGAGTTGTGGTTGGTTTCCCCTTTGTCAACAGTAATTAATGATGCAAGGAACCACGCACTCAATCTTCAAGGAAATATCTTTATTCCCTTCATCTTTCTTCTGGTTTCTATCAAATAAGAAAAGAAAAGAAATCCACTCCCAATTTACGACGTTGATCAAAACCGCAAAGTTACACCCGACATTTCGTCTGCTTGCCGACTTGTTCACGGGGGTCTTTCTGGTCTTATATGCAGGTTTGTTGGTGGATCGGAATCCAATCTAATCCTATTCCCTCAGAAAAATATACAGGAATTCCAATCTCATAAAATGAATATTCTTCCAATGCATTTCAGCTTTTTCACAGTATGGTTTCATAAATATGTCTTGTTTATGACGCATTATGATTTCGTCTTCATGCTTTTCAATTTGTTGTATCAAGCTTGCTGCTAAGTAGGTGTGGATACCGTTACTTTTTGGACTGCTAGCACATTTTGCTAGTACGTCAGCACAATTAATTTTCCTGTTGTTCACTATAAAATGATTTTTTGCTTGCACTGCATTGTAGTTCCCCACCCAATTTATGATCAAAAAACCACATAATTAGCATCCCAAAATCCTATTCCTATTCCTATAGCTCTCACTTATGCTTGTGCACAATAATCTGGTGTAATTATAGTATGACAAGAATGTAGACGCTTTCTATTTAATCATTTTGTCTCAAGATTTTTTATCTCACCTGACGTGTTTGCTAAATATTGTAAGGAAAGTTGCACTTCTGGCAGGCTGCCGCGCATGTACAAGTTAATTCTGTGAATAGAAATGATGTTTCATCAGTAATAATGATGACTAGCCACTAAAAATGAGCGCTTGCTTGCACATGATCTAATTCATCTAGCGAATCAATGTCACAATCGCAAAGCACCTGCGCGTGAATACACAGAAACACTGAGAAATTAAGTTTTTATGTCGAATATTTTCTCCATCGCAATCCCATTAAAAAATGAATCTGAGCACGCTGTTCCACCCCATCCCATTTCGATGGGATTTTTAAGGGATTCCCATTTGCACCAAAAAGTCTGTATGTCCTCTTATACCAACCAGACTTGTAGCGGGTCGGACTTGAAATGGGTCTCCGACTCGTAATGTAGAAAATATAGAGATTGATTACAACCTCTGCAATTAAAAAAATAAGCGGGCCTTGACCTGAACGGGAATCAATCTGAATGAATAAGAACGAGTCTAAAAGATATCTTTTAGATTCGTTCTTATTCATTCAGATTGATTCCACACATAACTTCCGCAAGAAATCTTTGTCGGATATCCGACAAAGATTTCTTGCGGAAGTTATGTGTTGTCTCAGCACTGTATGTGAAAAGATTTCAATATGGCCACGAAAGAAACAACGAGCGCATCAGAAATCAAACAAGTTGACTTCTGGTCAAGTAATGGCTAAAGCTCAGACATAACAGACACGAATTTTCCCGCGACTTTCACACACAAGAGGGATTCTATATCAATGGTGATCAACATGTGGCCCGCGGGCCACTTCGTGGCCAGCTGAGACATATTGAGTTACCGCCACCGCTTCTCATATCTAAAGTGGCCCGACATTATTTGATTCGACTCCGACTTCGACTTTTGAAAGGTGCTTCTATATGGGCGTTCTTTAGCAGGCGGATTATCCTTAGAATTTGCAAAACGATTAATTAACAACTAAGGTAAATGAGCAATATGATGGCACAAAAATTCACATTCGAAAGATTCAACTATGATGAATATCTTCTCGCATAAGCGCAAAATGGCCATCAGCTGCACGAGTCTATGCTGAGTCCCATGGTATTCGAAACCTTGCTGAGCATGCTTCACTACGTAATAAGCTGCGCTTCAATGAACCTGCAAATAAGCTACATTGAGTAGACCTAGGTGCGCATGAAGGAATCCAACCGTATGATTTTGACAGGCCAACACTTTTTTCAAATATTCTTGCTGAATTTCATTTGTACACTTATACACTGATACACCAATATACTTTGCACTCGATGGGCATTAGCGCATGACTACCGCTTGTGGAGCCCATGCACGGTTTTTGAAAGCCGTACTTGGATGACGTACTTGTATGTACCCGTATGTACATGTAGCATGAATAATTGTAGCATCATCAATTTTATCTTGTACGGCTTTTAGGCGGATAGTTGCACTGCACTTACAGACCATTGTTTTTCGATGAAATAAGGTAATGTCAGTCATGTCACCAAAAAAGCCCAATTGTCGATTAATTACACAAAAGAAAAGCTTCCACGATTTGTTGTAGGCCTATTCGCTCTTCAATACTCACACGAATTGTAGAATGTAAACTATCATTCCTTAATACTTAATAAATTAGTCGCGTACAATACCGGTGCTACATATAGGCCTACATGCATAATTTTGTTATGTAATGTGACCACAATATGTGCGCATACGGTACAAAAAAGTACGGAATAATTTTAAGCCTTTTGCTGCCTTTAAAAATTGGTTCGCTATCTTAACTTGGTTGCCCACCACTGTTGTACCGGCATAAACTAATCAGAAAAATGATAGAATCATCGTTTCTGTAGATAATTTATCATAGTACATTGCAGACTTAAGTCACTTAACTGATTGCATCGGCATACATGCATGCACAAAATGTCTGACTTCTGCATGTTTATTTCATAAAAATATAAGCCTACGTGTCTATGTGTCATTGTCGTCTACCCATCATTGAAATCCACAATGCGGCTCATACAAATATGTTACTCGCTCGAAAAGTTAATTTTCGACATACAACATGCGCATGTAAATTTCAATATTTGTGTTTGAAAAGACCGACTAATTTTCTTCTTAGTTTGATTCCTATCTCTTACTCATCATATTTTTTGGCAACAGTTTTCCCAAATTGCCTTATTCATTTGACATCTTCCGTCCGATGCTATTCCGTTATTCATCTTGATCTTCTACGTGTATCATTTAAAGATACTCATCCACAGCATACGACATACGACATGCGTCAATGAGACAATAAATATCAAAAGTAATCTCACAGCAAAGATAACAACAAACGATAAGTTCCTGTCATATCCGTTGGTTGACGAACAAAGACAATACATCACTTGATTATTACAAGTAAACTCTGGGGACTGTCAACAAAGGCACAGATTTTCGATGTTTGTATCAGTAAGTGGATTATAAATTTGAACACACTGTATAGTAGGTTGCATCTTTCATGAAATCAAAATTATCAATAACCAAGTGCAAGTGATCCTTCTGATAGTAATAGATAATGACATGTTTGAATATTTTATCTTTATATTAGTCATCTTTGCCACCTTAAGTATCTATAAATACCACACCCGCGCTCTATCTAGCCAATGGTTTGTAGCCTAAGTTATACAAGGGGATTCGCCATGAATAAATTGTAAGAACGCCGTGCCGATTGAAAGTTAATCACATTTCCAGTTTTAATCACTTGTGGTTATGTTTTATTGTCACAGTCTAGCAGACAAGTCACACTGCATATTTCATGCATTGGTACGTTTGCAGGCATGCAGAAAAAACAGAAAAGCATAATATTGCATTGACGGAATACATCAACTAGAAACTTGAATCACAGAAACATGAAGTTCTCAACTTTTCCCTATTTTTGAATAATCTAACTAAATATGATTTTCCTCTTATAAAATAATTTCATTGCATCAGCTAATAAAGGTAAGAATTTGATCATCTCCTGCTTGTTCATCTCATTGTATACCCAGACTTAGGCTTTCTACATATGCACGTACATGTGTTGAACATGAAGGAAATTAACTAAACTAACATTTAGTAAATCTTCTGAAATGAAACATTGATATAAACATTTTCACTTCCAAATAGGCAGCAATTTTTCACACACATCATTCATCCGGCAAATAGATTTAAAACTGTGAACGACGTGTTTAAAAGTCTTCGTCGCGTATTAGCGTAATAACTGCGACAGTTACGTAAAAGTGACTGCTATATTCAATTTAAATAATAGTCATTGACATTCCAATGCGCTACTACTCATGGCTTACAAGGCATCCCGCTGTGAACAACAGTGTGGATTTATTATGTTTTAAACTGCTAGACTGCAATCATGAAAACTTGTTATTTACATTAGATGTACAATTGATAGGCGTTAGAAGTTCAAAGTGTCAAAATCATAACAGAATCATAAATCAAATTATCCCATGCATGGAGAACGGATTATTGGTGCAGCATCATAGAGTAGTTCAGCATTTGCTAGCATACCGGTCTTAAATAGAGAGAAAAACCATTGCCTAGACTTATTCAAAATGGGATCACTTACTAACCTCTCAGGAAAATAGCAACGATTGTCATTATGGAAATCACATTCAATAATCGGAAGCGGGTGGTCCGGTGAAACGAAGGAAGATTGATTTGCTTCGAAAATGGTGAGACTATTTCAAATCGCTCAGAATTTATCAAGATGATCAAGTTTGAACGCTGATATATTTTAATTCACCAAAAGTCAGGGGCGTAGCCAGAAAATCAGTTTGGGGGGGACAAGGTTCTGATGAATTGCAATTCTTAAAACTGGTATTTAATTACATTACACAGTACCTGCTTCCTATGATTTTAATTGACGTTTAAGGAATATACATTTTAACACTCTGTATAACTAAATGCAAGCGTATTAGAATCTGAAGCTTATCTGAAATACCTGTTAGATAATAAACAATTTTCATTTCATGATTTAGCTTCTCATTTACATGTTATATCCAAAATTATTAGATGAATGTTTCTATACCCTGGTTTGTACATGAATAAATAATCAAAAAGCCGAATCTTGTTCAAGGAATCATATAATGTTAACTGAAAAATTGAAATGTCTCTTTCGATAAACATCAAGTCAACCAATATGCATAATTGCTCTCAATATTTCAATGTATTTTTTGCGATAAAAATTCGATTATTGCTCTTCCATATTTTTACAAAATAGTTTTTTATTATTTTCCGATTGGCCTCTGCTACAGTTAGAACTGAATAACTTAGGAACATTGCAAAAATGTGTGCCTACACGTTTATGGAGGTAAATTATATTATAAAACATAAAGTTCTTTGCAACGTTCTTAGTCCCATTGCTAAATTTGATGGAAAAAGGCGCATATCGTTCGATATAGACTGTAAACTTTACTAACTTTTTGTGTTGTCGACGAACCCCATAAGAAATGTGTTTCAGCAACCGAAAGTGAGATCTGTGAAAGCTGGTGAGCGTTCACTGCGTTTCTACGGCACCAGCTTCTGGAATAAGGTTCCCATGGACATCCGAAATTCAAATGCAGCTTCTATGAAAGTGACAAGTTATCTGAGAAGCTACCTTCAAAGACAAAGTGGCATTACTGCATCGTGACTTGACTTTCCAAGTTCACTCTATCTTAGTTTCCTTTTTTTACTCCATGTTTTCTAGTTTGTTCGTTTGAATTTACTGTATTTAGATTAGTCACATGCATGTCACATGTCGTGAATACAATACAATACTAATACTAATACTAAACTCAAAGACAGTT
Organism: Prostheceraeus crozeri; assembly: GCA_907163375.1. Classification (NCBI taxonomy): domain Eukaryota; kingdom Metazoa; phylum Platyhelminthes; order Polycladida; family Euryleptidae; genus Prostheceraeus; species Prostheceraeus crozeri. The sequence continues at coordinate 322,309 of CAJQUW010002342.1, read as the reverse complement.
GACTACTTATTGTCTTTAGGTAAATATAAATATTAGACTATATACACTTTAATCGACAAGCGTACAACCAAAAATACACCCGAGCTATTTAAGTGATGATTTGAAGTATTGATAATGCGTGTGCAGAATCTATACACTGCTTCAGACAAACTTTTTGCTAAATCGTGTCATTTGACTTGTTCCACATGTTTCTTCAATGACAAATCTGGATGTAATTGCATTAACAAAGATGAAGAAAGTCGCACCTCTAAGTCAATTGGCAGTGCTTCAAATAAAATACATGTCGATGTGCAACGAGAATTGTTAAGAATATATTTTAAAATTCAGATTAAAAATGTACTTTTCAACACTACTTAAACGTTTGGGGGGGGGCCATGGCCCTGGTGGCCCCCCTTGGCTACGCCCCTGACAAAAGTACACCATGCTGGGTGATTCGATTGATGCCTACATGTACACTTGTCTGTTGATCTGTTCAATGAATAGATCATTGTCAACAGATTGAAGCAGCCAACGACGTGAAAATATTTGTCTTCACATCAGTAGTCTTCTTCACAAGCAAAAATGACCAAAGCAAAAAGGGCAAATTTCTTTGAGGGTATTGTGAGAGATTTTGTGGCTCGTAAAGTACGAAAGTTTCATTCGTGGTTAAATATTGATCTTTTCATCCATTCAAAGTTCTAGCAGTTACCGACTTTAGGAAATACCGTAAAACCTCTTATAGAAAATAAGATAAATAAAGAAAAATAAATAAATAAAACCTTTATTGCCATGGCGATCTATTTTTCAACTCCTCCGTTTTGGTGGTGGTCTATTAGAGGGGGACAACCTACTGTTCACTGTCAAAAAAAGTAACAAAATGCATCAAAATATATTCGCAAAATACCTTTCTTAGTAACAGTTTTTACAATAAATCATGCATTGTGAGGTCTTTTCCTACAAATTAAATGACATAATAGATTTTTGACATCGGCATTTAATAACTAATCTTGATTAATCTGATAATTAGCCTATTCATCTTCAGCAACTGACATTCCTTATCTCTACCCGGTTAACCTCCTACAAATTGGAACAAAACTTCACTAAATGGTAAATGATTTTGACATCGTTCTTCTGTTCAGCATATTAAAAGGCTATGTCGTGTACTTTTTTGATGTTAGGTCTTTCTCCTTCGTTAATCTTGGTTCTAATTTCCTTCTATTTTCTTAGATTTGTGCCTGTGTTCAGTAGATGTAACATGCCACTGAAGTTTCTAGCTTGGTGCTAGGATAATCGCGAATTTCAAAAAGTGATCTATTTTTTCACCTGTGTGTTCCAAGCTAGAAGCAATGACTGACGACCGCAACCTGATCGAACGATGTCACTGAGATATTCTATCATTAATTTGACTTCTGATGACAGCCCGAACATGCATCCTTTGATGAGCAAGGGCTACTCTCATTCGTTTCAGACACGTGTTGTAATCAATCAATCCCATTGGTTGAATTTTGCTCTGACAGTTCACCTCAGCATAGATAATACCACGGATTAGCGAACAGAAAGAAAAATGCTCAAATTAAACCACAAGCAGGAGAGCCGCCTTTCTTGGTCCTTGAGGTCCTCACACAGTCACATTTTCGAGAAACTTCTGCTCCGTTCTCCTGCTCTATTCAGCACCAACATCCGAAATAAAAAAAGAAACTGCATCAATATGCAGTTCTATCGTAGTTACTCGATACATAACATTATTCCAAACAAGAAAATATCGATGAAGTGATTTACCATAGGTGTTGTGTGATTTTGTATTGCATGTATATCAGAGGTGGGCAATCGGACTGATTGATCGAACAGTGGGAACATCATTTCCGAATGGGATGACCGAATCGTTAAAAAAAGGTGATTATCCGATTCGGCGTGGTCAACGTCATCCTTTCCTTGCTCAATGAAAGTCATGTGATGAGTCATCAAAATTCCTTTATCTATGCAGTGTCTCAAAAGATTGTGTGCGTTCGCGAGTAAGAAAATTGCTTGGGTGGATTCTTTTGCGACTTCTTCGGAAGGAGAACAGACTGGATGTTCGGCAAAACTCCACCTTGAGCAAGCGTAACTCCGTGTGATGTTTATCTGTATTAAATATATATGTTATCATGGATTGTAAACATTTGAATATGTGTTTCAATAGAAAAGTGAACTTCGAACTGGACTCTTGACTTCTGTATATTTCAACATGTACCTTTTATAGAAGAGTCACAGTGGCGTCGCGTGCAGGAATATATTTTCTGGCTGCACAATTGATTTATATATAGGATATATATACATAGAATTATTTGTTTATGAGAAGGGACATAACTTCAGCCGGTTTTCGAAAATGTCAGTTTTAGGCAAACCTCCGAAGGATCTGTCAGTATCAGGTTCCCCAGATGAGTTTCAGCGTTGGATAGACAATTTTAAGAACTACCTCAGTGTAGTAGAAGTAAGTTGCAAGTTGGATTCTCCACGCGTTGCTTTTTAATTGCATCGGTGAAGATGCCGTTAGAGTAATCGCGGGGTTAACATATGATGTCAGCACAGATCCATATGGAAAGCTTATAGATGCGTTGAACTCATATTTTGTTCCCAAGTGCAATCTTACTTACGAGAGGTATCGTTTTAGGAAGCTTGAGCAAGGTACCGGTACGGTCACGTCGTTCGTGAATGAGTTGCATATTGTCGCGAAAAAATGCGATTTTGAAAACAAGACAATTGATACTGTAGTTAACCAAAATATAAGGGACCAGTTGATACTAGGAATCAATTCGGATGAACTTCGTCGGAGACTTTTGTCGATTAACAACCTGACATTGGACCAGGCAGTTACACATGCAATCACGTTTGAAAGTACCAGTGACAAGATAGAGGAAATGAAATCTAGAGATAAGCCAACTGAGCATGCGCCGAGAAATTCTGGAATTCTTGCTGTCAGATCCCGCAGTAATTCACCACAGAATAGGTTGTCCAGTGACTTTACGCGAAGTGTTAGATTTAGTTCGCCACGCCGAAGTGAACAAGACCAGAGAATCATCTGTAATTACTGCCGGCGACCCGGTCACATTAAGAGGAACTGCTTTAAGTTGTTGCGCATGCAACAGCCAAAGAGAGATTCCAGTCCAGGGAGTAGTCGTATTGCCTCTCTTTTTATTATTTCGGATTTGGATGACATTGAGAGAGGAGAGCTGAAGGAAGTTGGGTGCCAATTTTATGATATATCTGTTCGGGGCATAGTGGACACAGGTGCCACGATATCTTTATTGTCACAAGAGTTTGTAAATCAGGCAGGACTTCAGAAGGGAGTTCGAAAGGCTAGACATCAGGCTCTTCTGCCTGACGGCAGAATCTTGAAGTTAGATAAGGCCATTAGCGGCCCTCTGAAAATAGGCGGAAATTGTAATGAAATCTTGTTTTATGTTGTACCTTCGTCAGTAGGCCTACCTTGTGACTGTTTGATAGGAATGAATTTACTTGGAAGGTTCAGATCAATCCAGCTAAATGAAGAAGGACCTGATTTGATTCTGACTTTGTTGCCAAAAACCTTGTCTGAATTTCCAGATGTTTTTGATAAGCCACTTGGCAGAGCTTGTTATACAAAAGAGCCGTCTCCAGTCATTGAGGTCAGTCCAGAATCGCTCCCACATCAGTGCAAAGTAAGGTCCATGAGCCCTCGGAACTATCAAATATGCAAGGAACAGGTGAAACAGCTATTGGAAGCCGGTATCATCGAGGCATCTAGGTCCCCTTGGAGGCATGCTCCGGTTATTGTCCCTAAGCGCTCAGGTGGCTATCGAATGGCTATTGATTATAGGCCGGTGAATAGCCTGACTAAAGGTGATGCTTACCCGATTCCAAATGTACAGGAACTTTTGCAGCGTTTAGAAGGTTGTTGTGTGTTCTCTACACTTGACTTTTCACAGTTCTATTACTAACTGCCGCTACACCCATCCGATAAAGAGAAAACCGCATTTTATGCGGTCGGCAATTTATACCAGTTTCGGAGACTACCGTTTGGACTCAAAAATGCCGTGAGTTACTGCACGCGTGTAATGCATGAACTCTTCCACGATATAACAGGTGTGTCAGTATATGTTGATGATATCCTCATTCACGCCAAGAATAAGGCAGATCACGATAAGGCATTATCTGACGTTTTACGAAGAATTCAAGATAGCAATTTAAGCTTGAACATGCAGAAATGCTCTTTCCATAAAAGCAGTGTATCATACCTAGGCCATAAGATCAGTGACGGGAAAATTACCCCCGATCCAGAGAGGACGACAACCATAAGACAGTTCCCAACGCCGAAAACTCCGAAAGAGTTACAGCGTTTTCTGGGAATGTGCAATTATTTCCGAAATTACGTCCGAGACTTTGCCTCAATTTCTAAAGATTTGCACGATTTGGCATCAGGAAAAGAAATCACATGGACAGATGCGACGTTACTAGCATTTAATAAGCTCAAAGATCAATTGTCTGATGGCATTTTGGTCCTCCCGAGGTCTGAAGAAGAATTATTGTTGAGCACAGATGCATCAAATGATTGTGTAGGGGCTTGCCTCATGACCAAAGCGGGACAGCCAGTTTCATTCGCATCGAAGAAGCTCACCGAGACAGAGACACGTTGGAGTACTATCGATAAGGAGACGTTCGCGATTGTATGGGCCATGCAGAGGCTGAGATCTTTCTTAGTTGGGAAAAGATTCACGGTGTTGACAGATCACCAACCCTTGAAATACCTTTTACAAGCAGATAGCGTCAGTTCCAAAGTTCATAGATGGAGAGTGTTGGTTTCTGAGTTTGACTATGATGTTAAATACATCCCAGGGAAAGAAAATGTTGTAGCGGATGCGTTATCACGAGTTTATTCGATTGCCGAGGTAGATGAAGATGGAGAAGTTTCGGTCGAGGTTGATGTTATCAGAAGGGCCCAGAAAGATGACCCAGAATTCAAGATTCTTTTCAAAGCAATTGATAGAAATGACAGTCGCCAACCAAATGGAGTGTCCCAGGAACTTTGGTGTTGTAAGAATGATTTATCAATCAAGAATGGAATTATTTACCTGAAAGACAAACTCCTAATTCCTCCCCGGAAACGAACTCAACTCTTGACAGCACTGCATTATGGACATCAGGGGATAGAGAACATGGTACAGAAGGCGACGAGCACATATTTTTGGCCAAACCTCCGGCAAGACGTGCGACACTTTGTCCAACATTGTAGAATATGTTCAATGATTAAACCTAAGTTCGTGAACGCGCAGCTGAAACCATACCTTTTAGATGCCCCTCTTCAGATGATTGCAACAGATTACATTGGACCGCTTCTATCAGATGGAGGTTATCAATATATTTTGGTAATCATGGACGCTTTCTCTAGGTTTCCTGAGGCCTACCCAGTGAGGGATATGTCTGCACGAACGCTTATTGATAAATTTCGGGATTTCTTTTCACGGTATGGGTTTCCTGACGCTATCCTGTCTGATAATGGCACACAATACAGAAGCAAGGAATTTTTGAACTATTTACGCAATTTCGGAGTTAAGAAATTATTTACGAATACTTACAGGCCTAGCTCAAACGGTTTGTGCGAAAGGTTTAACGGGACGCTACAGAAGAAGCTTAAATGTTTGTTACTCGAACAAAGATTGGAAAGCAGTAGCTGGAGACATGTTTTGCCGACCGCCTTAATGGCAATAAGAAATGACATACATGCAACAACAGGGTACACACCTAGCGAGCTTTTTTTAGCCTTTAGAGTCAAGGACCTCTCACTCCCACCCCTTAGCGACCGATACCTTTCTCCGCAGCCCTTCGGTTCTGCCGCCCAGAACATTGCTAAGCGTAGGCATAGAGCAGATGCCTATAGACGTTATGAAAATAGGCAATTCCCTCCCGGCTCAGAAGTACTTGTCAAATCTCCAGTAGTCAAGAAACTTGAGGCACCAGGAACTACGGCTGAAGTTGTTAGCCAAGTTGATAGACATACAGTCATGGTTAAGGAAGGGGGTAGGATTAAGAATGAATCGACTGCTAGGTTATCACCTTTGCCCGTCAAGAATCGTATGATGTCCGAAACTAAAACGGAGGAGGCGGAAGAACGGATCATACTCGATAGTGAACGACTATCGCCGACCGTCGAAAGGAGATGGGATCGAGTGAACGAGGAAAATGCAAGAAGTGAAGACCGACCAGAGACAGGAAGGACTGGTGAAACGCGAAATCAGGAGAGAAGAAATCCAAGACCACAGAGGAGCCGCAGGACGCCGTCGCGCTTCCGAGACTTTGAGATGACCTCGAGTGACATTAATGTCGACAGTGATAGTGAGTCTCATTAATCGAGTGACATCGCTGTGTATAGTGATGGTGTGATTCTCACTAAGTGATTGATTTATGAGTGTTCGCCTTTTCAGCCTCTTTGCTGTCTTCTCCATTAGTGATTGGACTCTTTTCGAAAGAAAGGGCGAGTTGTGATGTTTATCTGTATTAAATATATATGTTATCATGGATTGTAAACATTTGAATATGTGTTTCAATAGAAAAGTGAACTTCGAACTGGACTCTTGACTTCTGTATATTTCAACATGTACCTTTTATAGAAGAGTCACACTCCGCTCAATAGTTTGTTCAACTCTTCATCGTTCCGTATGGCAAGCTGAAGATGTCGCGGGATGATTCGCGATCGATGGTTGTCTCTTGCAGCATTGTCAGCCAATTCCAAGGCTTCTGCTGCTAAGTACTCCATCACCGCCGCAAGATAAACTGGTGCACCAGCTCCAATTCGATTACCATAATTTCTTTTCTTCAGAAATCGGTGAACACGCCCGACAGGAAACTGAAGGTCTGCTCTAGATGATCGGCTCTTCTGCTTATCGGCCGATTTTGAGACTGTTGTATTTCAACAATGCTTAATAACGAGGTAGAACACGATACGCTTCTGATACTTTCGTTTATTTGTAATTACTTGCATATAAACACAGACTCTACTAAAATGGCAATTATTGATAAGAATAAACAACGAAACACCACATTCTCCCCCTGGTGAATTACAATCACATGACATACATATTTCAAATAGAATCACACACGGTATTTCGCAGGATCAGTTCGCTTAGGTCGAAGATTAAAATCACGTTGAGTTCTTGAGTGATGCTCATTGTTCCGTAATAAATCATTGGATACACTGCGGCGGACTTCACTATTACAATTTAAAGAAACACTCTCGGATATGCTGGGTTTCGACAATTCCCATAACCGATCAAAATCAGTGTTCAGTGCATTACTCCACTTCATGCGTTTCATAAATCTCTGATTCACCACAGTCAATCTACCATCACTACAAATCTTGCATTCATACGCACCATGACCTTTCTTCCCTATAACAACAGCAGGAATAGTAAATTTGCTTGTATTTCCTCTTCTCAGCACAACTCTTTCACCAACGTCAAACTCTAAACATCCTACTCGCTTTTGACTTCTTTCATACTGATCAGACAAACATCTAGGTTTAGTCCTGACTGCAGTCTCACTAATCAAACTCCACTTAGTAGACATTTCACGATTGTAGAACAAAGTAAATGGAGGCTTCCCTGTCGATTCGTTAGGAGTACTTCGTATGTCAAACATCACTTGCTGCAAGGCAGCAGAATACAACACTCCTTCATCTAAGAGCTTGTCGAGTCGTTTCTTCAAAGTACCATGAAATCGCTCTATTATAGCATTACCTTGTGGGTAATATGGGCTTGACCGCTTGTGATGAATCCCACATTTTGACAAGAAATCATCAAATTCTTGGCTGGTGAATGCCGAACCATTGTCACTCAGGATAACTTTGGGAAGTCCCACAGTAGAGAACAAAGATCTCAGTCCACTAATAGTTTGCGAAGCCGATGTGGAAGTCACTTCAATCAAGAACGGAAAACGAGAACATGCATCTATGACAGAAAGATAGGTTTTGCCATGAAGTCTTGAAGAAGGCCCTACGAAGTCAATAGCGACCACATCCCAAATACCATTTACTTGTTCAGCTACAGAAACCATCGGAGCAGGCGTATTACAGTTGGAAAACTTGACGCAATGTTCACAAACTCTTGACTTTTCATCAATTTCCTTGGTCATCTTAGGCCAATAAAAATAAGAACGGAGAACTTCCTTCATTTTCGTTGAACCTACATGTCCTTCATGAGCTTGGAGCAAAATTCTGTCTCTGAGTGCTTGTGGCACAACAATTCTGTTTCCATGCATCACTAAGCCTTCATCAGAAACATACAGCTCATTCCGAATATGGAAGTACTGACGCAAATTTATGGATGAGTTCCTACCCCAATCAGTCATTTTCAGCAATTTTGATTTAATTTCGATCAATTCGGCATCTTTTTCAGTTGCGAGCACAAGATCATCTGTTGTAACAGGCAGGTTTTTCAAAATCAAGCAAACAGACAATGAGGTATCCTCAAGACAAGAACTTGGGTCGTCAGACGGACATCTGGACAGAATATCAGCAATTTTATTCTCACTCGCAGGTATATGATGAACATCGAAGTGATAAGACTGTAGATGTAAAATCCAACGTTGTACCCGTAACGGTAATTTATCAACATCCTTCTCAAAAAACGAAACAATCGGTTTGTTGTCTGTCTCCACTACGAACTTGCTTCCAAAAAGGAAAGTCCTGAAACGCGTAACAGCAAAGAGAATTCCTAAAAATTCACGCTCTAATTGAGAATAACGCTTTTCCACGTCAGTGAGCTTTCTAGACGCAAAAAGAATGGGCTTGTCACCTTGGAGTAACACGGCACCTAATCCAACACCGGATGCATCAGTTCTGACTACAGACTTCTCAGACAAGTTAAAAAATTTCAAAGGTTCAATGCTTTGGACAACTTGCTTTATCTTATTGAAAGCCTTACTTGAATCATCAGTCCAAGAAAATTCCTTCAGTTTCAACATGTCATACAGAGGAGCTGCATAACTTGAGAAGTTGGGTACAAAGCGGTGAGCAGCATACTCAGTCAGCCCAATAAACGAACGAAGCTCAGACTCATTAACAGGTTTGGGAAAATTCAGAATCGCAGCGATTTTGCTTTCAAGCGGTTTCACTCCTTCAGCTGTCAAATTGTGACCTAGAAACTCTATTTCCTTTTTGTGAAACTGGCATTTCTCACCATTCAATCTCAAACCTTTCTCATTCAGTCTGTTGAGAACAGCATAAAGCCTCTTTTTGTGGTCTTCCTCAGTCTCAGCAAAAATCAAGATATCATCAAAATATACAATCACACCTTGAAGATCTTGCACCAAGTGCTGTATAACTTTCTGAAAAATTTCCGGACCAGTGGAAATTCCGAACGGAAGACGCGTATATTGAAAACTTCCAACTGGAGTACTAAAAACCAAGAACTTTTGAGAACTCTTACTAACAGAAATTTGATGATAGCCACTTCTAGCATCTAAACAAGAGAAAAATTTTGCACCATTCAACTGCATCAGTATCTCTTCAAGAGTAGGTATCTGAAAATACTTTCGCTCAATCACACTGTTTACGTATCTGAAATCAGTACAAATTCGAATCTCACTATTCTTTTTCAAAACAGGTACAATCGGCGAACTCCATTGTGAAGTTTCCGCAGGAATAATAATGCCATTACTCATCATTCTATCAAGTTCTTTTTTAATGCCTTCAATCATAGCAGGAGGGACACGTCTCGGAGGAATATGTCTCGGTTTAGCATCACTCTTCACAGTCAACTCATAATCAACACCGATCACATTTCCGACACCAGAGAACAAATTAGAAAATTCAGAAAAAATATCACTTTCACATGACAATGCATTTGCATGTACATCAATGTTATTTATCCCAGGTCTCAAAATACCCAAAGAGAAGCATGTTTCACGTGACAAAAGAGGAATTTCATCAGCACTTACTACGTAAAACAACGGTTTACAGGTCTTCTGACCATAAGACACAGATAAAAAACATGTACCAATCACAATTAATGAAAATCCACCGTATGCACTCAACTTGACACTTGTAGGAATCACTTCAGCATCAGGCGGTAAGTACTGTTCAGGAATTACGCACGCCTTCGCTCCTGTGTCAGCAAGACACATTGTAGATTTACCATTGAGAGCAACACTCACGCAATCCTTCTCATCGACGTCAACGGAATACACATGATGCACCACTGGGGTGGGAGCTGGATCACTTCTTTCGACGGTAACTTCTCGAACAACTCCACCAGACTCACTCGACTCCTTCTTTGAACACATCCGAGCAAAATGACCACGCACATGACAAAAGCTGCAGATCTTGCTTCTGGCCGGACACTTGGGGTCATTCGCAATGTGGGAGGGGTCACCACATCTGTAGCATCTTCCTTTCTCACTCGTAGATGTCACGTTGTTACCAGTTTTCGATGCGGTAGACGTACCAGTAGGCCTATAACCTTTCCAAGTCGGTTTGCTACTCTGACGATTGAATTGCTGGGAAGGTTTAACACGGTTTAGATCCGAAGATGACTGAACTTTAGCACGGTCGCACATCGCACGCTCAACCGTTTCGGCTCGACATACAGCAGCATCAAAAGTTAGTGTAGAAGCGTCCTCAGTCAGCAACTTCTCACCAAGAGCATCGTTGTAGACTCCAATAGTGAAAATATCGCGCAGCATCTCCTGTTCGTCCTTGAAACCACAATGCTTCACTAGACGACGAAGTCGACATGCAAAGTCAGTTACTGATTCTTGAGAACCCTGACGCGCCTCAAAAAATTGTTTTCGCCACAACAAAATGGACGTTTTACCGGAGAAATATTCCAGCAGGCGATCTTTCGCATCGTCGTACTTAGATTTAGGATCCTTTAGTCCATCGTATATGGATAGTCCATCTCTACCAAGGCAATTCAGCAGTAAAGGCAATTTTGTAGCATCTTTTGCCTCAACAATTTCGACGTAATTTTCGAACAGTCGGACAAAGTAAGTAAAGTCACCAGACTTTGGATTTGCAGGCAGAATGGGAGCACAAATAGTAGAAGCCATTAGTCCGTAATTTTCGTAATCAAATCACTCGTAGTTAGCTCGTAGGTTCATATCGTCGCCATATGTTGTATTTCAACAATGCTTAATAACGAGGTAGAACACGATACGCTTCTGATACTTTCGTTTATTTGTAATTACTTGCATATAAACACAGACTCTACTAAAATGGCAATTATTGATAAGAATAAACAACGAAACACGACAGAGACTCTGCATAGTATTATTTAGCATTATTTATCGTGTTACGCGACTGTTAAGAATAAGTGACTCCCCGCCCCCTTTGCTATACATGCTTAAGCTTGCAGATTGCACGAAAGAGTGATATAGAATTTTATTTTGCGAATCTTTGTCCTGATCAAAGGGATCCCTCTGATCAAAATTTGATAATCATTAAATTCAGTCAAAAGATTCCTGAGTTCACTGTTTATTCTGAGATTTATGTCAGACAGAATTGGTGGTTGTGCTATACTTTGCAGTTGTAGCAGATCAACAAACATGATTTCTTGTATGCTCAGGGGATGTAATTTAATTTGTTAGGTAAGATAATTAATTGAGTTCTTTTTAATTGCAATTGGTGGAATTACCATCTTTAGATTTTTCTTGACATTGCTTATCAATACATATATTTACGTTCATTTTCCGAGGCATTCCAAACGGAAACTCGATTTCGTCACTCGATTCGTGGGACAGTGTTACTAGTTACGGTCTTTGACTCAAAGATACAAGCGAAGTTGGTGGCACTTCTCTTCGAATGATATGGACAGTGTGGTATCTCTTTGACGACGCTGATGAATGTGACAAATGGAATCATTCAACAAAGCATCATAACTCAGCAATGGTCAAAGCAGAATCGATGATAGTATGCGGACAACTATGATGAACCACTCCGAAGTCATGAAAGGACTGACTTCATCATTACTTTATTATTTTCATATTTCAGCTGCCATGTAAATTATCTTACAGGACGTTGAATAAATCTAGTATTGAATTGAAATGTGGCTTGTAAAGAAAGACACCCTGCAAAGCTTTTTTTCTGTTACGTGTAGTCTATACTGTCTATTTGTTGGAACTAGGTATTGGTGAAAAGAAATTCACTAAGTGCAATCTATTTATTGTTGATATTATTATGAACAACATTCATTTCCCATAGGACAATTGAAAATCCCTAACTAAAAATTTACTTGAATTCCTTTTTGAAAAATAACCGAATCGGATAATCAGATAATTGAATCACTCAGAAAAATAAATAAAAGTCGAATCGGAAATCCGGATATTCGCAAACTGCAACTTATTTTCTTCGCTTTCGAATCGGATAATTTAATAAGACTGTCGAGCTGAAAGACATCATCCTTAAATTCTAATTTTCTGATTTTGTATAGTGTCGATAACTTTATAACTTTGATAAACATGCAATTTTGCGAAAATAGTCAAATATGGCAAGATTTTGCAATCTATCAACTTGTATTTCAAACACTTCTCTAAGAGAATATCTACGTGCAAGCAAAATCTCACCACTAAGTGCAACAAACAGATCTGACTGACATATCAATTAAGGGTAAGTTTCCCACATGATGTCAGTTACATAACCAACATAGAATGTAAACAAGATGGTGAAGTGTCAACTTGCAATGAGGTTAGCAGTTATTGTTGTGATTTCAGGCCATTCTTGCGTGATCAAATTTGAAAACTTCTACAATAGAGACTCTGGAGAAATAGCCTAATGAGAGAAATTTGTGCTGTAATCAATCATGCTGCGTCAATTTTTGTTATGGGATTCAGCGATTGAAGTGTTCAACTTGTGCTTTTTATGCTATTTGTTGGTTACATGTATATCCATGAATATTTATGGAATATTGTACTTTGTCTTGTCAGACAGAAAATTTGAAGGATATTCTTTTCAGAAATATCTAGGTATTTGCTTTTTTTTTTATTACGATATATATGAAAATATTTAGTTAGCAGTATTGGTAATGGGAGCTGCTCGCAATTTTACAAAATTTCATTACAAAACCTCTCTAAATTCAATAAGACCGGAGATACACAGAATGAGCCACAACTCATAAGCCATCGTTCTCAAATCGCGTCACGATCCTCCATAGGCCATAAGTCATAAGCAATGTCATTCTGACAATATTTTTCTCATGACAGATAATACAAACAGGCAGAAGAAGAACATTTATGATGTTTTCTAATTTTTGTAAGAGCACAGAGCTTAAGTATGAAGAATAACGCGTTGTATTGCAACGTAGACACTATTGAAGATCATCGCCCAAGGACTCTCAACCGGGTGACGGCTTCTGGCTGATGGTTTATGTTTTATAACATGGGTTGTGGCTAATGAATTATCGCGTGTGCCATAATGTTATCAAAGGCGGCTTGTGGCTTATTCTGTATGCCAGCCCTAATTGAAACGTGTGTTGACATTCCATTTGCAGTTTATGGCTTATCGTGTGTGCCTCCGACTTTACTGAGCTTATTTGAGAAACTGACAGTCCAATTTGTAGCAATTATTTAACTTTTCACTTCAACGACCCGCTATCATCAGGAACAATCCTGATATGCTTTTGCATTCCCTTTTTTCTTTTACTTTCTTTCTTTTTTGTGAATTTAAAACTTTTATCCCCAGCCTTTTGATGTTATGTGTCTCCTTAACAATGCGAATGATGTCTCATTGTCAATGAAGTGTGGTCAACTCGTAATCTACCATTCCATGCCTGCACACTACTTCAGTTCTGTGTCAACACGTGATCAGAACGGGCGAAACATGTCGAGTTCTTAATAACAAGGAAATTTAACTAAATGTTTTTATGATGATAGAATGAGGGGATTCCCCTCCACATATCATTTTGGTGAGGATGCGTTCCCATCTATCCACTAAGATCTGCGCCAAAGTGAGAAATCATAGACATCCTGATATGTCTATCACAGAAACTCGAGTCAATCTTTGCCAAGTATGCTTACATGAACACAAGCATGCAGAGTGTAGGCCCCGCAAGCGATTAAAATTTGCTAGAGAATATGTCAACTAGAAAATATTGTCTTAAAGTGCATACCACCTATAAACAGCCAAAAATGTTATTCTGCACGACACACCTGAAGTGCATTTGATATTGAAGGGATAAAATGCGGTAGCAGTGATTGTGGTTACCATAGAACCATTATTGAGATTTGTACTGGATTTAAATTGGGGACAACGGTCTCCCATAGGAGTAGAGATGTAATCATCATGCGCTGCAAGGACGGTTTGACTTGTAATTGTGCTTGTGGCGATGGATGATTTTGAAGCGGTCACGTTGTGCACCGGAAACCGATCGTCAATTATTTATATACCGACTGTCCCGTGCCCATAAATTGTCATAACGACAAGACATGCGATTCAAAGAGACGTACAAGAAGAAGTACACTTAGGGAAAGACAAAACTAACTGGGAACTGTGAGATATGCATCAGTGATTACATTCGATTTTTCAAGACTGATCCCATCCTGTTTTTTCGATCGATGACATTAAGTGACATTGAATGACCAAATCTGGAATTAGTAGTTGGCGTTTACATTGGTCATCTGTAATTTTCTTACGAAAAATTAAATTCATAAACCATGAAACCTACTCTATGCTTCTCGGTACATTAAGCCATTTTGACGTAACTAAAACTAGGAATCATTAGGAGGAATTAAAATATCAATTTTAAAACGATGTCAATTTTTCAAAATATTAGAAGTTAGGATTTTAAATATGAGTTACTATTTGTTATCCGAAGATGAGTAAGATATACTGTCACCACTAGAAAATAAATAACACGTCAAATATGCAATTTCGTGGATTTCTTGTAATTTCGAGCTATGCTATAGATGTTAGAGACATAGACCGAATCCCCACACAACCCTCGGTATCTCGATGCGGTTTGCAATCCAGTGTGGATAGAATACCATTGAAGAACACTTTAATGAAAGCCAAATGCATCTGTCTAAGCTAATGTAATTATTAGTTCAGATAAGTAAGCAATCAATCAAAGGCATGCAATTATACCGAACATCTAAAAATAATAAATAATTGCTTTACGCCAACTGTTTACACGATTGTTTTTTTGACATTACAAATTTATACAAATGTCGACACTGCGCGCTCTACATGAATTTCTTAAATAATTCATTTGATATCTTAGGATGTGATAAAAACAAATAGCCTAATTGGTGCAAATCATTCTATTTCTCGTTGATTTGTTCAATTTATTCTTTATTGGGTGTTTTGACAACCAATTTCAGTGAATGTATTGTTTCTGATTACCAATCTTGAATCGATTTATTGTGGAGGTTATCAATTTTAACCATTAAAATAACTACCTGGAAACTAACTACTAAATTGCAATTCATAACAGATAATCACAGATAAAGAAATTTTTTATCAGTCGTAATGATTTTCTCATAGAGTTTTCGTTTTTTAGTCTAAGCCATATTTCATAGTAAAGTATTAATATCGAATCTCTTCCTATTTTTCAAATTTATTGCAAGATGTTAACCGGATTCCATAAGGAATAACAAAATATGCCAACATACTGTAATTAAACAAAGCGGAAATTCTAAGATCAGATTATCACTTTCGATCAAAGACTTAGATGCTGAAGCTGCTTCGCCACAATGACCCAACCAACTGTAAGAATAAAATGTCTTTCCGGAAAGGACAGCATCCAATGACACATACTCCATCTGCACAGTGTGTTTGCAATTGAATGGCATCTGCATTGATGCACGTTAATCATATGCGCGCTTCTCTCACCACTTTCAATACATTCCCACCCTAAGAAGAATGTCAATCGGCACGAGTTAAACATCTGAAGAGTCTCGTATTCAGACTTGCAAATGAACCTGAAATTTAGGTCCGGCTCGTCGCGGTCCAGGCCCGCCCAGTTCTTTTCGGCCCATTTGGCCCGTAATTTATTCATTGGCCAACGCCATATAAAATATGCAGCATTATACCGTGCATTTATAGCTACGACATCAGGACGATGTCCCAAAATATAGCATGAGGCGAAGCCGAGTACAACTTATTGAAGACATTATGGTTACCTGCTTTTGAATATCAGGGCAGTTTTTGTAGTGACATTCTGTCCTCATAGAAATTGATCTATAATCCGCGCATCTCTGTTAACAACCCGGTGAAAAAAAAACTGTCGGGATCTGTCGGTCAATTGTCGGTAAATTGTCGGCCCGACAATTTACCGACAGATCCCGACAGTTTTTTTCACCGGGAACATAGCGCACGTGAACATTCAATGATCAAAAGGGGTTATCAATAATTAATTGCAATTAATTTTGGGCAAGCAATCAATTAATTTTAATTATTTAATGGGGGCAATAATTAACTGCAATTATATAGTGCCAACAATAAATCAATTGCAATTATCTATCATCGCCGCTTCAATAAAGTAATTCATGATTTTGAATTTTTCACTCCGATACTTCCATTTAACGAATTAGATTCCATGGGCCTACATAATCTGCTTTGCAAGTCACATAATCGCTAATTAATAATTTGGATAGTGACACGAGTATTCCCATCGCACGAAGTATACGGCTAAATTCTAATTCTCATTCTTTATTCTTGATATTGTTAACCGCGGTACAGACGTGGTTCATGCATTAAAATTATAGCGAAACAATCATTGAAACAAGTGAATGGATTTCCAGCTCAATTTTATTCACCCAATTAGGAACTGACTATTCAACTTTACTCGTAGACACTCCGAACTCGCTATAACTTTATAATTCTCGCTCTTACTTAACAAATATTGTTATCCGAAATGCGGATATTCAATAAGTTTGACTGTGATAGGAAGATGGATGAATGAGTGTTAAGAGGATCGAAGAAATGTCTACTACATGATGAGAAATAAGAGGGATATAATACTAAATGGCGAAGAAGAGAGGTCTACTAAGCACGAGCGAGCGAAATATTGAAGGAAAGAAACAAAGATGCAGCCAAGAAGTACAGAAATGATAAAGACAACGAGTCTCGGAACACAGCTATAGAGATTTGCTTGTGCGATGCTATTGTTAATAATAAATAGTAACAATCAGATGTGATTGATAGGTGATTGATTAAGCAGCAACTCTGAAATCATTGATGATATTCAACAGAAAATGTGTTCAACTAATAATTGCGAATCGTCAGCGTATAGAGTTACGATGAGGGCCAGAACTCTACACCCTGATGTGAGAAAGTGCAGTTTCGAATATATAAGCACCCTGAAACTGCATTCGCCACATGAATTCGCAAAGACGAATTCAACATGTGACGATCAATGCCACTTTGGCGTTAGCGCCAAATTCTCTCAACGTGCAGATTGTCGGCTTGCGAAACGAGGCTAGCGAAATGAAGTCAAAGATTAACAGTGTGATGAGTATAGTGATGCTCAGAATAGCTGCGCCAGCTGGTCAGTGACCAGTAAGGTAGCTCTTCTGAGATTCATTAGTCTACTTTATGCATCATCGACGTGATAGCCGTGTGCAAAATCCTTCAGTCCCTTACTCCCTCCGTGATGCAGAAATGTTCTTCAACCCTTCTTCGTAGTCATGACTGAATGGTCTTTATTAACCCGCGGATTATGGGTGCCCCAAACGATATTCTTTCCTGCATACAACCGAATGTAGTTAGATTTGGACCCTGGCTTTTACTGACTGGCTTTTAATAATTTTTTATACCGCTTCTAAAACACAAGGGCTTTTGAATTATCATTTGAATTTACGAAAATATGTTTTTTTTGCCTCCGTCTATGTCACCCCAAGAAAAAGGAAATGGATTTTCTTCAACAGTTGAACTTTTAGTGCATGAGTGCAGATATTTTCACGAAGTTCGTGTGTGATCGATGGCGTAGTAGATCGCATCTACTACTTACGTAAAGAGATATTCATGTACTGTAAACACAGAGCACGACAAGGATGATGAAGAGAAAGACGATGCTCTCAGTTTCATTCCAATGTGCTGTACTATGACTGATCAACCAATTGTTACTTCGCAGCTTTGGTTGTTATGAATCGCATATGGGAAGAATCGCCTATCGAACATGTGGTTGAAGTTATTGATATCGAAGTTCCTAATATATTCTTATCAAACGTGTGCACAACGGCAAAGGATCTTGAAAGTGGTTTGCCAGAGGTCATCGATGATTACAATCATATGCTTACAAAATCTGGTGAGGATATGAAGGACCGGCAGATCAATTACTAGGTCATATGACATGTTCTCGATGGAATTATGTCAAACTTGATTGACATTTCGCTCTCGAATTTATCAGCCAAGTTGTCTTCAAATAGGCGTGGTGATTGCCATTTGTTCCTCCGGTTGTGTGTTCTTTTGAATTGTGGGCACCAGCTTTTCGACCAGTCCATACGCATAATCAAACTAAGTTAGTTTCTCTCGTATCTAATTTTTACTCTGTGAACCGACTGTTCCGTTCAATATCTCACGTGATATCAATAAATAGACTAGTTGGAGTCGTTGGCATCCAAGTCGAATGTATTCCTTGACGACTCATCTCCGCGATTCTAACTGCAAAAAAGTCAAAAAAGTCATCTCGTGGAAGTATATTTAATGGTAGATATAGTATATTTTTTAGTAGACATCAAAAAACGTAATTCTACGATGAAATAACTGCTCCGGTATGGTCACGATGCCAAAAGTTACTGCCATTTTCTTTGAAATCATTGCCACATGGATTTTTGAACTAGTGGTGAGAAGCTGGGTGAGAAACAACTCGTTGAAAATTAGCCTTAATATCATGAAACTTACAACAATAATATCATGAAGTAGGCTGGCTAGAACACATGAGAATTGGACATATAGCTATGCGGTCCAACTCGTTATGTGATTTGATGGATTTTTCGTCAAAATTAGACTACGGAGGAAATAGCAAAACTGGAATGGAAACGCTGCGTGCGATAAAGAAATAATCCAAAAAGTCTTATTTTGTACGCGATTTCAAAAATATCGTGCGTGACGACGTATAGAATTATCAGAACGATGTAACCCAAGTAGGTATAGGTGTTCAGATTTTGTAAATCTGCAATTATACATGACCACTTTGGAGAAAACTAGGTAGTTGACTATTTTAACCGCAAGCTCCATGCATACGAGTTTCACTGTATGCAAAATCCATGCTTCTTCGCTCCGTAAAATTCCTGTTTAGTGAACATAATTGATTCTGCATGATATCCAAGTGGATGCATATTGCACCAACAATCTCATTACTCTTGAGTCATGTTGAATCAATTGTGGAGTAATTTTCAAACAATTCTTCATTTCATTTACCACCGTATTCACTGTTCAAAAAATTTCCGCAGCAAAACAATTTTCCTCCGATTTTCCGCAGGGAATGGGAGCATTGATCACACGAAAACATAAGACAGATCTTTTATGATAATATCATTCATCAGACCGAGGATATTTCAATCATTCACAGCTAATTACGCACATTGAATGGACGTGCCCAAATGTAAACGAAGGTGACTTTATTATGACATAACCCGCGGGCTGTATCCTTAAATCTGCATTTCGCTCTGAGCTCGGAAGTTTGGGATGCTGCGCAAAAAAGGAAAAATTCTCTTCAGGAACTTTACTCGAGTATTAAACTGCCTTATGCATGATCCTTCAACAAATGCAAACACCTAGAACGGAAGAAGCGGCTCAAAAAGTAAATGGACAACATCACGAATCTCTTCTTTTGCATGTCCAGTGAGGCAATTGAAAACCTGAAAACACTTTCACAAATTATTTTGACTATCTAACACCTATGACTTGGCACATCAACACCCTGTGGTAAAGGCGACGTCGGCTCGAGGTCGCACGATCGGCCAAATCGACTTTCTGCCGACGTTGGTTGACAGTTGGCCAGTGAGTCGGTGGCCGCTGATATGCCGACGGCTGGCGAATGGTCACATTGCGATCCAAAGCCGACGTCGGCTCACAGTTGGCCAGTATGTCTGTGACCACCAATTTGCCGACCATCGACCTAACGTTGGCTCATAGTTGGCCAGTGAATCGGTGACCACCAGTTTGCCGACCATCAATCTGAAGTCAAGCATGCGGTTCGAGGAACAATGTTAGTGTAATGAAAAGCCGTGGCCAAATAGATTTAAATCATGCAACTTGAGTGAAATAATACACTCTCTTTTAGGCATTTAAAGTTGAGGCATTTTTATCATCATTTTGCCTGAAGTTTCTGATGAAACTAACTATCTTTCGTCCTTGTCTCCAAATGGCTAATAGTTAGTTTTATCAGAAACGTATGAAAAAATGTTGTCAAAATATAATTCAAAAACCATTAGCGCATCCGTGCATATTTGTGAAACACGGTGAGCAGTATCTGTTCTTTGATGATATTTTACCAAAGTTGCATAAATTTGCCTTCATTTTACCAAAGCTTTTTATTACACTTACTACATATTGTTGTTCTAACTACATGCTTGACTTGGATTGATCGTCGACACACTGGTGGTCACCGACTCAATTGGCTTGGACTTCGTGAAACCCCATGGCACAGACTACAAATAAGAATTACCAAGTTAGGAAATATACACTCACCTTGTTATGATTGTCATGTGTTCTGGAGTCGAACTCCAAATGGACTTCAAATGGTTGTTTTGAGATTTCATCGCGATGGGTTTTGTTTGCTGAAGATATGATTTCAACAAGCACATTTTCGGTGTATGTGAAATTCATTCATAAATTATTCTACAATTACAAGAAAATCCGTTAAAGTTGACACATGATGAATAAAAGGCTCAAAGCTCACCAGAATTAGAGAATGACATTCATCTTTCGTTACTAAGACTGGATTCATGAAATAGATGTTGATTTTTCCAAAAGCAATTATTGGTAACTATACCAAATAGACACATATGTCAGAAATAATACAGAAACATATAATTGTTTGGAAAGAAATCTAGCAGATTTTGGAGGATCTGAAACTAGGTGTAATATGAATAGCCAAAGAATATCTTACAAGTCTATTCAGTTTGCAAATATAAGGCTCGAAGGGTTAAGTTAAGCATATTAAATCATATTAAACATTTAATCATATATTATATTATCATATTACCGGTAGTCAATAGTAAAAGTAAATAATTCCAATTTTGCTTGTGGAGGCAGTACGTAGGCGCAATAGTAAATGAATTCACTATTGCTTTATTTTGTTATTTAATATATTTTCAATATTTGATTTTAATATATCTATTAATTAAAATGAAATGAAATCTGCAAATGTAATACCCATTTGACAACCGCTTATGTGATGACATATTTTGATGTACATGCAATTCATGGTGACTAAGTAAACATGCACCAGCTGTACCTAGACCTAAGTAAAATACCAATAATAATTTCAGATCAAAAAGAACTTTTTGAGATGAAAGAGTAGCAGTGAGTTAACATGTAAATAAACTTTCTAGTTATCATAAAACATCAAAATTATTTTTCTAAATTGCGTAACAGAATCTAGGTCTGTAACAAAAAGTAAGTCTTAATTGATTACACTGATAATACACTGCACAATTTAAAGGGCACGTCAATCAGTTTCAAAAATGAAGTAATTGAGAAGAATGAAGCCTATACTTAATTAGTAGCATAAATTTTAAAGTCACAATTACGAAATTACAAGAGCAGATATAGATAATCAGGAGCAGATGCGGAAGGTCTATACATGATCATGATCCATGAATCCAAATAACATTCAAATTTGTTGATTTGAGTCTTCAAAAAACATTTTGGTACTTGATGCCTCCCCCACGTTTAGAAATGTGTGTAAAATCAACAAAAGTGAATGAATCGTCACAAATCTTGCAGTATACTTAGTTGAGCATATTTCCTACATTCATGCCAAAATTCATGCAAATTACGCAAGTACTTTTTGATTGAAAGAAGATAACTTGAAATGTAGCGATGTCACAGCTTGATCTGACTTCTTCTGACCCCATCATCTGAGCCAATAGAACTAGATTTGAGATATTCGTGAAGTAACAATTATGACCAGAGCAGCCACATCCCGCACACTTAAATATTTGACTTAAAAAAGTGTGGTCGGATAGTGGTCGTGGGAAGATTTAAAATAGCAGTGGATGAGACGAAAACAGAGAGAGAACAATGCACACAGTACACGAATGTAAAATGCATCGAACAGACGAAGTCAGATCAACCTGCATGTTGATATTGGAACATTTGACTTTATCGTCTCTAGTTTAAAAGTAGGCTACTTGTCCGATTTGCATAAATCTTTTTCTGTGGGTGGAAAATATACCCAACTACGTTGGCATGACGAAGTTTTTTGACAATTTGTTCATTTTAAAAGTTTTAGAGAAATTTGAAAAGTGGGGGTGATGATAACCCATAAGTTGCTGCATGCAGACTACATGTTGATTTGCAAGTAAAAATTGAGCTCGCATTTTGAAACTTACCCTTTCTATGTAGTTTGATGCACAATAACATGAGATGCACGGTTTAAATCCTGTTGCATGAATAAATTGAGAGGGAATTTGATTGCTTCCTTGCGTGGAAAATCTCTCATATACGTGATAACTGATTGCACACGAGCGTTCATAATTTTCGAGTTATTATGATAATTCAGTATCGTTGAAAGAGTTATCTATCACTTCGATACGTCAATAATGTTGTAGTTCGGTGAGGTAGTCTCGTAAATAACATTCCATGTACTGGATGGATGAAGTAAGTAAATGACAAAAGCACAGGTGCGATCACGAAACTGACGATAGATGAAGAAAGAAGGCGCATATATGTATTTAAATATCCTTTGCTACGGCGACGCTTAGTGGTAACAATTGTCAATGAAAACACCAAGCTCGTTGTGCGCTTTGCTGTGATAGACCATGCAAGAGACTGAACGAGTAGTCAAGCTGCTGCGCAGCTTTCCACTTGACGGCGAGGACAATGAAACAAGCAGGGAACACCAGACGGCAGACCACGCACACTATGAGTCACAGGCATAGACGGTTTGTTGCAAGGACGCGGCGGGAAATTATCGACCGCTACTGTTCTGACAAATGAATGAATCTTCACAACTGTACTGACGCCGAATTTTTCTACAGTGATAGAAAGATAGCGCACTCAGATAAGATCTCACAGACTGAGTGAGCTGATATTAACGCATCTGTTTGATTCAGAAGTAGGCTTACTGAAGTAGAACCGCGTAGGTCCATAAATATAGTAGTCGATTGATTGTTTCAAAGTGAGTCTATTTCTTATTGTATCCACACTATCGATGATTTAAAAATAATAGAGATCATCAATAACATGCTTTTAGATCGGAAATACACAATGAGCATAATATGGGTTTTACATTCGATAACCAGCTTCCCAAGCAACACAAAACGTGTAGGGAACGTGGCCGCCACGTTCCGAACGTGTCCGAACGTGGCCGGGGATTCATCACGTGTTGACAACGTGTGTGACACGTTGTCAAAACACGCAATTTTTTGGTGAATTCGTGACGTGATGGCCCCGTGTGTGACACGTTGTCAAAACACGCAATTTTTTGGTGAATTCGTGACGTGATGGCCACGTGTGTGACACGTTGTCAAACGACGCAATTTTTAGTGAATTCGTGACGTGATGGCCACGTGTGTGACACGTTGTCAAAACACATCATTTTTGGTGAATTCGCAACACGTCTCGCACGTGTCGTGCACTTGCTATTAACACAATTTTTTAAGAAAGTGCCCAGCAAACATATGACGTCATTGTGTCGTCCTATATTGATGTCACGTACCATGAGACGTCTATATGACCAGCGCGGGATGTCACTGACCTCACATCAAAGACGTCAGAATGACCGCCCATGTACATCCGCATGACCAAACACATGATCAACGAGCCACAATTGCGATGAATTAAGAAATTATGACGTTCCCGCTATGATGAATCATTTCCACTTTAATTGCACTAGCTTTGAGACTAACTTTTTTCATTTCCAATCTCTTTTATCTCGCTCATTCCATCACTTTGTCTCTCTCCTCGCTTCTCTTGATACTCTTTCTCTGTCATAATTTCTCTTCTTTTTTCCTCCTCTTATCTTTCTCCTCATTTTTCTTCTCTCTCAGTATTTCTCGTCTTTTCTTTCTTTCTCTCTCTCTCTCTCTCTCGATTTCTCCTCATTTTCTTCCTTCTCTTCTCTGTCTCCTTATTTCTCACCTTTATCTTCCTCTTATTCTTCTCTTTCCTCATCACTCCTTTTTCTACTTCTATTTCTTATTCCTTGATAAATTCTCTTCAATTCTCATCTTTATCTTCCTCCTTCATTTCTTTTCTCGCCTCACGTCTCTGAATCTAGCTCTCCTTCATCTCTCTCTCTCATGATTTGTTTTTGAATTGATGTTTATCTTCGAAAGTAAGATTCATCATTAATTTCTACCCATGCATCTATAGGATTCATTCTTGGCATCTGAAGAATCACAATTTTGCGACTGCATTTGGAATATATTATAATTACAGCATTTTGATATTATCATACAATAAGGCTTTTTATGGCTGTGCTAATTCGATGCATGGACTGAGTCGTCTTTCGTTGGTTTACGCAGCGTTAAGATAAAGCGGTCATTGCATGCCCATCGCATTTCATTTCCGAATAGAGGAGAACTGCGCACAGATTATTTCCCCACTCCCGCCTGACCTTCAATCGACGCGTCACAATTGATAATCACATGACAGCGAGAAAGGAAACGTGCAAACGGTCTTCATTTCATTCCTGGCTACTCTGCGCATCGAACGTGATTCATATCTGGCATTACGGCTTTAGTGAAACATCTACGACTTAGACCAAATTTTCTTGAACGACGCCTTGATCACCGTCTTTTATTTGGACATTTAGAGGAACTCAAATCCGCGAACCACATTCGACCTCCACAATCAATTTACAGATCATTTATTTTGTATTTTCAAGTCACCGAAGCTTTTGTCGTTATCATCTTACAAAATATATTGTGATTTGGTTCACCTCATTTAGTGACTTGACTTTATCTCCTACATTCGTCGCTGAAAACCAGGGCTTTGAGTGTCATGTCGTGAGAGACAAGACAATAGTTTGATGCATTCTGACAACCAAATGTTTTTGGATGATTAACATCATCAATTGCCAGAGCTGCAGGTGAGATATGTTTATGCTCCTTTCATTGCCTAATTTGAATTGAATTAACTGCATTATGCTGTATATTAGTTATATTTTCACGAAATCATTTGATTCAAATTTTGAAGCTTCATGAAATCGCAAAAATAAAAGAAATATGATTTTGTTGTCAATAAAACGATAGCGTCATCTGATATCAATTAATTTGTTGCGAATTTCTTCGCTCTTGAATTCTATCCGAGTCAGATAGCTTCCTCAAGCTTAAGATAATTTATCATAATTAGAAGCTGACATTCTCCGAATGTTTTGTAATCTTGGAATGTGATAAATGAGATAAATGTTAATAATGAGATAAATGATAAATGTGATAATTCAGCCCATATAAAACCGCAGTTGTATTTTTCATTACAATGCATGATTCGCTATGAAATCTAGAACAGGTACAACTGCATTCGAGGATTCAGCACTACAGAAAATTCTGATGCTGAAAGAATTTCCAGATAATGTCCGATATCCCTCTTCAGATCTTGCCATTGGGAAGCCAACAATACTCTAGTCCGACCATGGTCAATTGAAATACGGACACAATCCAACCATAGATAATTGGCCGACCATATGCCGACATTGGCCGACTATGTGCCAACACAGCATTTTCGGCCGACCTTGGCCAACTAAAATTCGACTAAAATCCACCCACATAAAATTTTGGCCGACAGTTAACCGACCATTGCCAACCATGAGCCAACACAATATTTTTGGTCGACCAGTAGCCAACCAACAGCCGACCAAAATTTGCTGACCGACGATGGACCGACGTCGCCTTTACCACAGGGCAATAAGTTAAGCTGTAGGCCCCTATTTCGCTCTGAACTCGGTAGCATAGGATGCAAGTGCTTGCATAGTGCACATAAAGGGAAGGAGCCTCATTCGATTACGCAGCCCTGCGTGATAATTCAACAAATGCAAACATAGAGCAACAAGCCATCCCTAGTGATCATTTTCTATGGAAATCCCATAAAATTTCGCAGTAGAATTATCGCGCATTGTCTACTGCAAAAAGCATCAATTTTCTACTGCCAAAAAGACCTACAGACATCAATCGTCTACTGCCAAAAAGGCCTACAGACATCAATTTATAAACGCATTCAGACAGGCAACAATTTTCACGATATTTTGCGATTAATTAGGAATAATATGAATGCCGATCGAACCTCAAGCAAGCGTAATTTTAAGTCCTGTGGATACATTAAATCATCCACCAGGATTCAAAACTACCGAATTTGAGGTATTGAACAGTACCTAAAAATAATAATAAAACTCACATTATATTTTCCATTTTCTCCAATCCTCCTTCAGAAATTCAACTTGTATTATTCGATTATTTGTTCGACTGTAGCGGTGTGTGGATCGAATATTTGATTACAATATAATTTCACTTCAAATGACTTTTCAGCAATATAATCAATCACTTGTTTAATGGTTTTCAGCGAAAGTGAAAAGATATTAGGTAGTTGAGTCAGAATGATGCGCATCAAAACGTGTAGATGAAGATTATGTTGAAGGTTAGGAACAGGAGGTAGTTCAATTTTGTGCTAAAAACAAGCTGGTCTCTCGTTTGTATTTGCCTTTTATTTGAGGTTATGTGCAAGATAGAAATCCAACAAGGTAAAATCACAGCGCTTCGTGTCAGGTGGGATAGTGCAGTAAACATTCGCACTGCAAGGTTCCACCCCTTGATGTGTCTGTGACACGAAGCGCTGTGGTTTTACCTTAGTGATTTTCTATCTTGTGCATAAATTCAAAGGCAAATACAAAGGAGTGACCCCGCTTGGTTTTAGTACAATGTGAGGAAAATAGAAGATCGGGAATTATTTCCAGAATGAAAAGATGCGTCGGCGTAATCCTGAAAATGGTTGTGAAAGTCGAATTGTACGACAGAATCCTCTGAATGTCCAAAACACAAATGACTGACTTGAGGCGTAGTTAAAAGTTTTGTAAATCCACAAGTATAAGACAGTAGAACGACATGCATTGCCGCTGCTGGGATGACTGAAACACGCACGATGCACTCAGAGGAATGACTGTGCAATTGATGACGCCTGGTTGTTATAGCGTACACAGTCTGTCCGCTCGCATCCTCTTTGTCATGTGACTCATGGACCGAAGGTCGTTATGAGGGCATTCATTAGTCATTAACAGGCAGGCGATCGACGAGTTGTTTATTCCACAGTAGGGAGAGAGATGTGTGCAGAGGAAAATTGTGACGGATACCGGTATATACATTACGTCCTTTAGTCATCATAGTCTTGCAAATAGGGGAACAACTGATCCGCATTGTGACCTTGACTATTCCAGCTGAGATACATTCAAAATCAGAAAATCAGCTTTCAAATGGAGAAAATGAAATAAAAGAAGTTGAATGGAGAGATGGAGATAAGGAGAGAGAGAGAGAGAGAGAGAGAGAGTGTGTGAGAGAGAGAGAGAGAGAGAAAAAAAGAGGAAGCTTGTTCCCCTGTGCTTCGCACACTATGGCCCCGATCAAAAACAAACAGTTCGAGGAGACTCCGGAGTTTCCGGAGAGAGAAAGAGAGATAAGAAGAGACTAGAAGGACTTAGTTCTGTGCCTCGTGCATTGTGACACTCCATCAAAAGCGAATCATTTACAGGAGACAAAGTAGCAAGAGAAGGGACGCATGAAAAGAATGTATAAAACGAAATGTTCTTTTTACAGGTGTAAAGCAAGTAATAAATGAATATAATACATGCACATTTACATATCACATTCATTTATTTATGTGATATCTAATATAATAAGTATTAAATGTGATGTAGACATAATACCAATATATCAAATATATAAACATAACAATATGTTTGATAAGATAGAATTTTGTAATTGCGTATAAAATTGTATTACATGTATATATTCCTATGAATACATTAGATGGCAATAATACGAGATTTATATACAAATATATTTCTTTTGTATATTACAGCAAAAGAATTGCTGTATTATACAAAAATGTTTGAGTTCAACGTTCTTACAGATGTTATGTCTGTCGTCGATAAATGTTTAGAGACACGTGCCTCCAGCAAACATTTACAGATACATTATATTTGCCTGCTAAACATTCTATGGATGCCATGAATGCCAGTAAGAATTCTCTAGAATTGGAGTAGGCATTCTTAGCTCATACAAATGTCTCTAAAAACCATAAAAAGCTTACTGCCAAATCAAATATCTGTAGCGGTTTTGAAAGGCAGTAGAAAATCGTAAAATCTCTAGAAAATGATCACTCGGGATCCATACTAAAAATTGTATGGATGGCACTATACTAATCACTTGTTCTACATATGAGCATGAGTTGGAAAATGAAAACACTGATCACAAGTGATTTTGACTATCTAGTACACCTAGATATGGCATAACATAGCGATAGTTGAAAACAATAGGCTACGCTACAGAATTAAAGTGCACAACCATGAAAATTTGAAGTTCCGATGTCGCTGATAACGTGACTAAGCCATCTAGAAACCTCACAATCTCGTCATTTTTGTATGTCAACAAAATGTCCACTTCTAATATTTAGAATATAGTACACTCTCATGACTTTTCAAAATATTTGCCAAAAATATGATTCCATGAAAATCGAAAAAATTGATAAATTCCGATACGCCCTTTTCGAGCGAATCGACGAGCCTAATGAAATTTTTGGTCAATTTATTGAATTTACAGAAAATTGGATGACTTGGACTTTGGAATGACATTTTCACGATAGCCCATACAAATGGTGAGATATTCAAATTCATGAAGCAGGTCAATAAATTTAGAGAAAAATATGATTCCATTGAAGCACTATTATAGTGCTTCAATGGAATTATATTTTTCTCTATAATAGGCCTCCTACTGCTGTCAGTGCATTGTATCAACACAACCTAAAATGTGTTGAGAACGATACCTCGATGCTAGATTCGTCTAACCTACAGGATATGAGATAGCACTGATGTTCTGTTTTCATCATCTGATACATTGTTTTTCTTTCACAAAACTTTTCTGATTTATGATAAAAATGAATGAAAAAGAAAGCAATAACATACAGTCATTAAAAACGTTTATTTCACTTGATGTAAAGTACTCCATTCCGAGTTTCTCTCGTGAGATGGGGACATTTTACATGTTCGTTTCTCATTTTCAAATAATGTACAAAGATTAACCAAGAAGCGCATGTACAATAGTTTCTAATAAAATAATCTCATCTTCTTTCAGACACTTCGACTTACAAGAAAAAAGAAAATAATTTGTCGATCATTGAGAACAGCAGTACCAATACGGGCATGGAGCACAAAAAGGGAAGATGAGAAGTTAATCTGTGTTAGGAAACGATTCTGTCGCACGAAGATAACAAAGACACTCGATGTCCTTCATTTGAAAGCCAATTGTTCAGCCGAGCTTCATTTGATTACTAAATAAATATATTCTTTTATAAATACACTACTGCTCAATACTTAAACAGTAGATACAAAACGGAATATTTTCCATAAGATTTACTTTCACTGACCGAGCAGAATGAGTGAGGGTTAGCTGAAACTACGGCCCTTGACCTCCCAAAAGCACACGGTAAATGAAGTAGCCACCAACAGAAATGGCTAATACAATACCAGCTGGCACCGATAGTCGTTGGAAAGATAGCCATCGCCGCCGTCGGATGTCACTTTCATTCATTTTCCGCTTCATCTCTGTGATGATGGCTTGAGTCTTAGCCATGCGTTCCACCCGACGTCGCTGCCTTTCCTCTCGTGTGAGATTTCCGGACCTCAAAACGGCGGATTGATCAGGGTCGGTGTTAACGTCAGATGGTAAGACAACGTCTTCGTCGACGACTGCGGTGTCTTGTGTAGGAGTAGCATTGCGTGCGTTGTTGTTGCTGTAAAGGAAAATATCGTCAGTCATTAGATTATCATCATCTTCATTCCCATTGACTTCTCATCATTTACTCCTTGGAGAAGTCATGAAAGCACACTCAATTTCAGTTTCAAGAAGAAAACAATTTCTTTACACATAGTCTTGATTGCAATGATGAGTTAAATCTCAAGAACAATAGTTCCTCAATTAAGAAATTCTAATAGAGAACTAGCATATTTTCATAACAATAGAACGGGAAAAACGACGTGTTATTTACATGCTTGTTGGTGGGAGGAAATTTTCTGTATCATTCCCACTGAAAAAATAAAGGAATTATCATCCCATACTGCATTTATTATTCCAACCCATTTTACATTTTTCATGATGTCAACATTGCTCTATGGATTACTATTGCTCAAATGGTTCACTATTGCATCAAAGAACAATTTTGAACGCATTAACGATCTACGTAGGATAGCACATCTGCATATGTAGGCGAAATATGTCCATCAGATGCATCTCGCTACTTCCTGGCATATAATTTTTCCGAGGAAAGGGCTTTGAATAAATACTAGAAAATCAAAATGGGGCAACCTTAAATAGCCATGAATCCCGTCCATGTCAATTTTCCTGTCAACTTACATCATCTAGAATCTATCTAGTTTCAAAGTGTTTTCGAAGCATCACTTCGTCTGCCATATAGAATATACAGACATAGCTTAGAAATTTGAAGATCACATACAAGTATGGGGACTGAATTATTTGCTGTCGCACACCTCAGTCTAAACGTTAAACAAGTAGAATGATCACCCGGCGAATGCAAACATGTGATTGAGTTGTTGACAGCCCTCGATCAAACCCAGTGTCTATTCAGCATAACAGTCTTCATTCGGAAGCCTGACCTCTGCATTCAGATGGATACATGAAGCCAAGTGGTTTATCATCATTGATAATTTGTTTTCACAAATATGTAGCCTTTTACATTTACTCATCATTACTTCATTGCGACATCACAATAAACATTTTTGTACTTTGATATTCTTGACCAAATATGTCATTTTCAAACTAAAAACATTGTGAGCAGCAATAACCAAGAATGTGAAACCTTAAAATGGCCACACTGAAAGTATAAAAATGGGAGAAAATGAAAAAAACATAAATTGACTTGAGCAATTCCGTCGAAGCTAAAGATCCAATGGATAATAATTTCGTACCCGAAGGTAAAGTAAATTTTCCAATTATGTTCAGAGTGCACATTTTCTACGTACGCCAAGCGAACACTATCACAAGATCGATGCGGCATCAATAGAAGCATCACAGTGCCTCCCATTCCTATTGCACACAATTAGGTCTTAAAGCGATCGATTTCGTGTCGCTACAGACTTCTCTTCACTGAACAAAAACAAAAAACACATCAATTTCTATGTGCTTACCTGTGTCGTCTACGAATCGTGGTTACATCTGTTTGATCGTGATCTTTAACTTCAGGTTCAGCTCCTGTTTCTATCTTTTCTTTTTCCTCTTCCATTTCTCCTTCTTCTTCTTCATCTTCATCTTCCATATTTTCGTGCCACAATACTTCTTCGTCTACACCTTCATCATCAGCGTCATCGTCATCGTCCATCTCGCCAGCGAACATCTCGTCAAGAGTATCAGTTGCGTTCACAATCATCACCTCATCAGGATCATCACTGCTTGACAGATCATCCGTCGATTCGGGTGGAGGTTGGAGATCTGCATCGTCGACTGGAAAGAACACGTCATCCAGAGATTGTTCATTCTCCAATGCTTCCAGTAGACCTCTTCCACCTTCAATAACGGCTAAGTAGGAGAATCGAAGCTGATCAGCGGTATAGATGAGACCAAGGCGGTATCGGCGCATGCGAAGAAGAAGACTGCGAAGATCAACTGCGTCTATATTTCCTGAATCAGTGATCTGAGAGGTGCAAATGAAATCAAATATCACAAAGAAAATACATGATTTTCTTCAATTTACATATTTATACATTAGAATTAAAGTTAAGTTCACCTCTAGGGTCAATTTTAAATCATCTAAGGTTTCGCCACAGATTCTTGCACTGCCACTTTCCTAAGGAAAACTGATATACAGTCCCGGCCAAAAGTCCTTGATAATGGCCTGAAATTTCTTGTTTTACGTATCAGTTAACAAATACGCTTGTTCTTCATTACCTGTAATCGTGCTCATTTTGGAAATCCATCAGATAATAGCGCTATCTAGTATCTTTCCTCCTTTCGTATTGGTCAGATAACGATAAATAACAATTTGGAACAATACCGTTGATGTGAATCATTGTCTTCTTTCGCCATGAGGTGCAGACCTGTCAAAGTCGTCGCCCTCTATAAAGAAGGACTGACTCAAACTGTTATTGCTTCGAAGTGAAAAACTAGTTAATCGACTGTTTCTTATACCATCAAAAGAAACAGAGTTGGGAAATGTCCGATCAAGGATCCGAACCGGAAGTGCACGGGCAACGAGCAGGAGGACTGATGCTCTGATTCGTCGTAATGTATTTCTCTACCGACAATAACAAGCACTAAAATTTGTGAATCGTTGAGCAACCTTAATTCAGTTCCTAGTGCGCGTACAATTCGTCGTTTGCATGATGAGTTAAATTTGCAGCCCTATCATCCAGCGAAGAAACCCAGATTATATATGCAAGAACATTCGCGATCGCTTGAATTTTGCGAGGTCTAATGTTGACTTGACTGCTAACGAGTGATGTCAGCAAGTGATGTTTAGTGACTTAGTGACAAAGTGACAGCTTCAAAATTTCACTGTTATTCGTCGTGTGTTCGAAGTCCACCCAAAATTCGCCATGGTGATTTATGTGTGTTACCGGCTGTGAAAAGTCCTCCAGCGTCATGATCTGGGGATCGATCAGTGCCAGTGGACGAGGGCACTGTGGTTCATACCACAAAACACGTCTGCAACCTATCGAGTTTCCTCGAGTTGCTCAAGCAGAAACTTCCGATGTGGATGCCTCTCCGCCAGACAACAATCTTTCAACAGGATGGAGCACCAGCTCACGCCGCCAGGATTGTTAGAGTGGTTTGAAACACAACCTTTCCAACTTCTCACTCCTTGGCCTGGTTCAAGTCATAATTTGAACCCCATCGAAAACGTGTGGGGAAAAATCAATCTTGAAATCGAAAGTCGCAAGCCTTCATCGTTGAAACACCTGAAGGATGTCATTCGTGAAATATGGGTGACAGAAGTTATTCCATAATGTTGTGAAAGACTTATCTCATCAATGCCACGCCGAATCGCTGCAGTCATTCGAGCCTCGGGGCGCAATACAAAATATTGACTGATGATAATTCCATTCACACTTCATTATAGATGACAAAATTTTAAAAAATCAATTGTCTCTCTCTCTATGAATAAAAATAAGTGATGGAAATATAGCCATCTGACTAGTAAAAGCTTTGGGACAGTTCATGCGAGTTTATACGTAAAACAGTAAATTTAAAGACATTACGAGGACTTTTGTCCGGGACTGTACATGATAATGTATGATGAGATGAAAGTCGCTACTATTAGCTGTTTTTTTTTATGTTCATGTCAGTCAAGTGTGCTTTCTTCTAGGCAGACGTCTTTTACGTGTACACTGTACATACTAGATCGCAGCAATTTGAGGAAGGACCCCCTAGCTCACAATTCAGACGTTTGATGAATTCGACCGGACTGCAATTACATGCAAATAGTGCAATGCACTTTAATATCAATTCACACTATCCTGATTGTTCAGTTAAAGTAGGTGCACGCCTGGCAGACGCGTCTTACTTTACTATGGTATCCATACTGTCCAAAAATAATTGTAACTGCCGTTTTGGGCAATGCTTGTTCAACAAACCGCAGCAATTGCTAAATGTCTCATACTTACGGTATGTCGGTGAATCAGAGGTATTTTCAAAATCGGCTTTATGAGTATCATGCAAGCTGTGTGCTTGACACCAATAACGGAATTGCCGCTCATTGTACTGATTTAGGTCATTCTATAAATTGCTGTAAGTTTGAAGTATTGTCTAAATGTTCTAATGTCCAACAACGTTGGATGGAATCTTCTTCTACAAATTTCAATGAATGCAATACAATGACAGTGCATGCTGGCTGGTTACAGAAGTCTTTATTACTTGACCGCTTCGCGCATTATAAGACATGTTCAAGATTTTCGCTAGATTTTATGCACTTAATTCTTTGATCTCTTTATTCATATCTCACTTGAGAAAGCAGTGGTCATTAGAAGCATTGACTTTAAAGATATTTCAAACAAGTGGTTTTAATTCAAATAAATAGGCGCAAATATTATTTTCATGTGATTTTAACCGTGGATGGATAAATACCTTCCCTGCGCCACGTATCCGACTACCTCTAAGAAGCTTCGCAACGGTAATAAATAATTATGCTTATTCAATCCTAATCTTGACGATAATATACGATCACCAATGTCTTCAATGACATCAAAGTCAATGGGTCAATCGGACCTACATGTGGGATAATAGGATATATAATCGGATCATATTAGTGCCAAAACAGTTCTACATTCAAAAAAACTTAAAAATGGCATGTTTCATGAATTATGCAAGGTATAAGAATATCGAATTGAGCTCCAAAGTATCGATGAAGTTTCTCGTTTATTTTCTTGATGTAGAGCCTTCAGCTTGACGGACCTGAAGCGATGTATTTCTATCGATATTTGATAGTTTCAAATATGTTTCAAATATGTTGGTGACGATTTTAATGACAAATGATATTTGAAAGGGTAACTACAGAAGTATATAAGAAACTTAAGTGGCAAAAATCAAGCTTTTGAATTTTGTCGCAATTAACCTTTATGAGGCATGGCGCACTCACCCCGAACCTGCTTTACACTGTCCGATGCTTTAAACAGTTTTAACAGTTTTCATCCGGAACCCTTATTTCATGTGGATGATCTTGATATGTAACTCTACTAAAAAATCGGCGCAGTTGATTCTATTTTGCTTCATTTGACTGTAAGGAAATTTGCTACACAGTAAAACAAATTGGGCGGAATTTTCAAAAACTGCTTACTCTTTCATGAAAATGCTACGGTGAAAGTTATCAATACCATGATGAAAGAAAATGCATTAATGAACTTAGTGCTTTATTAATATGTAGCACTTGTAAGTGAAAACTCAAGCTGTAAATGCCTACATGGATGTAGACGGCATTATCTAGTAGCCTAGATTCATAACCCTCGAGTAGCATAGCCGCCATTACTCTTCGAAGGCAGTTACTATTATAAACTCATGCTTGTAATCCTTTCAACATGAAATGAAAGTATTTGCTTGTATATACACGTAGCTCACAATAAAAGATTTTGTTCAAAGATGCAGGACTGAACATCAACACAGCCCGACTTAACAAGTTATCAGCATTTGGGAAGGTATGAATAAATTCGATTATTTGAGCAAGTACTTACCAATCGCAAGGCAGTGTCCACTAGAGCGAACGTTCCCGACCGACCAACACCTGCTGAGCAGTGAATGATTGCAGGTCCCACATCCTCCTCCAATGCTCCCGACTTCCTGACAGCCATTAGGAAATTTAAGAAAGAACCAGGACTCCGAGGGACTCCGAAATCTGGCCATGTGAGATAATGCCATTGTGCCACCACAATTCTCTCCCCATTCTGGAAGGACATTGATATGTTTACCGAACATTTGAAATTATCATGATTCAGTGCAAGTGTTTCCTCTCTGAAACTCTTCTACGCATGACATTAAGAAATGTTAATTAGCTTTTGTCTTGTTTCTCGCAAGTAAAGCGGAAATGCTTGTGAATACTGTTCAGATTGATTGTACACAAATGCTCATTTCCGTCCTTAGCAATATTAAAAACGATACTTATGGGTTACCCACCCCCACGTTTTCAAATTTGTCTAAAATCCGTAAAAGTGAATCAATCGTCGCAAAGGTGAGAATATTTTCTATTCACATATGCAAAAATTTGTGCAAGTCGAGTAAGTACTTTTTGAATTAGAGACGATAGTGTCAGCAATGTCAGTACCTTGATCTGACTTCTCAGTGACCTCATCGTCTGAGCGGACGACACTAGGTTAACAAAGTAATTTCGCCACAACACGTGAAGTGATAATGACCAGGCCACATGACTTACACTGATATACTTAACTTAGCGATTTAAAGGTGTTTTGGGGTAGTGGTAGTAGGAAGATTTCAAATAGCAGTGGATGAGAAGAAGAAGGAGAGAGAACAATGCACACACGAGTAGCAATAATGCATCGAACAGAAGTAGTCAGATCAAGCTGTTGAAATCTCTACACTTCATGTTATCGTCTCTAAAAGTACTTGCTCGATTTACATAAATTTTGGCATGTGAGTAGAAATGATCCTCGCCTACGTATATTTGAAGTTTTGCGAGATTGATTCATTTTTACGAATTTTAGACATTTGAAGACGTGGGGGAGGGGGAGATAGCCCATAAGTACCGCAAAAGAATCATCAGAATCACCATCGCAAAAATGCGAAGATTCCAATAGCTTTGAATGTCTGTGCAAGTGTGTATAGACCTCATGATGATTAATTAAGATTGAAACGGGTCGTGATTTACTGATTTCTTTCTAAGAGACGGTTTCACGATGTTTGCTGCTACAATAGAATCTGAGATAGTTAATTTTATCAAAATCGATTTTTTCGTGTAGCAGAGCCCTTACGGTTGTTCACTGTTTTAATTTCATCCATCCATATCAGAAATAAGCCTACCGGAGCCATTACAGTTTTAGACATTCAAAAAAGCTGTGGAGATCTCAAACTCATCAATAATTGCTGTGAAAACATGGACAACAGTCTACTTTTGGTGTCGAACTGTGAATATAATGACAGCTCTCATATTGAACATTGATTTATGCTGAGTTGATAGGCCGACAAGTCGGGCGTGATCATATACGGAAGTAAAAATGCTCGCATTTTCTGTCTCTCAACAAAATGCACACACACGAGCATGATGTAAGCTATAAATAGAGTTTCAAGCATAATGTGTTATCATGGTCATGCATAAAATCATCTTTCATCGCATAGTAAACATTTTGTGTGCACCCCATGGCCAATCAACCATACTTCTACTAATTCAACTGAAATGAAACATCACATGCGGAATCATTGGTTTTCCTGATCAGAAGTACTGGATTACTTCATCGAAGAATGAGAAGTTGATTTATCTTAGATGTTCAATACACTAAAAACAATGCATTTTCTGCGGCTGATGGTCCCGGACTAATTCACAACATGTTTTCGCTAGCTAGTCGCTTGCAGATCATTTTCGATTCAAGAAACTTTGCAAAAGACACATGTCCGCGGAATTCGCAAAATATGCTGTTTTACAGAAATTAGGACGCTGCCAGCATCCATCTTCAGACATGCTGACCCTGAAGAAAGATGCTGTTAGTGCCCGAATAACAGCGGCCTGCAAAAGTCAAAAATATTAACTGAATGGTTGTAACAAAAAAGGAGTTTTGTGGGGCATCAAGAGAAACTCAAGCCTGGCATTCTATAAACACAAACAAATTATGATGTGTAATCACAGCATTGTCACTGATTCAATTATCAAAATTACTTTAGGAAACGACATAAATTATTGGATCCGTCATATTTACTTTTATCAGCTTTTGATTTTTCAATGTAAAACACAAATAGTAAATTTTATTATTTCTAGAACTGAGAATTGCATTTATAATAAGCATGGCTATCAGATTGATTAATTGTACAATATAAATTTATATTATTATAAGTAAAAAAAATAATATGTAGCCTATACATGTATATATAATTTATGATACACCGTTCACACAGAAGCAGAATAACGTTGTCTCCTATGTGGTTCGCACCGGATGCTTGATACCAGATGTGAACTATCCGATTTCATAATCTGGTAACCGGAAAGTAAAAATGAATTCACAATCAGGTGTAACAATGACTATTATGAAAATGTATATAAACTGCGAAATAAAAATGCCACACCTACAGGAAAAGTTCTCATCAAAATTATCTATTCAGCAGCAACTGACACTGATGTTTCTCTCAACGATAATTCGAAAAAGGGCAATACAATCCAATCAATTTGATGTTTTCGACCCTGAAAGGACAAAGTGGTGCAAGCGACAATCTGACGAAAATGAGATTTTTGCGCATTTGAGAGCATTTTGACACCACATCATGTGAAACATATGTTTCTGACACAGCAAAAAAATGTTAGCTTCGTGAAAAGAATGACTTTCCCGATTTCTTTTATGTAACGTGAAATAATGTTTCTGCTCTGCTGAAAAGGTGAGAAATAGCGCGCTTCGTCATTTCAGGGACGTTTTGTTGTATAGCAGGTTAATAACACATTTGTTGCTCATTCAAGGTGGAAAGTGGACAAGCACAGATTTCTAATTTCTAAATTACGAACAGTACCTCAATTTTAGAAGTCAATCTTCACTGGGCACCTTTTGCATGATCAAACAGACATCTTCAGGTGTCTTATGAAACGTCTTTACTTTCTCGAACGGGCTGAGAAGCGTGTCAGTAATCTTATGGGTTGAAAGCTCGCTAGCGGCCGTTCTCTATCAAACGAGAGATTCACTTCGTCTCTTCTTCGGATACTATTTAGGTGGAAGTAGTACTACAGTAAGTGAGCGTGTATCCAAATCTAAGATCTTCACCAGAAGCACACGCGGAGCTAATGCACTCACGTGCCATCTTGTGAGCTTATAAATCGCTCGAAAGCTTTTTTGTTCTGAATGGTGCAGTTATGGAATCAGTTTCCCCATAGGCCTGATTTTTTCCTTATGTTCATTTAAAGTAATCCAATTTTCTATTTTTTTTCATTGAGCAATAGTTAACTTCATTCATGGCTCTTTGCTGTGCTAGGGGTGATGATTCTGTAAGAAAAGATGAACCTATCATTGACTGGAATGCGAGAAGATACCGAACGTTGAAAATTGCGGTCATTTTGTGGGGAAAGTTGCTGCACTGATTGATTCGCTTGGACAAGGCCTTATTCCAACTACAGATAAACATAATTGATTTCGGTAGTGGTGTCATCTGCACACATTCCGATTACAATTCTCATTCTATAAATTATAAATTGTAATTCTCCTCAAGGAGCGTTTTTGATGTTTATTAGTTTTTAGTGAAGTTAGATGAGCCTTCATGCTATTTAATGTGTAATTTTTATCCAATTTTTGGTGCTAAGAATCACATCATCAAGAATACAAAACTCTTATTCTATTAGGAGGATGCACCCAGTTAAGCTAGTTACAACCAAGCCAAGACCGGTCGAACGAAACTTGAAAGCACAGAATTAAATATTTTGTTTATCTGCTTCGGTTTGCTAGAAGTGTGATTAATACGAAATCGCCGGCACAGCGAGGAACCTATCAAGTGGGCAAAAAGGAATTCCTAATACCTTACAGAGATAGGAAAAAAAGTCGTGCGTCGCTTGCGGCTTAATGTGAGTTCCAGCAAAGTGCTTCGATTGCCAAATTTCCTTCAGATTCGAAGAATTCAGATCATTACGCACAAGTGCTCTCCATAATTCTCTTTCCGATCATTATTGAAAATGTAGCAGGCGTACGAAAATTAGTTCACTTGATTTCACATGCTCTCCTCACTGTATAGTGCATACACTGAATCGAATGTTAGCCAAGACAGCGATGCGTGTTTTGGTGTGTGCGAAGTGAATCACAGCACGAACGCATCTCTCACTGGCTCTGGTGTCCTCTGCTGACAGCTTATTGTTTGCCATTTCCAGTAGCAAGCGATACACGAATTATCCATTCGAGAAGGAGCAAGTTGTCTAATTCTGTGATGTGCCATTTCGATATTAAGGCTGCATATAACCCTTCCTTTCTAGGAAACCGAAGCGCGCGCAGATGAATCTAATTCTGTGCTTGAAAGTGTGTTTACGACAGTTTTGCGATTCTTGAGGTAGGACAAAAAAGCGCGTATGACCAAAAAACACGCGCACATTTACTTAATTACTGATACGCCGTAATGAGAATTATGACTGTCAATATTTCAGTGAAGACGAGGATTTCCAACAAAGCTTTGGATTTGCAATCAGTTTCCCAAGGTTGTTTTTGATCAATTGCCGACTCACGTACACAGAGCACTAAGATTTCCAGTAGAAGACGCCGAAGTTCAATGAAGGGCAAGTGAATCATTATTTCGTCTGATTGGAAATTTTTCTCAAATGGTGTTAACTTTCCCATGATGTATTTCGTGAGCAGAAGAGAAGACAAGAAGAGTAGGTTTTCGAATGCCGCTACAATCGATGAGATTCAAAATTGTCATTGCTCAGTTTAATGCACTCTGCCACAATATCACAGTGATCTAGCAGTCTAGAGACAACAGAAAGCAACTATAGCCAGCGTGTTTCCACATGTCTGATAAATTTCTTCATATTGACATCGAGGACTTCGGCAACTTTACGGAGTGCCGCCGAATTCTTCGGACTGTTGCCGCAATACGAATGTAAATCCGCTGAGCAATCAGTTACCATTCAGTATCCATTCCATTAAATCAATGTTTAACTGCACATGCAACAGGACAGCCGTGGACATATAAGAATTCGTTGCCGACTTTTTCAAAAGACATTCTACTCCACCGTGTTCGCCACGCATAGTGTTACAATTATGACTCATAACTGCAAGCATATTTGTCACATTCAATCCGAATGCCGTCAGACTGCTCGGGAGAGCATTCACAATGTCTGTCTTTCGATGACTCAATATGTACCAACTGCAGTAGCCGTGTCGAGACCTTCAATGAATTTTTATCCGAGAAACGAATCAAGATACATAAGAATTCACAGTTGGTTGCTATCAGTAGACTCGCTGATAAAGACAGAGAATGGACTATCTTTCAATTCTTCTTTTAGTAACTTTTCATAGTAAGG
Source organism: Prostheceraeus crozeri (assembly GCA_907163375.1). Classification (NCBI taxonomy): domain Eukaryota; kingdom Metazoa; phylum Platyhelminthes; order Polycladida; family Euryleptidae; genus Prostheceraeus; species Prostheceraeus crozeri. Next base: position 281,304 of record CAJQUW010002342.1, on the reverse strand, counting down.
CTGGAACCCATGAAGCGTTAGATACCGAAGCTTGTCCCTTCCCAATTGTATTTTTGTAGCAATCTAATTGTTATTTTAAATTTTGAGCAGCATTGAAACCTTCATTCCCTATTTCATAGGATATCATCAAAAATAGTAAGAATAATAACTAAACTGACGAAAAACGCGCAAAAATTGGGAAAAAATGGAAAAAACAAGCTTGCACGCGCAAATTATCAAAAACAAGTCCGAATCACAACACTGGTTTACAATGAAGAGTATCCGTATCATACTAAATGTAGGAAGTGGTCATGAAGAGCTGTGTGAGCACTATTTATGATGGTCATGGACAGGCTTTTTCACGCATGCACATTTTTTCTAGAAAACAGAATATAATTCCAGAATAAAGATTTCAATTATTCCAGTCAATCAAATAGCAATTATGATAACGAAATGAGGATAAACTAAAGGGTTTCTTTTTTTAAGCATGGTACATCTCTGACTGGGCCTATTCTTAGTTTTTTGCTGAATAATTTATGGCTAGCTGACCTGATCTTGTGATTGAGCTATCATGGTTGTTTGTGGCTGCGATGTGTACCGCCTTTACAGTGCTATGATCCTTACATGTATTGTTATATCTGCCATAGACTTTTGAATTTTTTTGAAAATCATACGATGTAAGATTTTGCAAGCCTTTGCTCCCCGGAAGCTGGCTGTGACGGCTGAAACACTGGGTAGAATAACATTCAATAAATAACAACATATATTGAAGCTTTGGCTCTCATTTCGCTATCATAATCAACTATGCGTCTAAAACGCAATTGCATTCTACTTCAATCAAACAGCAGAATAGTACTGGCAAATCTGGTAAGCTAGTATCTAGCTCAATCAATGTTTTTACATATTGAAATGATCATTTACAAAATAAACTATTTTGATAAATTTATGCACACACATACAAAGGTCGCATGGAGTTTTAATTCGACACAAACTCTAGGAACGTGGTCAGCATGGGCCTATATAAACAATTTAGAAAAGCGACATTTTCTTTTAATATGTTTCCCGCTGTCGTTCAAGGACCTTTTTGAGAAATTCCCAGACATATACTGTTACCTAAGAATGCTCGAACTTGCAAAAGAGCCATCAAATGACCACTTCACATAATACAGAAACGTGGCAGGTTTAGGAGCATTCCGGCTTTTGGCATGACGATAGTCCAACATCAATCAGCACCCTCCCCCGCTGTACAACGAAAACTCACAACTTAAATCATACATGTCCTCGTAATAAACAGTAGGAGGTGAAAGTGCAATGATGGTCTGGAACTACAGTGTTTACCTTATTATGAATGCCACCCCTTAATTACTAAGTAAGACTGCCCGCACCAATAGCGGAAGGTAGACGCCATGTCTCCGTTTGTAATCCTGCTTAGGCGGGGGTGAAGGGGGTTTATCGTTGAAAATTATATGTATATAAATCTATGCCTAAATTAAAAATTATCTTGTATTTTAGCCCAGCTGATTTTTAGATCTGAGAGAGTAATGTCAATTTTGATAAAACTTGTATAAATAAAATGCAGTGCTTGAATTCATCAAATAATTTCATACTTATGTATTGACATTAACAGCTAACAATGTTCACATTACCTTGTCTACACTTGCAGTGTTCAATTGTGTTGTTGTATGTTGGATTTATAATATTTCCGATCACTAAAAATCCGCATTGCTGTTGCGCCAAATATGAAGTGAGATATTGTGTAGTATACGGCAATTTGTGTGGTATTTAACGGAGAAAATCCACAATGAAAAATACATGTTATAAATTGAAAGTATTTGAATAAAATACAAATATCACGGAAACGCAAATGTAAAATAATGATTATCTAGTTAAAATCTCCGGAACAGAGGGAATAATGTTCAGGTTGTTCAGAATGACAATGACATCAGACAATGAACTGGCAATCGCCCACATTGCAATCTTTAGCACGAATAGGATAATCCTCATAACTTCAAATTATCTGATTCCGAAACCAGGATAATTCTTGGCACTAGAGACTGCAGGAAAGATCATCAAACTCTAAAAGTTGATTATTTCTTTGAAAGTTTGTCTAATGACATGTTGCTAAGCTGTCATTATTTACTACAATGAATATTTCGCGCAGCACAATTGTGAAATTAGTTGATGCATGCTGTTATGTACTGTGGGATTTGTGATTTCATTCGCACTCATTCTATACCGTCACTCATGATCAGTCACGATCGAGCGGAGAAGATGCACTTGTCAATCATGACTGGGAAGGTCGAGTTTTCCATCAGTCGATTGCGATGGTAATTCAACGGCGTAGTTACTGAGAAGAACATGAGTGCACACTGCCCTAATTAGAAATCGAGCTGACCACGAAGCTGGTCAAGTCCAAAAATTGATGAATAAATAGTCCATAAAAATGTCTGATATCGATGAATACAGTCAAAATCATGTCCGATATGTTGATGCATGTAACATGCAGGTCGTTCACTGTGATCACTGAATACATGGTCAATGACGTGCTATGTGATCGATGAATATGAAGCCCAACTACATGTATGATACCAACCAGGAAGACCAATTAGATCTCACCAAAAAACCGGAAAATAGGAAAAACCGAGGCTTAAATGCATGCATGTGACATGTTTGAGACAAACAGTACAGAAGTTGCGTCAATGAGCAAAAGGAGTGTTCCCACTGGAACAAATGTATCGCACGCTCTGACGAACAACCTAGTGAAGTGTACAGAAATTCTACGAAATGCAAAAAAGAATAATTAGACCACAGAATTAAATATTTTGTTTATCTGCTTCGGTTTGCTAGAAGTGTGATTAATACGAAACTGACGGCACATAGAGGAACCTATTAAGTGGGCAAAAAGGAATTCCTAATACCTTACAGAGATAGGAAAAAAAGTCGTGCGTCGCTTGCGGATTAATGTGAGTTCCAGCAAAGTGCTTTCTTTGATTGCCAAAATTCCTTCAGATTCGAAGACTTCAGATCATTGCCCACAAGTTTTCTCCATAATGTTGGCCCTTCCGATCATTATTAAAGAAAGTAGCAGGCGTACGAAAATTAGTTCACTTGATGATTTCACATCCTCTCCTCGGCATTGCTCACTGTATAGTGCATACATTGAATCGAAGCCAAGACAGGGATGTGTGTTTTGGTGTGTACGAAGTGATATCACAGCACGCTCGCATCTCTCACTGGCTCTGGTGTCCCCTGCTGACAGCTTATTGTTTGCTATTTCAATAGCAAGCCATACATGAATTATCCATTCGAGAAGGAGCAAGTTGATGTGCCATTTCGACATTAAGGTTGAATACAATTCTTCCTTTCTAGGAAACCGAAGCGCGCGCAGATGAATCTAATTCTGTGAATTAGACACTCCACTGTTGAATAAAATTCAGTTACTATACAAAACAGTAACATTTAAACAGAATTACTGTACTTTCATGATTGGAATCAAAATAGGCCCTCCCTGCTTTTTTAGACAATTTATTGAAATTAAAATATGAGCGTTAAAAACCCAACGTTTCGTCCGTCACCGACTTAATCATGGGCAAAAAAGTCCAGCCATTAATACAATGGGTTTATATACAGCTAGTGACAGCTCGTCAGTTCATGCTTCCGATTGAGTATCGGACCATACGATTTCAATAAACCCATTGTATTAATGGCTGGACTTTGTTGCCCATGATTAAGTCCGTGACGGACGAAACGTTGGGTTTTTAACGCTAATATTTTAATTTCAATAAATTGTCTAAAAAAAGCAGGGAGAGCCTATTTTGATTCCAACCATGAAAGTGAAAAATCACCTCCCGTATGACGCCGTTAAGAATTACTGTACATTTTTCTTTCAAACATTCGATTGATTTCATCGTTTGACGGTGCGGTGGGGTGACAAGGTCTAATTGATGATTGAAAGTCTGATAACATCACGTAAGAGTGATATCGGAGTGAGAAGTGAGCTACTCAACTGACAGATTGGTGTCAGGTTGCCATGAGTGAGATACCTTTACTGAGATAAGGATAATTTTGGACAAGTAGCTTCACAACCATGTTTACAGTTGATTAAGTTGAAGGTAAGAATATACAATTTTCGTCGTTGATTACATCAACAGAAATATCTGATGATGATGTACTACTACATGCAGTGTATAGTTCGTGTTTATCAGGACTGAACTTGAGAAGTTTAGACCACCATGATTTAAGTCGCTTCATATTTCATGATGCCAGTAACACCAAGGTCATCGACAGATTTAATTCCATCCGAAATTCACGATAATCTCCAGTTCTCGATAACATTTTCATGCGCTGCCATCGAACTGGAAGACTATCAGACATTCTGGTATCTCTCTGACAAGCAAAACAATCCATTACTTCGTACAACATCCGATCATCATTCGAAGCAGAATCATGATAGAAACATCAAATCTCCAGAATCAGATATATTCATTGTCGAGTGATCACTAACCTAATATCAATTAAGTCAATACGTCTATTGAAATCTAACCGCTCATGTTTCGATTAGCTATTTCAGATGACGCATTTGTGGATATGCGAATTCCAAAATTTTGTTGATTTAGAGGTTGTTTTATCGCTACTTTACATTAGTAGACAATTTAAAGTTGACCTTTTATTAACTTAAATGTACGATCAATTTGTACTATTTATGACGGATAAGTTTTACTAAAACCGATTACAAAAAATCTTTTTACAGAAATTTCACTCCTAATGCGACTACGAAGCTAAGGATTACTCAATGAAAAAGTAATAAATTTGCAATATTTTAAATAAACATAAGTAAATAACAGATCTTCTAATCTGATCAAGTTGTCCTCATCAGAAAACTGTTCGCACGCCTCTTGAAAGTATCAAGATTGTATTGGTCAGGGAAAGCAGTGCCTTGCGAACAAAAAAGTGTTATGAGAAAAACACAAAAATGCATAGATTATGCTAATTACTTTAGCTACTGACTAGTATAGTAATACAGGGTGAGCGGAAAGTCTCTCCCTGATTTCGAAAGCGTGTAGTTTCAAAGCAAATATATTTTTAAGTCTAATTCTTCGTCTTATAATTAAGAATGTACCAAAGGGCATTTCCACGCGTGACGGAATCACTTTTAAACACCTATTTTTGGATCATTTTTAATTTTTTCGGCAAAACATTGATCATTCGTTTAAATTATGGTCCTATTTTCCTCAGAGCATGACTGAAGAATTCTACTGTGGTATTCAGATGTCAAAAAAGGATTTAGATTTTTTTAGAGGCATGTTTCAAAATCATGAATTCTTCGTGACGGAATCACGCAGAGAATTTTTCAATTTTTAATTGACTTGAACCGAGGCAAAAGTCTGCGAATCCAGAGGTCCAATTCGCATATGCTCTCAGTATGTTTGATGGTTGGGCACGTATATACGGATGGATGAATATTTAGTTCAGATGTTGTTTATTCTCTTAGTATGGTCTGTGTTAGTCAAAGATGTCATCGTGACGGAATCACTCTCCGATTTGCTCCTACAAATTCAAATGATTTCTTCCATGCCATTCAGAATTTTTAATGTATTTCATCCAACCATGAAAACATGTCATATTTACAGTCTGAGCCGCCACGGAAGTCAACATTCTTAGACTTATTTGCACCCTATACAAGTAGGCCTACTAGACCCATCTACAGAATGAAAAATCACTGCTAGTAGTGGCATCCAGATTTGTATTTTATCCGATTCTCAACAACAAATTGCGTGCAATATTAGGTACGCCTACCGGTACCGTTGCATCATCAAGTTTGAAAAAATAATGTATTCAAAATGTTAAATCATGTCAAAATATCGTAGTCCTCTACGAATTGCGGAGATAGTAAATTGGAAACCGAACTTTCTCCCTTTTTCACTGTTGACAGGCTTCGGCAGTTTCCATATGCTTGCCTCAGAAATGCAGTCAGTATCATCCCTAGATGGAGCAATGTAGAAATATGTCATCACGAGATATGTCATCTCTTGTAAAAGTCAATAACTTGACCCTTAACACTGTCTTCTAGCCCCTGAACGGAAGTTGATCCTAGTGCATTCGGTGCCTCCTTGATCTGGAATCCTTCCATTACTGTCAAAACTACCAAAATTGTCTGCGCTTATTAGGTGAATCTGGAAGTGCATTCATGGCACGTTTTACGGCTTTATCTATGGACTGAGGAGTATAGGAATATGTGGTGTTACTATTTCCTTTGTTTTGTTGTTTCTCGTGATACCGTTTCTGTGCTTCATTATGTCTCCTTTTAAGTTTATTTTTCCCGTTTTCAGACATAGTACTCCATCGTCTAGCTTTTCTAGACTTTTCTCTCTCTTAATAAGTGTTATGCAAATCTAAGTCTGTCCGAACTCTGTCACATCCTCTCTGTTGACGCTCCGCAGCAGTCAATGGAATGTTTGGAAAATTATTCTATCCTGCAAAAAAAGAGATTTCCGTCCGCTAACTAATGAATCTAGATCAGGAGACTCAGAAGCACCTTTTTTTCTTGGAGAAGTCTGGAGGATCGACACCGTTAAATCATTGGCTGATAAAGTCATCAAATGAGAGCTTTTGTTAATGTATAGATGAGTTTGAAGGGGAAATAGGGAACATTGCCGCTAAATTTATAGTCAGGCATCAAGCAATCATTCAGAACGTATTTTGTCACCAATGACGTTTTCAAAAGTCATTTAAAGTCCCGTTTCATGTTCTCTTGAGCAGAGATACGCTTCTTGGTTGTCCATTTAACATAAACGTAGCTAATAGATAGCAGTAACTGCTGCTAGAACTAATATTTCTTGAGTTTGATTTTGATTGCCATCAACACAATCATGTCGTGTGGCCTTATACTCTTACTGGCTCCCTGTGAAATGCAATGACATGTACTACAGAAACACATGGAAATTATCCGCTAGCGCACATGCTTATGTGTATAACTCTCTTAGTTTCCCCATCATACTCCTCATGTTTGCAAGGTGAACTCGAAGCCTCCTCTATTTTTCCAGCAATTCCATCGAGCAATTCCGTCACGTGACGGAATCATTTTCCATTACTACTTTATACATACCCGAGAAAAAAACTTTTTTAAATATTTAAAAAGAAAGAAAAAGAAAAATAGAAAGAAAAATATTTAAATCTAGTCTTGTGAGATGCATAATTAGTATTTTTTCGTGACGGAATCACTTTTTGACAGACTATGAAATAGGCCTAGATGCATAATGCAGTAAATGCAAATTTACTGGATTTGAAGTACCTCAATATTAAAGTTATTAGCCGTGAGGACTCAACAAAGCATTTATGTCGAAACTTATCAGTCTCAAGCCTGTCATAAAAGTGATCAAGTAATCACAATAAAAATCATGCATTTCTTAAGATTTATTTGCATGATTTTAAATTAGTTACTGTGTCGAATAACTTATCAGCAAGTTGATCAGACAAATAGAATTTGAAATTTCATAATATGTGTATGAGGAATATACTAGTGTTCATGCGAAAATTGGAACTTGAAATTTTGACATTTTTTAATTTCTCGCATGGAAATGCCCCAAAGTTTTATATCAAAACAAGCATTTTGATCTACTACAATCTATTCAATCGCTCAAGGGTTAGAGATGCTTTCGTACATTGAGCAAATGAAATACGAAAATATAAATGAATGAGCTAAAAACTTGTAAACACTGTCTAAGTTTATGCTGAATATGTTTATTCTATTTCTTGGAAAGCAACCATGTGTTGTAAGCTTTTGATGATTCTAATGTGTCAATGCGATAGAGAACATAGCTGACCGGCTTCAAAGCGACCAGATTGAAATGCATGTGCCTAGACTAACGACACCAATGTCGTCCAGATATCCATGCTTTTAAATGCTTCTGTGCTATGTGTAAAACCATTGTGATCAAATATCTATTGTCAAAATAAATCGAATAGTTGGATTCATATTGTCTGCTTTTGATTAATACGATTCACTCAGATGTGTGTTAGTGCTGAAAAATATGATATGAAATCAAGAGAACAGAAGTTTATTTTCATTTTGTCTTCGCGATGCTATAAACCGAAGAACGCATCTCCTTTGTCCTGCTAATGGCAGAATTGAAATCTGTGACATCTGTCAAGAGGAAGTGGCATTCTCTGCATGATGCAAACCACCAGCAGTAAAGACCATTCGAGAGTGCTTCAAAAAATTCAAAGAGACTGGATCTGTTCACGACCGTGACAGAAGCGGTCGACCATCTCTAAATGATAGTGATGATATGATCGAGCAGCTGTTCAGTGATCATCCATCAACGTCACTTCGTTCAGCATCTATCATTGAGCATTGTGCCATCAGTGAGCATCCTTACCAACTAGATGAGATATAAGAGAGAGATACCTTTCACAGTACACACATACTACGCAAACCCTTGTACCCATCTGACAAAGCTGCCAGACTTGAATATGTGCACCGGAGTGTTCCAGAATAGGAGGAAATGACGCCTATCTTAACTATTTTTTTTCCGACGAGGCGACATTTCATCTGAATGGTCGCATCAATCGCCAAAACTGCGTTATCTGGGGAAAAAACAATCCTCATGAAATTCACGAAGTTCCAATAAAATCTCCATCAGTTTGTGTTTGGGCAAGGATGTATCGCGATCGAGTGATAGGACCATTCCTATTTGAATCGACGGTCAAGGCCAAGGACTACCTCGAAATGCTGCAAGAATTTGCCATTCCTGCGATGAAGAGAATGAGACGTTTTCAAAAACCATCTTCATGCATGATGGTGCACCATGTCATTGGGCGAACACGACGAAGTCTTTCCTTTATTCTAACTTCGGTAACCGCTGGATCGGTAACAATGGCCCATTCCATTGGGCTCCACGAAGTCCAGATTTGACCCCGATGGACTTTTATTTTTGGAGTCACGTTAAATCTTTGGTTCAAAAACAAGCGCCTACCAGCATCACGGGTTTCAAGTGTGCGATTCGAGAAGCGTTTAATCAACTTTTGCCATCGCATCTTGACTCTGCTTTTCAGTCGTTCAAGAAAAGACTTGATCTTTGTGTCAGTTGATGGAGGTCATTTTGAACAATTGCTATGACTAAATAGATTGTAGTGGATCAAAATGCTTGTTTTGGCATAAAACTTTGGTGCATTCTTAATTATGAGACGAAAAATTAGACTTAAAAATATATTTGCATTGAAACTACAGGCTTTTGAAATCAGGGAGAGACTTTCCGCTCACCCGGTAAATAATAATTACGTCCTGATATATTTGAAAAAATGATTAGTACTAATATACTAACAGTATACAGCTCGAAATTAAGAAGCATTCTGAACTTTTGTCAATAATTTGGTATCTGATGCAATCAAGCTTTTATGAAAGTGATCACGAAAACCCAAAACCCACTATGATCTTTTTCATATCATTCCTCACGACCGAGAAGGACGCCGTCTACATGTGCCTTCCTCCTTCACAAAAAGAAGTCGAAATTGTTTCTCAGTTTCATGTCTGCAGTATATTACAACAACGCAAATTACAGGTGGAGTCTGCGATTAACTGTCGACATATAACTCTTCTAATTACTTAATGCCATGTTCATCAACTTGTAAATCTATATTTTCATTTTGGGAAGAACTGTGTTATTCTGTTCTATTCTTAGAATGCATAATTCGTTATCATCCGTCCTTGAATGTAAATCTGTAGTCTACTATCGATTTCTGTCCGAGTTGTGCGATTTAAGCTTCGGCTATTTGTGATGGAACTTAAATATTCGTTCGCACATGGAAGTTAACACCTAACAGTAGTTTCCTTCCGTCATTAAATATTTCATTACCAAACGCTGAAATAATCTTATATTCAAATGTCATCAACTTAACCTGACTCCTTAACACGAAATGAACCATTGGAAACATGGAGATGCTAGGTCAAGCAAGGACAAGACTCACGCAAAATGGAGTCAAGACAATTCACACGGCAGATTTTCTATGGCTAGAAAGCCTCCTGCTGATGGTTGGAAATCAAGTTTTCCATCTTCAAGTAAGGACCTTCGTAAGTGTACATTTCAATGGATGGTCTAGATCAGAGTTGTCGTAATCCATTGAACCTACGAAACAGCTACTGGTTAAGAACATGTTAGCTGAAAGAAGATGATTACTTTCGGACGATAGGAAGCCTATTCGTCACGCACAACAACATCTACCGGTGTCAGATTTTAGTTTCAGACAAATGAAGCTGGAAGTGTCTCAATTACTGCACTCATCTGCTTTAAGACTTTAAATTGATTGATGAAATGATAATATCATTCATTTTTGGCATAAATTTTGATCACGTATTGATATTATGCATGCTTGCCGCATATGTTTACAACACATAAGTACAACGTGCATTTTTTGCTATATTGCACAAAGGCCTACGTATTTTCAACCAGGATTGACCTTTTACACAATCATATGATTCGCATGCAGGGTTGATTATTCAAAAATCCATCCGTGGATTATGTAAATAGAGGATTTTTGAAATTTTCGTCTTGAAAATTGCACCGATTTCTTAGTATACTTTCTGTGATTTGAATGTTTCTGATTTGCTTTCACAGTAAGAGAGAGCTTCCGTTCAAAAGTTATGGTCCAGAAATATAACAGCGGGCAGAGACACTGCTGTATTAAATTACTTCTGTGAGACATTGTCACTAAATTTTCCCAATAGTTCTCGTCTTTGTGTCAGTGTGTGTATGTATACAATTAGGGCTAGCCAGAGATATCTCTGGGGCTAACTGCAGTTTTCTGCCTAAAATGAGGCAGGTGTTTGCCTATGTTAACGCAGATAAGTTCAAATTATTGTATACAGCTAGGTAGAATCTTTCATCAAATCATTATCTACCGGTCTAACCTGATATGAAACATTTTATTAACATACCGCTTCATCCTAAAAACAGCGACAGTTCCCTCCGCCTTTGCGAACGAAACGGACTTTATTTGATCATCAGGAGGGCGGATTTTTACAAACCCTTGTTCACAAGTTTAATATATATCTTGCATCATCCACATTTAACTTTAATTCTCTAACTGCATCACCTAGCACCCTCCCAGTTCAATGTACATCAGAATAAAACAGGAATTTATTCTCGGTCGGTACTTGCAGTATCAGTACATTCACATACTACCTATGACCAACTGATAAAGCAGACCTACTGATCATGTTATCATTATCATACAGTCGCCTGCACATTGGATATGTGCCAAGCAGGTAGTGATAAATTTATGAAATAATTGAAGATAGCGAATGTCTATTATTAGCGAAGTCATTGTTTTCTGCTGTATTAACGACCTCCACCGCTTACAATAATTCGTCCCTTCTACCTTGACATCAAACGAACTAACCAGATGACTGTGATTGCCGATTACATCAGTTTGCTATATGGTGGACTAAGTTACCTATCCGTGATCGTCTGTTCTTACTTCTGCCTTTCAAATTTAGAAGACATTTCTCGCGATGCTCACGCGTGGATGCACTCGCGATTACAATTTCGATTGAACAATTCAAATTATCACTGTAAATCGGGTAAATTCCATCTAAAAGTAGGAGGACGACCAGCTTAGAAGGAAGCTCATTCAAAAGTAGAGCAGACCAAGCTCGCTAGTCTAGAGGACAGTTTTTGGTCTATGGGTCCATCCCAGACAGAAAAGGTTAGTGGCAGGAAGGGCATCCGGCTGGAAAAAATCCACCAAATTCAATCATGATGTCTTCACTAACACATGTTTCGGATATGGTTAGGGCGTCCCCTGCTCCAAGCGGCGCGCACCACCCTCGTCCGAGTTGTGTGACCAGTGGGCTAGGACTACTGCGGAATGACCGGCGACGGCACCTAAAGAAGCAAGCCGGAAAGCTCAGAATTGCCTCATAGTCGGAGGATCTATGACCGACCGCTCGAATGAAGTAGCTGATACGTTAACACGCAGGGGTGTAGAAATTGCCTGTGTACAGGAGGTCAGGTGGACGGGGCGTAAAGCGCGTGATGTTGGTATGGGATACAAAATGTACTATCATGTTGAAGTGAGAGGGAGAAATGGCGTCGGTATCATATTAAGACAAAAAATGACAGATCAAGTCCTGGAAATCAAGAGGATATCGGATAGGATAATCAGAATTAATTTGGTTGATCCGGATACCAATAAATTATATGCAATGCTATCTGCCCATACACCACAACAAGGTCTGAGCGACCAAGAAAAATATGACTTCTATTTGAAATTGGAAGAAACAAGGAAGACTAACGAAACGCTCATTATAAGAAGATACATGAATGGACACCGGCAAAGAAGGTCTAACTGCACTGCACATGGTGATTCAAGGATGCAGTACTACTAGCCAAGAAGGAGAAATGTTGATCGATTTTGCGGAGGCAGCAAATTTGGCTTTAGCAAACATGGTTCATTAAACCTGGTAGCCACCTAATAGCATTTCGAAGTGGACGCCTGGTGTCTCAGATTGACTACATCCTCATTAATCGAGAAAGACTGCAAGGTGCTACCTGTGGAAGCAGCAGTGACCCAACACAGGCTAGTACTAATGGACCTCAAACACGAGCAACAAGGCAGAGATATCTAAGGTTGGCCGTGATCAACTACCGGTCACTATCAAAGATCATTAAATGCAGTGGAGAGAAACAGTGCAACAGAGGTGCAACAGCAGACCCGCAGAAAGAAAGAAGCATTCAAATAGTGGCAGCTTATTACAACAAGTGAGAACCACAAAATATACAAGCAGGTGAAGAGAGAAACCAAACGGGCATTGCCTTGGCTCGCCATAGAGCAACAAATTCGCTATACGAAGAGTTGGAGACTCCCGGTGGAGAGAAAGGAATAGTCCGCATTGCAAGAATGAGGGATCAGAATACCGAAGATAATTAGGAAGGGCATTTCGTGAAGGACTCCCAAGGAAACATCCTCAATGGCGCCGAGGAGAACATACAAAGATGGAGAGAATATTTCTAGACTCTCTTGAACAAAAGTCGACCGTAAGTAACCCCTCCAGAGGCTGAATCAGTATATGGATCTCTGAGAGAAGCATTATTTGAAAAGTATGAAAAACAACAAATCATGCGGTCCTGATGGCATCCCGATAGACGCAATCAAAAGCATTGGCGCAGAGGGCGTTGGACAGCTGACAGGTATATTCAATAAACTTCTGCAAGGAGACGAGATACCAAATGAGTGGAGAGAAAGCATCACAACATCTTCAAAGGAAAAGGCGATCACATGAGTTGAGTTAATTATCGGGAGATCAAACTGTTGAGCCAAACATTAAAATTGTGGGAGCGCATCATTGATGGCAGACTGCGAAACATCATTACAGCGTCAGATGGACAATTTGGATTTCTCCCGAACTGCAGCACCAGTGATGCCATATTCTTAGCACGAAATACGATGGAAAGGCACAGAGAAGCAGAAGATCAATCCCCTCTGCGCATGATGTTTGTTGACCTGGAAAAAGCGTACGTCATGGTACCGAGGCCAGTAGATTGGAAATGCCTGCGAAAAAGAATGACACATAAAAGATGTTAGCATTATTGAAGATATGTACTCCGAATGTACTACCGAAGTGCGCTCCAAACAAGGAGTCAGTGAGCCTTTCCAAATCAATGTGGGTCTCCATAAAGGATCGGCATTGAGTCCGTTCCTATTTGTTATGATGCTAGACACCATCGTCCTTGACGTTCAGAAACAGCCACCCTGGGACCTTCTCTATGCGGATGATCTTCCACTTTTCGACTACGGTATACTGCGGAAGGAGCCAAGGAAAGAGCGGACGACTGGAATAAGATCATGACAGATAATGGCCTCAAGATTGATTTCAGGAAGACTGATTATACGTCAACCGAGATTACTGACCATCTGATGAACATCAACTCAAACCCAATATCAACAGCAGAAAAGTTTAAGTACCTCAGGTCGATCCTAAGCAAAGATACCACTATTGATGACGATGTAAACCACAGAACGCAAGTAGCATGGATGTTGGAGGAGATTGGTTGATGTCATGTATGACAGGAGAATGCCCATGCAAATGAATGCCAAGCTGTACACAGCGGTAATAAGACCAGCAATGACCTATGGTTCCGAATGTTGGCCGGTAAACACCAAACACGTTTGGATTACGTCCGGAATAGTGATGTGCGTCGGAGATCTAGGAAAGCGTCAATCGAAGAAGTGATTAGATGCAACCGTCTCAGATGGCTCGGTCACGTCCTATGGCGAGATAGACCACATCCTATTCGAGAGGCATACGACGCTCCTATCCCCGGAAGACGCTAAAGAGGAAGACCGCGGAAGACGTGGAGGAGACAAGTGAACGAGGACATGCACCATACGCGCTGTGGGCTTAGGGAAAGACGCGGCTGACCGAGGCAAGTGGAGGAGAAAGACCAGGCCGACCCTATTCTGCGACGGGATAAGGTATTCAAGGTAAACAAAGTACCTCCAGTTTTGCAAAAAGTAATCAGATATTTCGAGACAACGTACCTCACTGTTCTCCACTTCCAATTCTCGCCGTATGTAATATCCGAAATCTTCTTCATTCTTTAGTGTTACTTTGAGTCCGACATCTTGCAACATGATTGAGTCTGAGCCTCCAGGTCTATGTGATCCCACAGGAAAATATGGATGACATTTGAGCTACAATGAAGAATATGACAGATGAAATATTTATTCTCGTATCTATTCCGACTAAGTTAAGTTATACGACAGATAACGTACCGTATAGAAAATCTATGGAACAAATTTTAAACATTAGTGAGGCGAGTTATTTGAGGATGTCAGATGACCAGCTGCTTCAGGATATTTTCAGCGGCATTCTAAGTCTGTCGGGCAAAGTTTAAGGCCACGAGGTAAATTCAATTAAAGAAGACTCCTGACGGGTCTTGGGCGTCCCTCAGTGGTCGGGGGACTACTATTCGTCCCAAGCGGATTTACGGAAACTAAGAAAAAAGATGACGGAACGGCGGCGCATGTTGAGCCGGCCCAATTGTACTGTGCTTGTGCTTCATAGTTTATATTGGAGCGTTGGACTTCTTGGTGTGTTGAACCTTAACTCTTGATCCCTAGCAATTTCTCCCGACCTTGAAATCTGATATAATTTTCGGTCTCATCAATACTGCTTCTACATCACTATGTAGCATAAGTCTGGGCTGGACTCAGAGGCAGCGATCTTGAATATCCCATCTTATCACAAATCAATCGTAATCCAACCAAATGCAACATTTTCTACAGCGTTCAATTACGCACAATATCAGACGCAGACCAAGTATTGAGTTTACATTCAAAGTACGGAGTAAACACTAAAATACAGCATTCTCTCATTCGCGATACGGTTTCAATGTAATAATGAACACCAAATTGACTACAATTGCTCACAGGACTACAACTTTCCAGCCCCTTCCTAAGTCAGTCGCAAATCAATACACGGTGAAGATATCACTGAATCGAAGATATTTCTAATGAGGTTGCTTTTAATTACAGTCCATTGAAGCTAGAGGAGGAGTAACGCAGCAGGTTGCAGAATGTCCTTCCTGCCGACTTCCAATGACACTTTAGGGACTCGACCGCTGGACCTAACGATCGCTGGGCTAAGCACTGAACCACTGTGCTACGGAGACTTTCTATGCAGACTATTTTTTTAAAAATCCGGTTAACATACAAAGATGAAAATGTCGCGTCTGTACCGCATGGTATTCGTGATAGGCCTATCGCATTTGAAACTAGAAAATACAATGCATGGTTTAGGAAGATTAGCTTAAGATTATCATTAAACTATGAAATTACACATTTCATTCATTCATGAAATTACATATGTATTACATACATAAAAAAATTCAAAATGCAGGTATCGAAGGCAAGTACTGGTGGCCATCTGAAAAACTGCGATTAAAAGATTCATGTCTTATCTATGTCATAGTTGAATATAAAGAGAATATATTAGGGTCAAGCAAAATTGTTCAGGTCTGCACTTTCGTTATTAAGTTAAATTAGAAACTAGGTGGGTTCAGAAAAAGTGAGTTTTCTGTAGCAAAAACAGTCAAACGTGCTGGATTTTATCGTAACTCACCGAATAAATTCCCGTGATTTACAAAACTTTGCACTATCAGATTCCTTGTAAAAATTTACGAAATGCAATGCTAAGATCTCAAATTCTAAAAGCCAATTTAGAACTTTAGGACCGATTTTTCGAGTTTTTCGAGACACCTTGGAAACATTCAACTACATCTTCTAATAAATTCATGTAATTTGCTTTTCCTAAATTTCCCGCCAAGTATTACGTAATATTTCTACTTACCTTCACGACAAAATACCTTTGTTTACATGCATGTAACATACTTTGCTCATAAACTGTTGTCAAACCTATTGCATAATACTTATGCAGACAAGAAATGAACTCTGACGCAGAGAAACTATTCACTCCCAAAGAAAATCTCATGTATTTATCAACCGCTAACACTAGTGACTCAAGTTGAGACAAAAATTGACTCACCACTCCTTTCTCCACAATTCGATTCAGCATGACAATTGCTTTCGATTTAGCTTCATAAACCATTTGCCAAAAATGTCCGCATGTGGTCGGTAGTGGTCCCTGAGTAAGAATATATTGTCGTTGGATAGAAGTCATCTCCACCAGACTGGCGTTGATGTAGTCATTGTCACCACGACCGAGTTTAACTCGACTATGATCAACTGCAGATGACACGAAATCGAATTAACATAACATGATAAGAATGATCACTGTAAGATACGAAATACAGGGTGACAGGTTTCTATCAATTTCGGGCTATTCAGAATTGATCAGAAATGTCATTTTCAACATGAACTGGAAATCTTACAGCACAGACAGTAAGATGCGAGCGTTAAAATACCGCATTACAATTTTCAGGGTCCCCGCGCTTCAGCCACAATCAAATTTAAGGGCTTTTTAAGGGCTGATGAGGCAAATTTAAGGGCTATCTATAAATCAATATTCATGCGTGTATACTTGCAAGTTGCATACAATATGAGAAAAGCATGGTGTTCATACAATTTTATTCTTGCAGTTGGTAGTTCCACACACTCTAGAAAAATAAAAGCAGAAAGCTATTTTTTCTACTCTCCCATTCATCAAAAGACAAAACTACCTAGATCGTTTTCTCAGAAGTCTATATCAAAATTTCATAAATAAGAAAAACACAGCAGTGTAAGAAACATTTTACAGGATTCAGCCAAGAGCACGAACGCTAAATATAAAAATACACTTGCCGAAATGATAGATGCATGATACCTCCACACACTGAATGAAGACAGTCAAACATCGAAATCACGGTCGTAACCAAAGTTGATTATTGACTGTCTGTGGTCTTAAAAAGCACAGTTATATACATTCACTTTATCCAAAAAAAAAACTCTTTCAACAGAAGAAGCAGATCAAAATACAATCATTACAACTGATACTATAATTACACAAGCTGGATTTTCTATGGCTGTGAAGAACAGAAATTATCAAAACAAAAAATCACATAGAAGCCATTCCATATTCCTAATCAGAATATCAATAAACAAATCAGTGGAATCGTAAAAGTGATTATGAAGCAGGCGATATGAATTTGACCGTTGCAAATTACAAAAAATGTATGTACAACTGTACTTGCAGGCATTGTACATGTACTGTAATATGTAAGGCGTCATTAAAACTCAGTCCATGAAAATAAACAGCAAAGCGATGATATCACATCTGTAGGGATTAGCTCTTAAAAAAAACTTCATGAAAACAAACAACAAAACAGAGAAATAACATCTGTATGGATCAGCTCCTAAAATTCATTTCATGGAAACAAACAACAATACGAACTTCTTCTAAGAAATAAAGTACAAAAATGAAAAAAAATCATATTACGCAGCTTTTTGCTTGTGATTCATGATCAGGTCACATGACAAACAGATGATACATTTGTTTGCTTATACTCGAATATCTGCTCATGTAGCTTTAGCTACCACATAAACGTGGTAAGTACTAAACGGATGTGATTTTTTTGTTATGTGACGGAGCTTTTACCTACATGTAGCCCTACTTTAAATAATATGGTCATAATGTGCGAGCAACGCTGGTAGACATGCACATCAGGTTTTCAATATTTAGATGAAAAGATGATGGCCATGCAAATTTAGGCGACAAATGTATCATCTGATTATCGAAGGAATATTTTGGAAACATGCTAGCACGTATATTTACAAGCTCAAAACAAGCCTTTGTTTTTCCGAGATATTTCTGCAAATTTGATTTAGCTGCTCTCTTTTTTCTTGTATAGACTTTCTGAGGGCATTAGACTCTAACAAAAACTTGAAGTTCTGCGTTGTCTCGGCCTTGAAAGCCAGTTTATCGGCGCTTTCCTGGAGATGTGATATGTCCTTCTCCATTGTCCTCCTCCATATGTCTATACTGCTGGGGAATTTTACTTTGCACCTTAGATAATGACATGTAAAATCATCATTCATCTGTCCTAAAAGCAATAGGTAATTTTTTCAAGTAATTACAGTATATTGTCATCTTTGGTTACAGCTTGAGTAATTGAGGGTCACTTGACTTATACATGTAACTTCGTAGTTGGAAGATACGTTTAACATCTACTAGTACACAGTCCTACAGGCATACATACATGATCTCTATCACATTCGGTCCCCAAATTGCAACTTTTCGGTGGGGGGGGGGGATTCAGGCGAATTTTTCAGCGGATATCATTCGTGTCCAGGTATCAATGCCAAAAAGCAAAATAGAAAAATTATGCCTGAATTTGTTCTTTTGATGTGACTGAATTTATCGACAAAAATGCTTGTCATTTAAGCTGAATGAACAATTATTTGGAATTGACACTTACACAACTTGCATACTTTTACATGGAGCATTTGATATCGGAGATGAACATGTCAGTACATCTGCGATATTAAGTGCTCTATGCAAACTAGTAGGGCAGTCCAGGCCTATAAACAAAACATGTACCAGCAAACAAGTGACAGTCAAAATAATTGGGGGCCTGCTGTAACTGTACGTGGCTTTG
Source organism: Prostheceraeus crozeri (assembly GCA_907163375.1). Lineage (NCBI taxonomy): Eukaryota > Metazoa > Platyhelminthes > Polycladida > Euryleptidae > Prostheceraeus > Prostheceraeus crozeri. Next base: position 262,234 of record CAJQUW010002342.1, on the reverse strand, counting down.
TAAACATAATACCGTACAAGCAAGGTACAAGCAAGGTACATTTATTCATCACAATATGTTATTCTTCTTCACCGCATAATTGGGGCCTACTGTACGTGGCTTTGTAAACATAATACCGTACAAGCAAGGTACATTTATTCATCACAATATGTTATTCTTCTTCACCGCCAAGTTTTCATAATCTGAAACCAAATTAATTGACGAACGAACTTACTTTCTCACTATGGAGCAGGTGAGTAAAAGCCAAATAATTGAATTTGCAATTGAACAAGAAACGTTTGAAAACAAGAATCAACGAAACGACAAACGAGCCTTCGCCGAAGTTTGTATCGGTGCTTCGTCACACTGTTTGATACTACAGTCAATACAATAAACCGAAAAAATCGACACTGAACTCTGAAGGCAGATGTAAACATAATATCAAGAATCCTGTTGGCATTTTATCGATTGACTGTATTACCGAATCAATATGACAACAAGCACATCACTCTAACAGCATTGCAAAGCTTATCAATATCGAGCAAAATACATAACTGTCAAAATAAGAAAACCTGAAATGCAAAGCAAGTAGTCTATACAAACTTAGGTATTTCTTAGAAGAAGACAATATATTTTGCGACAACTTTTCGATTAACTATGATTGACTCAATATTCAGAGATTTATTTTCGAAATTTGGTTTGAAAAATAAGGGCTTTTTAGGGGCCCTAAATTTAAGGGCCGATTGTCAAATTTAAGGGCTTTTTAAGGGCTTTTTAATGATTGTCATTTTTTAAGGGCTTTTTAAGGGCTGACTGCAAAATTTAAGGGCTTTATAAGGGGCCCTTAAATTTAAGGGCTGCGCGGGGACCCTGAATTTTGATTGGCAAATTTTCATGATAGAAATGTTGCGCATTTATCTTACATTATCTTCTGACAACTTTCTTCTGAAAATGGTTGAAATGGGCGAAATGCTTCTCAACCGTCTTATTATAGCAGCACCCCTGATCACATTTTCAGCGGCACTTTTGACCAGGGATATGCAGTCGGAGTTGGAGTCCTACATTTTGGCCGGAGTCCTGTCAAATGATAGGTCTCCAACTCCGGCCTATTACTATGCCCTAAATGTGGAATAAACAAGTACTTTACCCCTGTGTATAAAACTGTCAACGTCATGATGTCAGCTCGTGCCTCCATGAAACAGAAGTACAGTCAACAGTGCAAAGTCATCAGTCAAAGGAGTCAGACGGGAAGTGTAATGGTAATCTCTGATAGTATACGTAATTAAATAGTGATTTCATCAAGTAACTAATGAGTAATGAGTGCATTATCAAATCGAAAGGTCTTCTGTAATCCGATTATTATATCACTCAAGCTTTACTGCATGTGGACAATGTACAGTATATCCAATAGAAGTAGATAACACCATCTCTATAAAATAGATTGCAGTGAACGGGTGGTAGGCCTACGCTCTTTTGGAAGTTTCCAGCCCTTCATTTTCTCCACTTAAAATATACACAAGCTGATGATTGAATAAAAACTGATAAGCTGCATTCAGTCTATAAAGCCGGGGTATTCACTGCGCACCCGAGTCGATGAACAGTGCACCAGAAAATAAAAACATGTGATTTGTTGAGCTTTCGCGCGACCAATCGCATTTTCAAGGAGAGATATAAAACTATGAGGGAGACATCTTCTCTCAATCAAGGAGAGACATCTTCTCTAAGACATAAAATCAGGGATCGAAACTGATGAATATTAAAAAGTCAAAAATTGTGACGTATTCCCAAAAGTCTGTAATTCTACCTTCAGTGTCCTATAAAGTAAGCACAGAGTCAAATGCAACACCCATGTATCATATTAATGTTTTCTATAATTAATATTTGTTCAGTTCAAAGCCCAAGACCAACACCTACATAATTTTAAAAATGATGACATAGGCACATTTGGCACTTAATGGGTTGAGCTTGCTCAAGCTACTTACTCCAAGTTATTAAACCGAGTGCTTTTTATGTTATTTGATACTTGCTCGCACAACAGCCTTACATTACAAGAATATATGCATACATGGGCCTATGCAGATATTTTCTTTGATGATTAGGACTATAGGTATAAATCTTATAAGTTCTGATCGTGTATACGACAACACATGCAGTAGACCTATGACTGGAAGATCCACAAACGTTTTACATTCCAGCAGGCCGTTGTATGAGAAAAGTAGAGAGTTGCAACAAACTTGCGCTTATTCAAGTGTGTGAGTAATATGCGACAATAGGGCCAATTTTACTACCACATTATTCATTCGATGAACAGTCAATGCATGTTGACTAATGTGTAATGAAAAATGTAGATTCAGGTGCATATCTGAAACATAAACAATCAAAATTACAACGATGCAAGAGTGATCAGTTTAAAGTAAACCTAAAAAAAGGATCATGAAAAAACAAAAAAAACAATTTCTGTATGAGACGATAGAATATGGCTATAACCATACTGTGAATCTTAACTTATAGTACTCACAAATTGAAATAATTATAATTATTCACAGATTTTGAGTCCCTATATGCAACAAATCAGCTTGTCAATCATAAATAGGGACTCTACATATTCTTCATAATTAATCAGATTTTCTCTGTAAATATGAATAAAGAAGGCAAAATATCCATTCATCAGCTAAAAATGCTTTTCCTTAATTGGCTGATTATTGCATCAAAACTAGATTGAAGAATCTTTGTTTAGTAAATTTTCTTATTATACTGCTTATTCAAATAAGTCAGAATGTTCAAACAAAATATCGAGCTTCTTGATTATTGCTGAAACTTATCGAAAACTGAAATTTCATACATGATTAGCAACAATATTATGAGCTCTCTCTGTATCTTAGAAAGCAAAATAAATGCGCCTGAAATAATCTAGGACAGCCGTCTTCAGTCTCCTAGGGTTCGGCAATTCAAATTCAGGACTTTCCTCTGAATTTCAGGAGGTTGACGGTCCACGCTCGATAGAACTTCCACGGTTCAAGGCTGTATGGTGAGCAGATATAGTGGAATATGATATTTCTACTGACAAAATGATGCTTGTTACAAAGGATATTTTTGACGAAAAGGTAAAACTTACTTCCACTAAATAACTGTTGGGAATACGATGGCTTGACAATTACTTCAAATTCGTTTCTGAAGAATTAAATAAATCGGACCAATCCTATTTTCAAAAATTTCGAGCACTGGTCATGAAGCAAATGTGATAGTAGAACAGCGTCTAGAACTGTAGTCCCCTAAGATTGAAATACAGACAAATCTAACTTACATGGACTGATGTCACGATATCGATTCCGGTATCTGTTGTCAGGACTTCTAGCTACATTGACAGTGGCATCTCGACAGCAAAGAGAGGCTTCATTTTTAAGTCTCTACAATAGAAAATTTGAAGAAAATTCAGGCTACAATATTAGTTATTCAACTAGTTGTTGCAAATTTTATCATTGCAGAAGCACATATCGGATTCGTTTTATCACAACACAACTATTCAACATCAGCGAATGAAAAATCATACAAGGGGAGATTGGTTAATAGGAAAACTGCGAAAGACTTAAAGCACGACTTATTTGAAATTACGTTTTTCAATGAAGCAGCACTCACTTGAAAAATATGATGCCATGATCCCTGATAGTCAAACTCTACCATCTCTTTTTCCAGCTGTGACATCTTTTCCGCATCCATGGCTCTTCGGTCTTCAAAATCTGCAGGTACATAATATGATATGCTCAGTTAGTACTATGACTTAACTTATACCGATTGATCCCTACACAGCCAAAGAAATATGCCCTAGAATTTCTGATGATAATAACCACTACCTTCATAGATGACCATATATACGCATGTACAATTGTACATTGTAGTGTGATTAGAATAAATCAAATTCATTTACAATTCAATCTATGGCTTCTCGAGAAAATTTGACTTTTCATTATGATTATGCTGAGCTCATGCAGATTCAGAACATGAAAATTCGAAGATTACTGAAGGTTTTCAAAAGTCATTGAATGCAATTTTTAGGGTGTCATTGACTAATAAATAATATCTATGCACATCCTCGGAATGCGGTGGTAATTCCATTTTTATTGATCTGGTACAGGAATAAAGTTAAGTAAAATTAACCGAGGGACACAAGGACCTATTCGTAGTGGTGTGCATAGTTAATGCATCCGCTGAAAAGACGTCAACATTCAACAAATGACCTTGAATGTTCAACGCCATGATTTGGTGCAAAACAAGAATTCAGTGTAAAACTAAAATTTCGCCTAATTTAACTTCAAGCCCGCCTATGAGACGAACAAATGTGATCTGAGCTATATCTAAAAAAATTATACCAACTTGATTTTTGATGTATTCGATTATCATTCAAACTCTTTTTGCAGGTGCTCCTTCTATTCTTCTGACGGTTATGAAAATTCTTCTGAATGTTAGCGGAGAATGTATCATTCATCTCACATCGGCAGGTAACAAAAAACAATGCTGGCGGTTGAGAAGACACACAGACAAGAAAAACTGCACAGTGAGTCTTTCTCCAACGGAGCAGTTGCGATTATAATGTCTTCCCTATCCTTTGATGAGATATCGCCTACTTTTTTTATCATAAAAACCGCTTATTTTTTTCGGAAAATGCTCTTCAACGCATCCTTGCATTCCCCGGTCATTGAATTCCTACCCGCCCGTATTTACTATATTCTTCACTTTCAACTTTTTCAGGCCGTCCTTTTCATGCTTTTTTCCTATCGAATTAGTCAACTTTCAGTTCATTTACTCGTACTTGCTGATTAAGTGTCATTAATTACGTTGATGACTGACAAACAAGACAGTACAGACGCTTCTTCAAGTTGGCAAACTGAGTGCTGCCAGCAGACCTGAAATAAGATTAGGAGGGGAAAATGTTGCCTTTGAAATTGATGCCCTCTACCTGCCTATTTCAGGGATTAGTCCGGGAGCCAGCGTGAAGTTGTGCAGGGAACGAGGTAGTACATAAAACTTTCACATAGCATAGTACACCTCTAACCTACTGCAAAACTTCGCGTCTGCCGGATCAGATCATTTGCTTTTCAGAAATAGAGAGGATAACACAATCCAATGTATTTCCAATGGTAAAATTGTGACATTTAAGGTGTTGACTCCATTTTTTCGAGTTTTTGCTCATAAAAGTTACACAAATTGGTATTTTGTTGAACTGGTTACTATAGAAATCATCTACAGACCATGATCTTTCAAATGAGTTATCATTCAGTGACAGAGGATGAAGCAAAGTGTACAAACAGACACTTTTCGTTGGTGTAACTGCAAATTTTAACATAGAAATTTCAGGAAAATTGTTGATATACTTTAACGAAAAGTGTCTGTTTGTACACTTTGCTTCATCCTCTGTCACTGAATGATAACTCATTTGAAAGATCATGGTCTGTAGATGATTTCTATAGTAACCAGTTCAACAAAATACCAATTTGTGTAACTTTTATGAGCAAAAACTCGAAAAAATGGAGTCAACACCTTAAATGTCACAATTTTACCATTGGAAATACATTGGATTGTGTTATCCTCTCTATTTCTGAAAAGCAAATGATCTGATCCGGCAGACGCGAAGTTTTGCAGTAGGTTAGAGGTGTACTATGCTATGTGAAAGTTTTATGTACTACCTCGTTCCCTGCACAACTTCACGCTGGCTCCCGGACTAGATGAGAATGCGCAGATTAAAAAAAATCTGGAAAATTTTTAGGAAGTCATGGGCCATGTAAACATGTAACCCTGCCTAAAGAGCTGATCACAAAAAAAGGACCACCCACAATTTGTCAAAATGTTGACCCAGATAATTTGTAAACAAGATTTCTATTCAGTTTTGAATTCATCTCAAGTCATAATGACGGAGTTGAAGCTTGTGAAAGTGTTTTTGAAGATCAAAGCTTCCGCTCTCTTGTCAAAAGGACAGCTGGAACGGTTAGTTGGCCAAAAAAAGTAAACTTCCCCATGACCACCGTTCACAAGAGGAGAACTTGCATTTCCTTTTAATTTGACATTGCCTGTCAATGAGGAGGTGAAAGATTGGTTATTTGGACTGCCATATGGATGAACAACCCAACTGAACTCCATATTCAAAGGTATGACATGAATTCCTATGAATATGTGAATGCTTTGCTATGGCAAATTCTTCCATTGTCTTCCCAATTGCATGATCCTTCCTCCGACTGGATTTACTTGGACGACAGCGCTAGTTGTCACAGGAGTTGTGTGACTAATTCATTCAAAATCAAGCCGGCATACGATCTTTGAAATCGACTGACTGCTCAGAAGACTTCAATCCCACTACAATGTCTGGAGTTTACTGAAAGGCGGTGTGACGCGATCAATTCTTCCTGGTCTTTCTTGACTTTTTGAATGGCGCTCTTCGAGATTTTCTAAGGCAAGAGTCGAAGAGTTTGGATCAAGAAGTAATCAACCGCCCGATCAAAATCATGCCTTACCGGATTCGACAGGTGATCGAACTTTCTGGTGTGGCAACAAAGTATTAGCGACCAGCGAGTGGCCAGTTCAGTTGGCCCATTTGATCGACTGGCTCTAAAGAGCCATCGAACAACAAAAAAAATTATATCAACCTTTATTTTAATTTATCTGTCAAATTCGTGCCTGTAATTGAGAAAATGTAGGTGGTCAACTTTTTATAATCATCACTGTATGCCTAACTTTATAAAAACAACAAGAGAAGCGGAGCCTGAACTATTCGCTCAATAAATCATGTTTATTTTGAAGATGAAAAAGCAATTCATTTTCCTTATGTCATAAACGTGCTCAGTCGGTGTGCCAAGCAGAATGAATCAAACTGATTGAAACATGAATGTTGCTGGAATATCGATCACGCAATGAAGCAGATGGAACATGCATGTGACATCAAATAAGCAAAATGAAGCCTGGCGTTACTTTTCATCCAGAAGATCATACCGGAGTACAATTTCTTTAATTGTCTTTATCTTTTCGGTTTGATGTTACCGACCAAAACACTGCATCCCTGCGATTCTATTTTGAACCCACCGCTTAAGTGGTACGCCCAGGGTTGCAGCTTTTATGCAGGGCGCAGGTATGTTCATATTGATGTAATCATGCCACACGGTACGCAGTCGTGCATGTCTCGTATCGGAGCCAAATCAAAAAGTCTATTTCGACATGAATACCCCGGGAGTTCACATAAAGCCTTGTGGTGCTTAGTGCTGAACTACCGTGCAGCTTTCACCCATGTGATAAGGCAAAACTTCTTTCCTGACTTTCATGGAGTATTATGATTATTAAAGCTCCTAGATATATTACCTTAAGCAAGATTTGATAATTGCTTTTTCCCAACAATTGCTTGGAGAAGTCTAGTTGGTAGCTTCGAACACTGCAGTTTGCATGTGTGTCAGGAAGACGAAATGTTCATATTGAATTAAAGATTTGACCGATTCGTCGTATTCAAATATTCAGTCACATTCAGATATTATAGGAATGAATGCTGTGCAATTCTACAGGGTGTCGTTACACAATATCGATTTTTCCTCTACACAATATTCGTCACAAGGGTCATGGACACTACGACTATCAAACAGTGATCAGAACTGACTACAGACGCTTCAATATTAACATCAACATATTAGTAATCTGTAAGAAAAGGATTAGGTGTGTTGGCAAAGTCCCCTGACGACCTGGAGTTCGGGTTAAAGAGAGTTAACTGTTCCATGTCGTTAAAATAGAATTGCCAACGTTGAAATCATCGAGTGAAACACCCTCTGCAGGAATATCTGGTACGGATACTTTCAACCAAATAATAAAGTTGAGCAAGGAAGATTTCGCATTGGCAAATTTGAATTGCGGCTTACAGTCATTGTTGGCATAGTTCGTCAACACAGATGCTATTGCAGTGTGTTGATGTGATACATTGCCGTCATAGAAATTTGAATAGTTGGCGATAGCGGGCGGACATCGTCATTGTCACACAATGTGCGGCGCCTTGACAGCATAATGTCATCAGGTTTTATTGTCATCCAATTTCAAAAGAATTCAAATCCGATGGTCAATTATGATTGGTCTTAAAAGGTCACATTCACGCATCGCATCTTGTAAAAATGCGACCACGAGTAGTGAAACGTGGGAAGACATTGATTAGGCTACATCAGCAGCAAGGAAGATTTCGAAAAAAAGGCGCGTGAAAACGACTGTGATATAAATTCGAATGATGCAACTCCTATTTCCCACTGACTGTGACCAGCTCTACAACTATATGTGAGCATATAAATTCGAATGTGACAAGCTCTACTACATGTGAAGTTCTAATTCCTGACTGAAACGAAGAGAAAGTCGCATTCGACTAATTTCTATGGAGCGGTTGCGTTCTCCGCTGACTTGCGTGACTTCTGAGCATTTTCTAATTAAAAGAAAACGCGTCGTATGATTGATTCATTTTCAATGGACGACCTGCTCGCGTGCAGGAAACGTTACGTGCAGGAACGCATGTCCGAGATCCATCAGCGACCAGCAGATATTTCTCTTACAACTCACCTCTTCGAAATGTCAAAGAAAGCAGCGTATGAAATGAAGAAGACACTTTCATTCCGCTGTGCTGATTATGACAGGCATCGAATGACTTTTACTCCCAGACCAGTTGCTAAAGAAGATTTATAGATTGTTTTACGCACATGTAATTCGCAGTGGTAGTGTGCACTTTAAATTTTATTGTTTTGGGAAGGGGCAACTTGTTTGACATTGTTTTTGATTTGTCGACACATTCAAAAAAGTCGCCGAATATTCCTGCAAATTTTACTATGTAGGAATACTAAATTATAGTCTTTAAAAGAATTTATTAAAGGAAAGAAATTAGTCTTTAATGCTAGTAATAGCTTGTGACTTATTTTATCATGGGTGAAAGGCATCATTGATAGTAATATACACACTAGGTTCCATATGTCCATGTATAATGAAAGACTATAGTTACAAGACATCCAGTTACACTTAAATGTCAGCTAAGTCATAAAAACTATAGATCTACTCGTGTACATCTACATAAACCAGCAAATAAAAACCTACTAAAATGATTTCAGCCGTTCAGATATTCTTATGTTGAAAAACAATGTATGAAAAGAGGATATCTTTTCTAAACAAGCATGAAGACAGTCGAAATTGACTGAAATCCCAGTTCGTAAATTAACGTCTCTTTGTAAATTGCTTCAGAAAATGTTCAGTAACATCATCTAAATCGATGTCACACGCAAGCTTTGAACCATCAGATAAGACGATTGATCTTGACCCATCGTGTCGTGGTCCGCAAGTAATTTTTGATCACTTTGAATGCCGAGAACGATCCTTCACAAGTTGCAGATGTTACAGGCAATGTCAAAATGAGCTGATCGAGTCTATATATATTTAAATACATGTCTGATAGGCCATTGGAAATCAGATCGAGGTAAATATCGTGAATTTTTTTACTTCCACTCTTCTGCTTGTAACAAAACAACTTGTACTTGCAACTCAACTCAGAAACTGGATAGTATAGATAGTAGAAACTGGTAGTACTACAATTTCCAGTTGATTGATCCGTGATAGCTCCAGTTTCCTAAAACACTCCATAGAGCGCAAGAGAGGTAGACCCTCCTCACTGAAGCGACTTTCTATCGCTAGCGCTGTTATGATTCGGTCGATAGTTCGGTAGTAGAAATCGACAAGGTACTTTTCCTTTCCCCCTAAGAAAGTATGGGGTTTTGTGTGGTCATCTGCAGGCCATGAAACTTTCCTTTGTCCGGGCTCGTGAGAGGTATGGGCCACCCTGGATTAGGACGATGTAGCTTATCCTGTGTTCCATTAATGAGTATCTCTCTACCACTGTCTGATGTCTCAAAAACCAAGGAGGTAGCACCATACCTACCCATAAAATCTTAAATGGAAATAAACAGTAAAAAACTAAAATCTAGAAAAATAGGACAATTGTGCCAGTTGTGATGCTTTGAAGTGAATAAAATCTTCTTTTATTATTGAGGGACGTCTTGAATTATTGAACTTAATGGTTTGATATTAGTTTGACAGTTCACAGAAAAATTCAAAACTATGCCTGAAACCTTTTCACATGAATACCTCAAAAACCAATACAATTGAAGAGCTGATAATTAGATGTGTCAACGAGTACTAGACTAGCATGCAAATGATATACAATTATTTCACTCATTCAGTTTTGGTTTCCATACTGGGCGGTGGTTCATACCGCCCACCTGCCCATACCTCTTTGCTTTCCCCTACATGTATATTAATGTCTTCTGCAATTTCTTTGCCCTTTTCCACATTCTATCGTATTCATCATTTGATATTTTCTTTTTTATTTCATCGAGAAGAGTATAACTTTGTGACGAGGCAACCGAAATCCTGGTGTCATCTTTCTATATTTTGAGATGAAATTGCAGGACTGTAGGAGGTTGGACATGACTACCAGGCACGAACAAAATCTAAAATCAATTTATCTTATCAATGTTGTAGTGTCTCCTGCTGTCTCGCAATCAAATCTTGCATCTGTCGATACTGACGACGAAGTGCGCATTGTGCATTATCATAGGAAGTGAATTCAAATAACAACGGTTCAGTTATCTGACCGACTCCTCCATCGCGTATTGCTTAAAGACTTTGATGTATGAAATCCTGGGCTTCCCAATTCTTGAAAAATTTTGTGCCTTTTTGTTGATCCCTCACTTTATCGGAGTTACGATACATCTTTTGCACCATTCCGAAGAAACTCCTTGCCACAGCATTCTCACAGTATGCACCGGTATCTACGACGACGAGGTTTAGTAAGTATAGTTATAGCTTGCTTTTGAGGTTTATACTGCTCTTTATTGACTAGCTATAGCGTGACATAAACCGAGCCGTAGGCGAGGTTTATATCTACCATAGATAGTCAATAACTTCAGTATATGCCTCAAAAGCTAGCTATAACGGTATTATCCACCGACACTAGACAACAGAGTAGCTGATATTGAATAATTTGATATCACTATCTGGTTCAGTTGATATCAAACAACATCAACCATTGGACAATGAAAACAATGGAATTCGTAGCATATTTATGCTAAATTATTATTATTCGATGTGTCAAAAGGTGTCCATTAACTGATTTCGATTTATCAACAACTAATATAAGAGCGTGGTCCGTTGTGTGTGTTAGATTTCTGCCACGGACATCGAGCTTTAATGTGATACTGTCTCTGGAAAAATCTTGGGGTCATAGAATAGGACTACAGTCTGTTGAATTCAAGTTTCCATTAATTGAATTCAAGATTCGATATCCAAAGTTCAACTTTCGAGCTAACACAGATTCAATGTTTCGATATACTATTGATTCAAACTTTCCATGATGATAGATTCAAGAATTCCATATCATGGATCAAGTTTCCATGATTTTTTAATCAAATTATTTCACACAATTCTGTCACATAATTTTTCATTTCTATGAAATATATGCGGATTGACTATGATCTCTATAGAACTTCAAAAATTTGAAATTTATGAATTATGTGCGAAATTAAATTGTTAAATAGGACATTTGATTCACATGAGTTAGTTGTCATCCGAATATTAAAAATAAAATATGAGGAGAGGCTACTGGGAATTATATTAAACCATGCAAGGAGAGATTATCTGAGTAACCTACATCCATGATCGCAAAAAATTTTTGGACTTTTTGTGACACAATGGGAATCAAGCTATAACTCTGGTCATCGAACAGGCTATGAGAGCCATTAGGAGCAGGAGACCCATCCTCGTTTCACCTATAGATACTGTTGGGTAGGTATAACGCTAATCACAAGATAGGAACAACGAGCACATTGACTTGAGCACATGAAGCAGCGGCAATCTCATTATTAAGAGTTTCTTTTCATCATGGACAATGCAATCTATTCTTCTAATGAACCAGATTTGTTCATTGATAGATCCGTGTTCCCACTCATGAAACATTCATAAATTGAATGTCCATTACAGTCCACAATTGAAATCCAATTGAAGAGTCTTTTTCAGTCATCACATGCATCAGCGCAAAGAAAAGTTCCCTCGAACACAAACCGGCAGACAGGACTCCTTAAACAAGCCAGAATCAGTTATCTTGGGCATGTCACAAGGAATTCGTGTCTTGATCAGATGCTATGAATCATGGTTTCTGAGCAGACTTGACCAGCTGATGTTCATTCAGAGTCAAAATAAACGCATTTTGAACAAAGTTTCTTATTAATATTCCATCAATCGTGAAAGCTTCTTCTTGTGATTTCTGGCAGGTAGTTCCATAGTTAGTTACCGCACTACAATTGCATGTTTATTTTTATTGCATTACATATGGCCATGTTTCTTTCATGAATTGGTTTTATAGACACAAGAATCATAGCATGGATGGAAAAGATGAAAAAAAAACGGAACTGCATGGGTCAGAAAACAAATTTAGCAAAAATATAGGCAATGGATCTATGTGTCAGATTATAATCTAAATAAATAATTATTTTAACAAATTGTTTGAGTATAAAGTATCATGACATGTAATTATCGCAAGTATAGTTATAGATTCAATTAGCAAACAAGTCAATAGTCAAACACTCATTCAAATATTAAAACGCATACAATATTCAAATATACTGTCATCAAATACTTGAAAGACATTTGTACACATGTGGCCCACTGGGGATGGACCATGGTAGCCTATTAGAACTTTGAGGCTTAATATACCTATGAATCAAAAATTGACGAAGCTCCCACGGAAATTGACATCCCAAGACTGTCGTCCATTTTCCCAGCCGTCTTGAACAGGTAAAGTCTAATATCCATGGAACTCTGACCTTCATTTGTGATTAATTTTTCGCTTGTGTTTTCTGTTTGTCTGTATTATTACTTGAATTTGATAAAGATTAATAATCAAATGATAATACAGCAGTCTGCTCTGTGCTTCATATGACATGAAACTGCGAATATAATTTAATGAAATATAATATGTATAATCAAAATTTAATAAATGACATTCATCTTTTTGATATACAGTGGTTGATAAAGATGAAAAGTAGCAGCCAAATTGACAGATTTCTGAAGTCAAAGTTACCCCTGAAGTCAAAGTTAGAAGTTCTGAGATCAAAATCAAAAAATCTTAAGGCAAAGTTAGAAGTTCAGAAAATGAAGTTAAAACTTCTGAAATCAAACTTGAAAAAGATGTAGACACTGCATCGGAATTCGCGCGTGCGAAGATGATTTTTTTGACAATATAGTTAATTTTTTGAAGTTCTATAGAGATCATGTCACTCCGCCATATATTCATAGACAATGAAAATTTATGTGAAGAATAATTGTAGTGAAAATAATTTGCCATTTATTAAAAAATCATGGAAACTTGAATCCATGATATGGAATCTTGAATCTATCATCATGGAAAGTTGAATCATAGTTATCGAAACATGAATCTGTGTTATCGAAAGTTGAACATTGGATATCGAATCTTGAATTCAATGAATGGAAACTTGAATTCAACAGACTGTAGAAGCTGTAGAAATCAAAATATATAGTATTTGTACGTCTATTTATCAATTTGATATAGCTTTGTATGAAAAGGATCACAAAGTTAGTTATGATATGTAATTACCATGTTTCATAGTATTCTGTCTAATTGTCGAATTAGAGAATATGCCTTTGTGAATGTATAGCACAATGCCATAATTTTCACAACATTTACTTGCGTGTCTAACTTTTGATGTTTGAAAACATGCTTGAATGCAAAATTGGGTAATTTTCCCTTCAGAGAGGATAACCTTCATTTGGAAGATGGTATTTTCAGAAACGGTCATTTCCTTTTAGAAAGGGTAATTTTCAATAGAGAAAACCTGTAGTCATCATCCTACATCTGCAAACTTGTCCATCTCTTTTGATGAGTTGCTTCAATTTGCTGTAGTGTGGATCCATTGTGTGACTGAAAGAGAGTACTGGCTAAATGAGTCATAAAAACTTGACCATCATTTCAATCGTATATTATTCGGAAAATGGGCCAGAATCAGAAAATTGCAAAACTCAAGCCATGTTCTACGTGCTGGGATCCCAGAAGAGAAACGAACACAAATCAAAATTGAAAGCTGTGGGACCAATGAGACAACTTCAACGAATGTGGCCGAGCGAGAGTCTGAAAAATAACTACATGACTATCAATACAAATTCTTAAGAGCTAGACAAAAGTTGATAATTATAGTGCTATATTACTAAGATATATAAAATTAAGATAAAGAGGACATCTTCGTTCTAAGGCTGCAAAGGAAGATAAAATAATCGTTTAACAAGTTTTTATGTAAAACCTTTGCATAGTAGCAGTAAAATATGTCGAAAGACTGGCGCAACTGCAGGCATTTCGGACTAATATAGTGAAGCAAGCACAAACTACGTGAAAGGTTTTTCTGCTCATAACAGACTGTCATCGCTGACATTTGATTCCTCGTACCACGCGCGAAGGGTCCTAGAAATCCTAATATTAAAATACATCACGCATAGAATCTCTTATTGATTTGATGCAAAGAACATGATACTTCTTCCTAGCAGAACCTTTACCTGCTTACACTGGTATAAGCATTTAATGATTTTATATAATTAGAAAAGATGAACATCAGATTTCAACGCTGGAAAGCTAATGCACGCTTTGAAATGGTGAATCGAAACGTATGAATACAAGTTTCTGGAAACAGATTTCAATTGGCAAAAAAACATTCTACAACTATTGAAATGATTGAAATAATTACAAGGAGTTGTCATCGATAAAACATATTGTAAAACCCTAATGCCCATCAACGCACCAATATAAAACTCACCATTGAAAATGGACATTCACAAAAAAGTATGGCTTGAACATGTGTTGACAGGACAACGGTGCATAAACGATGGCGGCCTCCAATATTTGACAATGAGAAGGTGCCAGTGGCTCATATATTTACTTAGTAGATAGTCACTGTTATTTTTACAATTTCGTATGTATGACCATTTTTCAACAATTTCCGTCATCTTGCCATCCAGCAAGTGGGCAAGATCGGTCAGTACCTCAGCGTTCGACTGAAGTGAGCACCAATAGATCGGCATTGCATATTCTAGTCCAACAAAAACCCTACAATTCGAAAAGGCAGATTTCTATGGACCAGCCGTCCAAAAAGAGACGGAGCTATTTCAGTTTGAAACAGCAAGCGCATTGGCACTTTCTACATTTTCTCTAATTCGCTCTGTTCTACAATAATCAACTGTGAGAAGAATCCTCTCATGATTGTGCGTAAAAGAACAAAATATAGACTCCTTTTGAAGAGTGAATAAACAAAATCTGCAGTTGACCTATAACAACCTACAATTTCAAATATCAGCAAGTTCATGCAGTCCGAGAAATGCAACTAGATATGCAGTTGGCTTCATTTGAGAGATTTGAAAATGTGGAATGCGGGAGGCGGAATTGCCTCTGAAATGCTTGTCATTCTTCTACTCCAAACATCTCATGAAGAAAGCAAAATTTTTCCATTTTCATAATTGAAGCTCTTGAACATGCCTTTATGCCAAATTTTGCCACCAATAGTGCACTTTCCTCGATCTCATAGCAACACTCAACGATCCTACCTCTAGCCGTTGACAAATTTTCATATTCACATCAGTCATAAAACTGAACAGCTAATTATTGTTTATACATTCATGATATTATATTTCGCTATAAATAATGTTTCGGAACAAATAGAGCAATTAAAATGCGTTAACATATTACTCCCAAAAACACATTTGTTAATATGCATCATTAAAAATTTGGATTGAGGCATGTCATGGTCAATTTTTTGAAGCAAAAATAAAAGCTTGTCTTTAATTTATGTTTTTGATTCAAACAAATTCTTAGAATCCTCAATTTACTATGTATCCTTAATGCTATTGAACCTGGATTGAACCATGGAGAAGGTACTCTTCCATAAAACTAACTGAGACATGAATGTTATTAAAGACTCGAAAACCGATGACTTTGGTCATCTTATATTCTCATTCCATTCTTCCCATTCTGCATTTGTCTCATCAATGCTTACAATCATTGGATCATTAAATATTATATCAAAATGAATTTCTGGGTGAAATTTGCAGCGTGATCCACTTGTAATCAGGAAACGCACCGATCATGGGAAATCCCATGATTTATCTCCAAATTTCTTGGTTGAAAGGTCTGTATACGGTACGTCTCCTCAATTTTGTGCTCCTCCTTCATATGTCTTGCGATCGATTGACGCGTGGCAACTTGCCCTACGTAAGTGTAAATTCCTTTTTTGAGACATGCTTCCGAAGAAAATTTTTGATGATGAACAGAACACAGACATTGTCATTTAGCAGTAACTGTTTTTATAGCGGTTACAGCGTGGGTATGTTCAAAGATTATGTATATCATATCCATTGTCTTTGGGGGTGTTAGTTTATCATTCAGCAGATAAATATAATGTACTCCATCCTCTTTGAAATTACTTTCCACAACTGACATTCACATGCTTTAATGCCAACAAATCAAATTTAAGAGATTTATCTTAATAAGATCCAGCACCCGGAAATATTATCGCATGAAAAAGGATGATGAAAATTTCGACTTCCCATCACAGATGCCATGATTCATTTCTTATGTTTATCTCCTTCGCAACATTCCCATTTGAAACTGTCCCTCATTTTTAGTGGCCTTCTTCCAAGAAGAAACCAGTATGTAATAGATCGTCTTCAGATTAAACAAGCGACAGGAATTGCCCGTACACATTCAACTTAATTATTGATTTAAAATTAAGGACTGTTTCATTTATATAGGGTACAAAATCTGAATCGTTGATAAACAACGACTCAAAGTGTCCTTCAAATGAGATGTTCTCCATAACCTACAACAAAATCATTTCAATATAATCACTAAATTATCATTGAAGTCACTTTCATATTGGATGCCACAATAACCGTTGCTTCATGAATGCTTTCATTCCGCTTCCAATCGCCATGGTCGTCAATTCGCAAGCCAAGAACGCGTACACGACCCTGATGTCCGAATTTTTCAGCTGGCTCCGTCTTTACTCCAAATTCAGTCAATTGTCTCATTGCCTTCTCTACTGGTGCACGACTTTGTTCTACGAAAATGTCATCAATGTAGCTACTTGTAGCCTGTGAGGCTGTGATATATCAGTCTTGAGATTTAATACCCGTTCAACAAGCGGTCATCGTCTTAGGGGTAATAGATAATCCAAAAACCAAAACACGTGAGCAAAAACTTTTGGTTGTTCAATTGAACTGTTTGATTGGCCCATACCTATGATTGTTTGTGTACATATATTTGCAAATATGCGCGACTTAGATCAATTATTGCAAAAATTTGACCAAAATTTCTCCTAAGTCTGGACTTATCATAGCATAATGGGATCGCATTAGCTGGAAAACTGCTTATATTTTTGTTTAACCCTTATCGGTATACGCCGTCACATTTTGTTGCAAAGAATTCTTAAATAGCGATATCTTTGTTAATAATTGCTAAATATATTTTCCCTCTTGTGACGATGAAGAAATGTTAACAATAAAGGTTCCCTGCGCTGATAAATTTTAATCCGTTGTTTAAATCATGGCTCAGTTGCAACAACACCTTCAGCGGTATAAGTGTCACGTTTTGTTGCATTCACAAAGGTCACCGATCTTGTCCTACTGCAGTCATCGTAATGACCGCAATATCGCTCTCTTTAGTTAGCAATGGTTGATTATTTGCCTTCCAAAGTTACCTCTTGATTACTCATTGCCATCTTCCCATGGGCGTATCAATAAACACACGCAGCTATACATTTGAGAATACGGGAGAGATTATCTACACCGGAAAGAAAGACAACAAAGTTCACAGAAATCTCGGAAAAGATGTAGTGATGGAATTGTGCGTACCAGTGTAATGGATCTCGTCGAGATATTGTGACAGATAATTATTTTACCAGTCATTCTCTCGCTACTTCACTCCTCGAGAAATATTTAACGTTGCTCGGGACCGTGAGGCTAAACAGAAGAGAAATTCCCCCACAATTGAAAAGTAAGGATCGCCAGCCTAATTCTTCAGTTTTCGTTCATGATCACGAAAACAAGATTGTTATATGGTTTCCTACTGTCCGAAGAAGAACCGAAACGTTGTGTTGCTAATCTCATCTCACTCTGGCAATGAAATTGTTCCGGAATCGTCAATGAAACCACGAATGATAATCGACTACAACTTCGGGAAGGAGTGGACCAGTTCGATGAGAACATTGAGGAATTTACATGCAGGAGAAAGACAGTTCGTTGGCCGTTACTTCTTTTTTATAATATGCTTGATGTGTCGGCTTTCAACGCTTTTCTCATAATGAAACACGGCGGTTATCCAAACTCTCGGCGACATTTCATGAAACAGTTGAGTTTGATGTTGGCCAAACCATATGCAGAAACGAGACACAAGAAAAACCGTAACTTGCCGCGTGCTACGAAACATGCCGCAGAGATCTTGGGGTTTACGCAACCAGCAACTTCTCTTCCTTTGACCACTCTTCAATCAAAATTTGGCCGTTGCAAAGTGTGCTAATCAGTGTCTCGATCGCTCGTCATGTGATCTCTGTCAAAACTTCGTGTGTCCTCGTCATCGCAGAGTAGCGAAGCTCACAAAGTGCTTATACTGTTGAGAATCTGAGCTGTAGCCTACGATGTGTATTGTAGAATTGAATGAAAATAACCTTGAATATTTTGTGTACGCAGCTGTTTTTTTAATGTACAATTCCATATTATTTGAACATGCACATGCCAGCAGATATAAACATTAAGGAAGTTGAAAGTTGTTGCCTTTTCTGCGTATCGGATTAATCGCATTTATACTGTAATCGATTCAAATTGTAGGCCTATATAATGTTTTATTTCAGTTAGCGACCAGTTCTGTATGTTCCACTTTCAATTACCTAAAAGTCTTCAGAACAAAAACATCGAATCTCTTGAGAAAAATGTAATAGATAGAGATGAAAAATCATTGGATCCAATCATCCATGCATTTAGAAGACATTTGCAACAAAATGTGACACTTATACCGATGAGGGTGTTCCAAAGTTGCATACCGATAAGGGTTAAAAGGAAAGTCTAGTAGTGGTATGACTTTGGCAATGTTTCTCTTTTGTTGACGTAGACTCATTAACGGATTCACGTTTTGTATAGCACCATACACTTTTTTTACCCCAAGGAACCATTATATATCCCACTTTTAAACCATTCTTGCATCAATCCTCAAAGCCTCCTCATCCTCTATTCACCTGATAGCTCGGAATATGAGTAACTAACTTCGGGGGTCATTGTTTCCATTTCCAACTAGTAATTCAGCATTACCTATCATTCCCCCTAGCATTAACGTCATTCCCGTCTTAAGTTAGCCGTTATCATCCTTGCGGAAAATGGCCTCTCTTGTGATACGAATCCATTTCGCACGATCGTTCGCCGCCAGCCGCCAGTTCCTTGGGAGTTCGTCTCTCCATCTCTTTCTCTGTCCTCCACGGTTTCTTTTCCCTTCTCCTGGTACCCATACTGTCATTCTATGCCTCCATCTGTTATCGGGTCGCCTGATGACATGACCAGCCCACTTCCATTTGAAATGTTTCGCTTCTATCACAACGTCCTTTAATCCTGTTTGTCTCCTTACTTTTTCGTTTCTAACCTTGTCTTTCAGAGTGACTCCAATCATCCCTCGTTCCATCGCTCGTTGTGTTGTTCCGAGTTTATTCTCTTGTGATCGTGTTAGAGACTAGGTTTGGGATCCGTATGTCAGGACAGGCAGAATGAACATATCGAACAAACGTTTTTTATTCTTCATCTCTGTACCGGTACCTCGTGATGTTAAGTATGACTTGAGTTTCCAAAAGGACTTCCACGCATTTTGTGTTCTTCTTAGGATTTCTCTTCTTAGGATTGAACTCTTTTGGCCGTTTGGCAAAATTTTTGTTTTCTCGTTGTTTATCTTTAAACCGACCTTTTTCCCTGCTTATTTAGCTCATCTACAATTATTTGCATGGAAGTCGCGTCATCCTCAAAAATGGCAATATCATCTGCAAATCTCAAGTTCATGAGACGTTCACCGTCGATGTTTATTCGTGCGTCTGTAGGGAAGTGACATGATCTAAATATGTCTTCTAATGTTGCCGTAAAGAGGACTGGGGATATGGGATCTCCTTGGCGAACGCCACGTTCAATGAGGAATTTTGGGCCTCTTGTTTCCAACTTTATGGAAGCTGTTGCATCACTATATATCTCATTTAAATTTCTCCAAAATTTCCCTCTTACTCCCTGCTTTCTTACTGCAGTTAACATCGCTGTGTGGCTAACAGAGTCAAAAGCTTTTTCATAGTCGATCATAAGTAGATAGAGAGTCTTGTTATACTCTGTATACTTCTCAATCAGTTGATTTATCGAGTGTAGATGGTCAATTGTTGAGTAGCTTTTCCGGAAACCAGCTTGCTCTCTTTGTTGATTCCATTCTAAAGTCTGTTTAATCCGGCGTTGTAAAACTCTGGTAAAGACTTTGTACAGATGACTTAGAAGGCTTATTGGTCGGTAGTTCTTTATGTTCTTACTGCATCCTTTTTTGTAAATCACTACTACATCTGCGTTTCTCCACTCATGGGGTATCTGGCCACAATTCAAAATTCGGTTAAAGATTTTTGTCAGCATCTCAATCAAGGTTTCCCCTCCAGCTTTTAACATTTCACATATTATTTCGTCTTCTCCCGGTGATCTATTATTCTTCATTTCCCTTATTGCCAATTGTACTTCACCTTTCAAAATTTCAGGTGTCGGATTTTCTTTCTCTTCTTCTTCAATTTCTACATCTATTATCACATTTGCAAAATCGTTTTTGTAAAGCTCTCTATAGAAGTTGGTTATTTCTTCTAGTATTTCACGTCTGTTTGTAACTTCATTTCCATTCTTTGAGATACATCTTATCACTTTTCTGCCTGGATTCATTGACCCTTGTGCTTTTTCAACGATTTGTTCCTCTTTATGACCTCTTCCATTAGCTTTTCGTTGAATTTAGAAATGTCTTGTTTGATCTTTTGTTTAGTCAATTTTCTGGTAATGGTAAACTCAACCTCTGCTTCGTTACTTTCTCTTCTTCTCTTCCGCAGTTCCTCCCGTTTATTAATCAGATTGACTGTGCCGTCTGTTAACCTTTTGTTTTCGACATTTTCTCAATTTTCAATGACTTTGTTGTTTCTTTTATAACGCAGTTGAACTTCGAATATTCAACATTTAGGTCATCTGTATCGTCAATGTGTAGACTCTCAAATCTATTGGAGAGTTTCAATTGAAATTCTCTTCTCCTGTCCAGTATGAAGTTACCTGGAGTAGCGAGTTTCCTCACCTTTTTTGCTCTTTCTCGTTTCTCATTTATTTTCATTTTTGCTCTTAAAAGACGATGGTCAGAGTCAAACTCGAATCGGCTAATAATTCCAACATCTAACACAATAGTCCGGGAGTCAGCGTGAAGTTGTGCAGGGAACGAGGTAGTACACAAAACTTTCACATAGTATAGTACACCTCTAACCTACTGCAAAACTTCGCGTCTGCCGGATCAGATCATTTGCTTTTCAGAAATAGAGAGGATAACACAATCCTATGTATTTCCAGTGGTAAAATTGTGACATTTAAGGTGTTGACTCCATTTTTTCGAATTTTTGCTCATAAAAGTTACACAAATTGGTATTTTGTTGAACTGGTTATTATAGAAATCATCTACAGATCATGATCTTTCAAATGAGTTATCATTCAGTGACAGAGGATGAAGTCAATTTCATTTTTGGTTGTTCCATTGGGTGGTTCCCAAGTCCATTTTCTATTTGGACTTTTTTAAAGAAGGAGTTGGTTATCTTCAAGTTATTCGCAGCAGAAAATTCTATCAGTCTTGCCCCTCGCATGTTTCTTCTGCCATAACCGTAGTTCCCGATGCATTGTTCGTTGTCCTGTTTTTCTCCAATTTTCGCGTTGAAATCGCCCATTACGATCGGCTTGCCACATCTATCATCGTCGATTACTGCCTGAATGTCGTCGTAGAAGCTCTCTACTTCTTCATCCTCGCTGTTGGAAGTAGGTGCATAAACTTAAATTAACTTTGAAGCTGTTCTTCTGTTTATTCTTAGGATCAGGGGTCTATTGCATAAAACTTTATTAGCTGATATTATGAGCTAATAAACATCCGTCGGTTGCATGTAGATTTATAAGCTGATAATAATGGTTTGAGCAAAAAATTCTTTTATCAGCTTGAGCTAAAAATAATTTTATTAGCTTGAACTAATAATACTAGTTCTGCAGAGGTCGTTGCATAAAAGACAAATATAAGTATCAGCTATTAGAAATTATTAGCAAATCGCTGATAATTCTCATAAGTAAAGAGACTCTTAAATTCAACATTTTCAACATTTAGCATCGCCATGTCTGATGACGAGAGAAGTGGCAGCGATTTTGACGACATTTGAAGACGTGAGTGAGTATTCAAAGAACGCATCAATTTTGACAACGAAGGCGACAGACAACAAAGAGAACGCTTTCGTGGAAAGGAAGAGTTTGTGAACTTCCTCTTAGACAGAATCGGCACTCAACTGGAGCACAAGACACTTCGAAACTACACACTGTCTCCACGTCAGCAATTACTCTTATGTCTACGTTTTTTGTCAGGAAATGGATTTTATCATCTGACTGGAGATTCGCATGGAATCCACAAGAGCACTGTTTGTGGAGTGAACAGGCGAGTCGTTCGCGCTATCAATGAAACTCTGTTCAACGACTTGGTACGTTTTCCTGAAAATATGGATTCAGTGAGACAAGAATTCTTTGACATGGCAGGGATGCCAAGCGTATGTGGATTGGTCGACGGATCATTTATGGCTATCAAAGCTCCTAGCGATAATGAACATCAATTCATCGATCGTCATGGAAATCACTCAGTGAACGCCATCTTTGTGTGTGGACCAAGACTTGACTTTTTTCTGTAGCGCCGAGTATCCGAGTAGTGTACATGATTCGCGTGTATTTCGAAACTCAGCTTTGTTTCAATTGTTTGAAACAAATTGGCGCCCTTTCCGATCTGCTGTTATTCTCGGTGATTCGGCATATCCAACCAAGGATTAGCTCATTCCACCGTTGTCGATCACAGTGACCGAGGCCGAACGACTGTTCAACTCATCGCATAAAAAACACGAGCAACTGTTGAGCGTGCATTCGGCGTACTGAAACAACGATTAACCGCTTTGAAAACCTCTTTGCGAGTCAAAACGCCCGTATACGCATTTGAAATCGTCAAATGTTGCGCAACCCTCCATAATGTGTCTCAAATTTGATGGAATACCGGAAGACATGCCAGCACCTATAGTTCCGATCGAAGCTCCAGCTACAGACGTCGATCAAAGTGACGATAATAGTTTTGGACGACGTCAACAGCTCGTTTCATATTTTGATAACAGTGTTTGAGATGATCTTATTACAGGGTGTATACCTACAGGGAAACACAGCGAAAAGACAGGGAATTTTAAAATGACAGGGAAAACCGGGAAAGGACAGGGAAAATGGAGATGAAGATAATACTTTGGAATTCGAAACATAATGGTTAAAAACAGGCTCTGCCGTTTGAACATAACTTACCATTTTCAGTAGTATTGGGTGGTATATGTTGTTAAGTGTAGTCTGTTGTGTATATTTTCTCTACTTTCTTACTATCTGCGGGTCTAGTACATACGACCGTAACTTGAAAAGATGTCTCATGTTTTCAGAAAACGGTGAAGGTGCACTTACATGCATCTCCTTTTCGAACATAGATTGTATTCACAATAACGGTGGTAGTTGTCAACCCTGTGACGGTGATAGTTGTCAAACATCTGACTGCTAAATGTGAAGAGATCGGGGAACCAATGAGTGGGGAACCCATGTGTTCCCTCTATTGCAAAGGTTCGTCGAGTTTGTCAATGGTGACAAATCACTGGAGCCAACGAGTGATTCGTATATTTCCATGAAAGAAAGATTGAAAGATCCCTTGCTCCTTCCCAAAATTGCTTTCTTCTGCGATATTGCCCGAATTTTGGAACGCTTCTTGATAAAGTTCCAGACTGATGCGCCTATGGTCCCGTTCCTCCGAAGCAGCCTGGAAGAACTATTTCATGCAATTGGGAAGACGATTTTGAAAGAAGAGGTCCTTGGAAAAGCTCATTGCGTTGAGCTCACTCCAACCAATCTGCTTCCCCGTCATGAAGTGAGGTTGTCGTTTTCTGTCAAGGGTGCCCTTCGGAAGTCCAGAAAAAATGAACAGTTGCGCCTTAACTTCCAGGAAACATGTACCACTTTTGCAACAACTGTGATGCTGAAACTACGCGAAGTCGCACCGATGATGAAGAAATTCATTCGTGGAACGGCGTTTCTTGACCCAGATATGTGGAAGAATCAAGAGTTCCATGGTACTGCAGAGAAGTTGATGGACTTAGCGTTGGAAGAAATGATAAAACTTGATTGGCTGGATGGTCTTCAGTCGGATTGCTTTAAAGAGGCCTTTTTGAAGAGGATGGGTGATCAACAGGTTAAAGAAAGTATTGCCTGTTATGAAGATGGACGTCTTGATGTGTTTTGGAGTGGAATATTTGATGATCGGGCGTCACCTGAAAGGAAGCTGATCAACCGTGTCCTCGTTCTTCAGCACGGGCAAGCCTCAGTTGAACGCGGATTCAGTGTTAACAGAGAGGCAATGGAATTCAATCAACTAGAAGAATCCTTGGTTGCAGAGCGTGTCATTTATGATGCAATCAAGGATACTGATTTGTGTCAAATAGGGATTTCTAAAGAGCTAATAAGCTATTGCCGAAATTCATCGCGATGGTGCAAAGACAGACTGGCCCAACAGAAAGCAGCCAAAGACGACGATGACGCGGCAGTAAGAGAGCGTAAGAGGGCGGCCCAAGAATTGGCGTTGAAAGAGGCAGAAATCAAGAAGCGGAGAATGGAACTCATGGTATTGGAAGAGGAGGTGATCGTATTGCGAAAAAAGTGAACTGTGTACCGAACTTTTCACACCTAACCTAGTGAACTACGTACCGAACTTCTGCACACTGAACCTTTCATTCTTCACACCATTTCATAAAGCTTCTTGTTCGTTCTCCTGTTTTTTTTTGTTTTTATATATATCTTATTCGAAAGAGATGAATAAAAGTTGTTTTGCTATACCATAGAATTATTGTAATTTTGTTTTTTTCTTGTATCAGGTGCGTAGTTAATGAAACATTAAATTGTCGAATATTTACTCTCAGGTGCTAGTAGGTTTGGGCTCCCAAAAACAACAGTATCGTGCATGATAAAATATCCCTGAAAAAACCCGGGAAAATCCAGGGAAATTGAGGTGCGAGTTTTGGTATACACCCTGTATCATTACTTCAAAAAATAGTTTGTTTTAAAAATTATGTATTTTTACTATACAGCAAGAAAAAGTTTTGCTCCACTAATTTATCCTTCTCTAGTGAGACTGCAACATGGTGGTAGGCCTACAGTATGTGGTCTAAGAATTTAACTTCGATTCTTGTAGGTAGGCCTACATCAGTACGATAACATTTTTGTCATAGTGCAAGTGTAGTCTATTCTCTGTGCGTGATAATGAATACAATATTTTGTTGGATTTAACCGAGACTCAATAATTTCACTGTAAGCTATTATTGCGTCATTATATTTATTGTAATTATCATAGATTTATTGAACTACTCTTTTTTAAACTAAAAATGCAGTCGGTCAGTTCATGTAATGCAAATGAGCTTGCAAGAAATAAACATCACAATAACAATTGTTGCATAGGCCTACATATGTTGCACTGTACGAGGATGAAGCCTATGCCTAACGCTCATCAATATGTAGAAGAAAGAATTTATTCAACAAAAGTTTATTAAGAATAAATTACCGAAGATGCAACCAAATGTATTGCAATTGAATCACAAATTTGTGTCCGCTGTGACGCGGTCGCGTACATACAAGAGTGCCGCATACAAAAATGTCTATAAAAACCACATTTAGGCCCCCTACGTCTTTTGCCTCTGAGTACAAGAAGACACGTTTCTCAAAAACCGCTGATACAGAAAAAACTCCTGTACCGGTACAATACAAAAATCTCTAACATCGATCACCACATCTGTGTATAGAATTTATAAAACAAATCTTCAAAATAACAAATCAAATTACAAAATGCAGGATTATACAAAATTATGATTTAATCAACAGAACCTGTATAGCAAACTTCAAAACTTCAGCGTTTATTCAATGACCTCGTGGTCCAAGGACAAATCTCGCTCCAACTTAATGATTTCTAACTGCAATTTTTTAATTTGCAATCTTTCTTTCAACAGTTTGTTATTTGAAGCATTTGAGGGAGTGCACAACCTCTGCTTCTTCGGTGGGGGAAGGGGGATCTATATACGCATATATATATGCGTATCAGTTCGTTTCATTGCATTCATGCTTAATATACTTTTTTGCATATCATATTGCCAAGATATATAATCTATTTCTTTGTTGCTCTCACATATCGTTGTTCTATCTTATGACAGCACTGATCCATGATTTTCAAATGCTTGATAAAAACTACAGTTTCATGAAATGCTATGGTATTTTCCATGACATGCTCAATGTCATTTAATGCACAATGAGCTTAGTAGATATGTGGAGGAAAGCCAACCGTAACTCTCGAAGAAATGAAGGTGAGGTTGACGCTTCTTTTTCCACTACGTCCAGTTTCCACAACGACGGTAAAGCGCCATCTTGATGGAAACCTCATAACCTTGAAACTTCTTCGAACAGTTATTTTTAACTGGAACATCAACTAAGTCAAGGAAGAGAGGGCAAGGTGGATGATGCAGGCTGGTGTGGATCATATACACGGACGAATGTGGTTTCAACATATACGGTTCGATTACAGGGGCGATCACTGCGTTGAACTAGAGCTGTTAGAATCGTGAATGGTAAACTTGGACAAAATCTGACCGTGTGTCTAGCCATTTCACAACACTATGGTCATGTGCACTACTGCTGTGTAACAGGTGGAGTGACACATGAAAAGTACGAACTTTTTTAAGTGAGGTAAGCAGTCTGCTGGATGATGAGAACATCAACATCATCCATGACAATGCACCCTCACATAGGAACCCTCCATTTTTGAAAGATGAGCATCCAGTATTGTGTCTTCCGTGGTATCCCCCTTCCCTAATCCCATTGAGCCATCTATCACATGCTTGAAGAGTGCTGTAAAGAGACATCTATCGGAGCCATCTTTTCAGCAAACTCTCTGCGATCAGGATGCAGGTCGTCGTATGAATTGAACCTTGTATCAACATCGATTTTTTATTCTTCAGATGCAATTGAACAACATGCCAATATTGCGACAGTCTCGAATGACATCGTCACTCAATGACTTATATTCCAAAATGCTTGGAAAAGCAAGATATTTTTTCCTAATTTTTGTCATGCTTACCTGTTAAGTTTTCTTTATGCTTGTACTGTATTAACTTTCCATTAATTGATTCAGATTAAAATTGATAAAACTAAGAATGGTTTTTTGATTTAGCATTTTTTCTTGGGAATTCTAGATGAGAGAGACGAAGCATAGAAAGTAAATATTGAAGTAGATCGTCATATTTGTTATAGTTTAAAACTCAGCTCATTTTAAGAAATTGATACAAGTGTAATTCAATTTTCGAGCCTGCTTTTTCTTTTGCAAAAGATGGACTATGCATGCTTGAAATATTCGACATCCAATTCGGTCCAACCCACATGCACTTTATGGATGTTGCATGATGTCTGTTTAGAATAGATTAGAAGAGAACAACTTTATTAGTTCACTGCTTCACAGATTCTGGGAACATTACAAAATTACATCCCAGGACAATATCGAAGAAAGTAAGGAAATGCAATGGTGTCATGCATCAGTGAACAAATGCATTCATGAAGAAAAGAAGAAATAAATTGTTAAAAAAGCAACACTACCGGTAATTGAAAAAACTATTTACAATACTTGATAATAAATTGCCAATTCGAACTTTTCTAGCTGCACAAGGGTAAAAGGATGATAATGAACGGATGATCATACTACGAACATGTCTGACATTGAGGATTTCCCTGAGAGGATGACCATCATTCACACAGATAGACAAGAAACGATTTTCACAAGATTCGATGCCCGACATTAACACATTAGTCTCAATCTCTGTAGTGCCCATAATTCGTAAAATCTGAACCTAAGCCTTTCCAAACTTAACGGTGCGATTCGAAGGCGATTCTTGTACGTTCTGCTTCTCAATGTCGCTGAACGATTGGACAAAACTGGACTACTACTCTCCTCATGCTTATAAATATCAACTTTTCGGTCGTTGTTCGGGCAGCTTTTTCATTGGTTTCTACTAGAGGCTCACTTTTCAGTGACCCTTATTCAACAGAGTCCTTCTGGAAGCATCATGCAATGTTATACGGTATTTCACTCTTTCGTACTGACACTGAAGCTCAAAGAGACCCCTCTGATATCTTCGCAAATCGCTAGAATGTATCATAAGCTTCAAATGCTAACTGCTATTTGTCTGATAAAAGCAAAGCGGCAAGTGTGAGCATGGCGTCAACTTCAATATCGGTCGTAATATCTATTTCAAGACACGATTCATGCATCTTTTTTTCAACGAGGGTGAAACTGCCGGACTTCGCTTTTCGTAACTAAATTCCAAACATCGATCTCTTTCATCCAATCTTCGTATGATGCGCCATCTCTCATGTAGTGTTGGAAGCGCGATGGTATTCATGATTAAGCTCTGCTACCAATTGTACATGTGATTGATCAAAGTCTTTCAAGGGGAAAATGCATCGTAAAATAGCAACTGCCGTAGTTACATATTTCAAAATACATGATTATTCAGAACCAGCAATCTCATCTTGACTTGGATGTATGGCAGCTTGCTCTTCTGCAGCACATCGACCGTTCTTTTGCCCTGTCTGCAAGCGATGCAGAACGCAGTGACCCATATGATAACTGAAGCTGGGTGACATGATCACATACCGGTAACATCAGTCCTCCAGTCCTCCTACACGTTCGATGGCTCCCACTGCCTCAACGAGTGAAGCTTCAACTTACATGCTCTCAAAGTCCATGTTCTCAAAGTTCTCCACGTATTTTCTCAGGATTACATCGTAGATGACGGCTCATTTATCCGCCACCCCGGAGATCCCACACTTAAGTTATCTGACCTTTCAGCATGTTCCGCTCGGAGATAGCACTCGCGATTTGGTGATAGAGCCTTCGCATATGCTGGACGTCATCTGTGGAACAGCCTCCTTCTCCGCCTAAAAGACAATGACTGAAAACTGAATGCCTCTTGTACATGTATACTGTAATATGAAATAAACTATAAAGGAAGTGGGCATCACGTAAGACATGATAAGTGATGTGCTGCACGACATTGCAGCATGTGATGTAATGCATGAAATTCAGTCCAGATTGCCAACCAATGTTTAATGTCTTAGCAATAATTATCACCCCTCATTTTGTTACCATTTTCAATGATAATAAAATGCGCAGTTTATTGAGTGATCAAAATTTTATATGGCATACCTCTATCCTTTCTGTACGTTTTGTTAAATAGCAAGGACGTTATTTGTAAACTGCTATGTTCTTGGATGTATGCATAATATACATGCAGTGCACAAATTTACCGCATCTTTGTTCCGTAGATGGATTTTGCATAACGGTAACAATCTTTGGGGTACTTTTGAACGTCACACTCTCAAAAATCATTTCTTCAACTTCATGCGCTTTGCTAAAAAGAGACTCCACATTTTGAGGGTTTTCAAACTATTTATTTCAAAGAAAGACCTTTTTGGTGTATTTATTGGCATCGTACTGTCCGTATTGTTGCACGCAGTCCCTGTATTCGGTAATTTGCAACGATGAATATTTGTGTTAAATCGTGCCCCCCACTACGTGAACGACGCAATTATCTTATATGTAACTTTCTTCGCAAATGTATGCTCAGATTTGTGACCATCCTCCGAATCGCTTCGTCCCCCTCGTCTACCAAATTCAAGTCACTTTCGTCTTCCGTTTTCATCAACACAAAGACATTCTCGAACATTTTTCCTTATTTATGTCTTTTGATCAATCCTAGCTTGTTATTACATTCACTTGTACAAAATCACTTGTAACTTCGATTCCTAATTTTTTGAAAATATGCGCCTCATTATTGCAGTCACTCTTTGTGATTGAATTGATGCTGTCTTTTTATTTCATGGTTGACAATAATCTAATTATTTTCCACAGTATCATAACCATCTTTTTTTCAGAAGATTGAAAATGAAGAAGAAAAGAGATAGAGATAGAGAATATTATACCTTCGGCTGTGACTCAAGGTAAATGTGAAATTCATTTTACAAATTAAGATACTCATAACTTCTTTTTCAACACGACAGAGATGCAGTAGTTTACGATGGAGCAATAACGGGTGCAATCGCGAATCAGCTTAAAGTGTGAGTTTTCCACATAAATTTGATCTGTTGATTCAAAAATATATTTAATTTAGGAAATGTATCATTGCATGACCAGTGGTCCTGCGCCTGCGTAAATTGCAATTGTTCTGCGTAAATGGGGTAAAAAATGAAAGCGCTGCGTAAATTGATTTTTTATGATTCCTTTCTTCTTTTTAACCGCAACGTCTTGCCATCTTGAAGCAATGGTATTGATTGCATTATTTGCTCATTTGAAAGAAGCTTTATAGAAATTGAACTTAATTTGATTAATTGTTTCTATTCTATACATATAACTAACATTTATATTCTAAACATATAAGTTTTAACAACCCTCTTTTGCCCCGGGGATCCAGGATCTTCCCTAGACATTTTTTGATATTGCTCCAAAACTAATGGGTGCGATTCTAGTTTTATGAGACTTGTAGTATTTCCGATAAACTCCAAATTTCTTCAAATTTGGCCGATGGGAACGTCAAAAATTTGATTTTGAATTCAAAGCACGGTATTTTTTGAAGCATCAACTTCTTTGTCAATTTGTTGCAAATTTAGGCATTTTAATAAATTCAATAGCCTGACAGACCATTGACAAAGTATAAAACGAAGTTATGGCCATCCTGTTCTTGTTCATTCATCCCCGAAGGTATCTACATGTACATAATTATTATTTGAATAATAATAGCAATAACCTGTAAGCAGTGCTTACAGCAGATTTATAATGTAATACTGTCAGTTTTGCGCAGCAATAAGTGCATCCCAGGTCAAAATATGGATAGATTATCATGTCTAACATTAATGTTGGTGCATTCATTTATTTGGATGAGGAGCTACTGGGTCATTTCAACAAATTTCAAGAACGTTGTGTGTCTGACCTCAAAATTAGTCTGTATTGTGATATTATCGAGCTCTGGGTCTGTCTAGAGGAAATCCAAAATATTTCCGAAAAATTCGACCTGCTTCTACTGTTTTGGCACGTTTGAAATTCGAGTAAATCGAAATTTTTACAAATTTCTACGGTAGTGTTTCTTTCACCACGTGTATCTCCTGTGTCGTTATAAATATGAACCTCATTTTTGGTGATAATTTGGACATTGTACCACCCACTTGTGATGTCTGTTTTATAGCGACCTGACAGAGAAAATCCTCATCATTTTAAAAACAGAAAAATTTGATTTTTCCTGAAAATATCGATAGTTTGATTATTTTTTCAAAAATTTTAAAAGACAAATGCAACTAAGTGGCAACTTCTGAAGTGTGGAGGATATATGAAGAATCTTTGAATAATATTTCAAAAAGATTTTCAGTGTGGATGGGTCATTTTGAATTAGTTCGAAATAAGTTACTGTCTAAAAATAGCATAGTCATAGTCTACTCGATGTCCCGCAATCGTAGCGAGTAAACTGTTTTTCCTGTTCAATATATAGCTGAGATTCTAGCAGACTATTTGCAATTTTCATGCATCCTTAAAAGTTTCTATTTGAGTTGTATTTGGCATGGCTTAGCTTGCCAAATGCAATCAGACATACTCCCAACAGTTGACGTTATGCGATAACTGATCAAAGAAAATCGTTTATCCAACATCTTCATTGATGGATTGGTCGGTCGCGACCAACTGTGACCCTCCGCAACATGGTTTTCCATCGGCTCCTATCTTGAGATACCTTTGTATACGCCAATAGAAACATGTGTACAGGTTATTCAGTTCGTCACATTAGCGGGCTTTCGTTCACCACCTTCCATTGGTCCATGCACCACTCTACTAAGCAGAGTTTTATCATAGCTGGTGCCACACAGGACTTGTCCGATGAATGTCAGTTTTCTTTCTTTTGCCATAATTGTCTGTGAACATAAGATAAGTTACCTGTACAACATTTTCAGCAGATTGACTGTTGATTTTGTGTTTGCATTTCTTTTTCTGTGTTGCAACATTTCCATTCGTATCCCTTCTTTGAGTTTTCAATGTTTTCGTTCTCTTTGCATTTAATAGAAAGCCGTCTCTTTCTCGAAAAGTAAGGAGTTTGTCGTGAAGGTAATAATCGCATTGAAATTCTATGCAGACTATATAAGTATTTTCATCAATCAGATATTCGCAATAGTGTACCTGCGCAAATTTACTCGACCTGCGTAAAAAATGGAAATTTGTCGCGTATGACCACTGTGCATGACTAATTACTATTTAGTTTAATGTCAGGGAGTTTTCTGTATTGTCCTCATGTGAATTAAGTGATGGCAACTTTTAGCCAACATTATTGCTATAATTAGAATCACAATCTTGATCAATAATTTGAAATAAAGTTGATCTTTGCAACTTTAGTATATATTAACATTATTTAGGTAGGCCTAGAGAAAAAACTCAACATTTAATAATTGCATCGCCAATGTGAAAGCAGCTTCGATTTCATTTTGATGAACTCCATTTTATTTCTACAGTGCTGCATGTTAGATGTGCATTTTTATACTGGTTTGGAGAAATCATCAAATAGTTGATTATCATGATAGCAATACAGAAACAGGAACAATATTTTGCAGATCCTTCGAATCACTAACAACGCTAGTTTTGAGAGATGATATTTTGATGGAAGTAGCTTCTACTTAAAGGGTTAGCCTTTCAATAAGAACATTTATAGATTTTGCGTTTGTCATGTCAAAAATTATCTCATACAGGAAGAGTAAAATATTATAATTACATTATTACTCTACGGTCAAAGACAATGTTCTTAATTTACTTCAAGGTACTAATAGGTCCACAACATAACTCCGATAAAAAATGAAACTTGATTTATTGAGAAATCCCACATAAAAAATAAATAAATCCACATGTTTAAGTTGAATTCTATTAGCATAAAGTTAATCTATGGTTCGAATCACTTAGAACTCAATTTTACACAATGTTCCAATTTTCAATGATTTTTCACGATTTGTATTGACCCTAGTCTTGTGCATTCTGCTGCACAGTAATTTGGACAGCAGTAAAGTTAGCGAATCGATCCACTTGGTCGCTTGAAAAAATGAGCTATTTTCTAAATCTGCTAAGCAACAGGCTCAAAACTGGGACAGACGGCGAAATAATTGGTTCTATTTTATTTTTGCACTAATGCTTTTATCATAATGCTTTTCATGAAATTCACTTGAATACAAGAATACTAATTTACAAAAATTGGCAATTATTTTTAAAAATTGATTATCTTTTTAGACCTCAGGAACATGATCTCCTTGAAAACTGAATATTTTTGTATATACAGGATGGCCGCCAACAGGAGGTTCTTCATTCTTGAGTTGATGCTAAAAACAGCTTTCGTCTCTCCTTGAAATTTATTGACCAGATTAAAATAGTTAATTAAAAGATATGTACAACCCCTACGCGTTTCGAGCGTTCGCTCTTCCTCAGGGGGTAATTCGCCAAAACCAACTGATCTGGGCGCTCATGTGGGCTGCTTATATACAATGCTATCGGTTGAGAGATGTTTAAAATACCGTCAACTCTTTTCTTCGATTGATTTTGGGAATCAACTGTTTAATGTAACGAGCTTCAGTCAGTCTAGTGTCCAATGCATCTTTGCACTTATCAAGAATTTCAAGGTCAAAATCAGTCAAACGTTTTGATCTACATTTCAGACAATGTTCTGCCATAGCACTCGAATCAATATTACCTTTATCTACAGCACGCTTGTGTTCATTATAACGATGCTTAAAAGGACGCGAGGTTTGACCAATATAGAAATCTTTACAATGATGGCATGTAAATTTGTATACCAAAAACCGATCTGTACACTTCATCTTATTAGGCAAACTCTCACAAACAAGGCAACTTTCGTGTTTTTCTACTTTTTGTTTGAATTTCAAGGCATTATATAAGATATTATTAGGGGAGCTAACAAGATTTATCGGTAACTCGTATTTTTTAATTAATTTGCGGATATCACGATCAGTTTTATCGTTAACAAATCCGAGTTTCAAATACGCACTAACAAGATTTATCGGTAACTCGTGTTTTTTAATTAATTTGCGGATATCACGATCAGTTTTATCGTTAACAAATCCGAGTTTCAAATACGCACTGTTTTTACGTATTTCCTTGCATCTTTTACTACTTTTCTTATGTTTTCGTTTCATTGAAAATCCATTTTTATTTAATTTAGTTTCAAGTTTATTAAAAGCTACCTTGCAATCAGCTTCGTTGCTACATCTTCTCTTTACGTAGTTGATGCTATTATTTACGTAATTGTTTTTGATATGGTTAGGCACGTAACTATCGCTGCGCAGTGAAATACCCTAATCTATTTCTTTCTCAAACCATTTATAATTCATAATGCCTTCTTTCATCGTGATGTTTATGTCCAAGAAATTAAGTGTAAGGTTTTTTAACTTCCAGAGTAAATTCAATATTCTCATCGATGCCATTAAAAGTTCTTAATATTACATCAAAGTCGAAGTCTTTGTCAAAGGGACCCATAATTACGTCATCAATGTATCGAGCATAAATGCTTGGAGATATATTGTGCTGTGATTTCAAAAGTTGCAGAGCTCTACTTTCAGTACATAAACAAAACCGCAAAAGGCGGACTATAATGGGCTCCCATAGGACAGCCTTTAATCCGAAGGTAATTTTTGCCATTATATTCGATCTCGTATTTAAAACATACAAACTTGAGCATTTTTTCAATTGATTCTAAATCAATGCCAAAGTTATTTATTTTGTTCCAATTTTCCTTCGTAAACTCTATGACTGCCACAATAGCATCCATGATCGGTATACTTGGGTATAGGTTTTTCACATCTAAGGATATAAAAGTTGAATTTTCAGTTATTGGGAAGTTATTGCTGTTTAACCGCTCAATAAGATTTTCAGTGTTTGTGATGTGTGAAGGGACTAAGGTCACATAAGTTGAGACACGATTTTGCTCAATAACGTCTGTCAACGTGACAAAAAGCACCGTGATATCCGCAAATTAATTAAAAAATACGAGTTACCGATAAATCTTGTTAGCTCCCCTAATAATATCTTATATAATGCCTTGAAATTCAAACAAAAAGTAGAAAAACACGAAAGTTGCCTTGTTTGTGAGAGTTTGCCTAATAAGATGAAGTGTACAGATCGGTTTTTGGTATACAAATTTACATGCCATCATTGTAAAGATTTCTATATTGGTCAAACCTCGCGTCCTTTTAAGCATCGTTATAATGAACACAAGCATGCTGTAGATAAAGGTAATATTGATTCGAGTGCTATGGCAGAACATTGTCTGAAATGTAGATCAAAACGTTTGACTGATTTTGACCTTGAAATTCTTGATAAGTGCAAAGATGCATTGGACACTAGACTGACTGAAGCTCGTTACATTAAACAGTTGATTCCCAAAATCAATCGAAGAAAAGAGTTGACGGTATTTTAAACATCTCTCAACCGATAGCATTGTATATAAGCAGCCCACATGAGCGCCCAGATCAGTTGGTTTTGGCGAATTACCCCCTGAGGAAGAGCGAACGCTCGAAACGCGTAGGGGTTGTACATATCTTTTAATTAACTATTTTAATCTGGTCAATAAATTTCAAGGAGAGACGAAAGCTGTTTTTAGCATCAACTCAAGTATTTTTGTATAACATTTTTTTCTACTATAGCCACTACATGCAAGCATTTTTCGATTCGACACTCTACCTGCTATGTACCCACTCTATGTTTTTAACTCCTTCATCACTGTCAAATTTTATTATTGTTTTAAGATAAGAATTCTTCACTTGCAGCTTGGTTCAACGCTATGGAACGGTTGAAAAATTAATACAAATTCGCAATAAATCGTTCGTGGAAAAGGAGTACGAATCCATAGCGAAGTAAGTAATACATATATATATATATATATATATATATATATATATATATAATATATATATATATATATATATATATATATATATATATATATAGCAGGATCACAACGGATAACTTTCAAACCTTATGTTTTAATTGTATCAAGAGTATCTCTATGTATGTGCTAAAAACGTCAAACGATATTGTGACAGACAACTCATCAGAAGGTAGCCGTATGAAAAAACAAGTGATTAGAAGCTGGGATTGAAATTGTTGTATTTTTTCAGCCGGTTAACCGATTAATCACTTAGTCATGTTTGTAGAACTGATGTGCGTAAACCCTACAATGGCAAACTTTGTGATCACTCATGGATACATAGTGTTTCAAAAGAGCCGTTTCATTAATTCAAGATAAATACATGTGCATCATATAGGATTTTGATGTATGATAAATGGTCCAATCTCCATTATTAAGAGACAAAGAATTAATGATGATTGAGATCATTGGTTATACCAATCTATTACTATGGCTTAGTAGAATTTGGCTAGCAAATTCACGGTTGCTAGTCGCTAATTGTACCCATACGGATGCCAGCCCCAAATTTGATGGCTACACGGATACGTATAATTATCATCATGTCACCGACTAAAGTAGGCACTCGGATGATAGATGCAAAACTTCCTTTAGCAGCGTGGATTTATTTATCGAATTCTACTCTGATAAAATTGTAACAACCCCTAAAGAAAAGCATCGAAACATGCAAAGGTGTAGAGGAAATATGCCTTGTGTACTATTGTGCGTAATTCAAAATAGATTTGGAAGGAGTTCGAGTTTTTTTATTGTTTTATCTAAATCATACAACAAGTCTATATATTTCGGCTATTTACGCCACAACCGTTATCAAGAAAAGACTGAGAAAAGCAAAGATCATGGTATATACAAAAAATTAAAAAATTTATGCTAAGTATCATAGAATTAGCACTGCATTGACTTTAAAGCATGAATCGTTCTGCCGATATAGATTTGATGACACTTATCACATTTCTCTTCATGTGCAGCATTTCTTCTGAAGCATAATTTCGGATCCTTCATTGTGCATTTTTTGCATAATCCGAAATTATGCTTCAGAAGAAATTCTGCATATGAAGTGAAAAGCGATAAGTGCCATCAAATCTATATCGGCCGAACGATTCGCCCCTTCATATCCGTATCAGAGAGCATTTAAATACTTTTCGTTCATCAATTTTTGGCTACTAAATTGCATGCAAAAATAACAAATTTAACTTGAAGATATTAACAACAGCAGACGATGAACCTAATTTAAGCTGAATGTTAAGGGCTGAAAGAATTTTTATACATGTAATTTTTATAGCATATATTTCATAACGAATTTTTGGATGGGAGGCTGGGGATAGATGGTTTAGCAGCACAATTCTGCTGCCAGATATCTTTTCATTCTACGCATAATAGATATCATTCATGCTTTAAAGCCAATGGGGTGCTAATTCTATGATTCTTAGCATTAAATTTTAAATCTTTTGTATATACCATGATCTTTGCTTATCTCAGTCTTTTCTTGATAATGGCTATGGTGTAAATAGCCAAAATATATTTACCAATTCACCATGAAATAATAAATTGATACACAGTGATCCAAAAGAAACACCAAATTTTTGATTGTAGTGATAGTTTCCAGAAATAAATTATTTATCAATATCTAGCATCAATTTTGCATTCAAGTTCACAGCGATGAATGTTGCAGCTCCACTGCCTAATAACATTAAGTCTTCAAGTGTTCGAAATGCCCTCCCTTTTCTTGGGTTCACCGTTCATGTCGAGAAGGAATTGAACGACAAACTACACGTATGAGGTTATCATGGATGGCACTCATTGCAGAAATAAATCGTTCTTTCAAGTCTCTTGTGATCTCGGAGGCCATTCAGTGGTACCTCGAGACCAGTCCATCTTTGTGGAAGGACATTGTCCGATGTATTTCTCACGACAATGCGGTAATGTCCTGGAGTTCCGTCTTTTTGCCACAAGCATGTGTCCGTATTGATGTGGTTAGGTGATATTGAGAAAGCACTGTCAACTAAAAGATCAATGCAAGACTCAGCGGTCATTGTCGAAGAAAAAAGTATTGGGCCTATAATTCCGTCACTGCACATTCCAGCCTACTCCATGACTCCTGATGCATTTAATTCTACAGTGTACATGTGATGAGGATTTTCAGCATCCTAGTAGTAACAGTTGTGGCGATTTAATGACCCTTTCAGATTGAGTTTTGCTTTATCTGTCCAAATGACTGAATCGACGAACTGGGGATTGTTGCAGGCATGAGCCTTACAAATTTCACAAAATTCCAACCGATTGTCACTATCGTCGTCACTCAAATGCTGCACTTTACGAGGTCTGCACGGTCTAAAGTCCAATTCGTGTAATAAACGCCATGTTGATTCGTAGGAGAGGTCCTTTTCACGTGAAGGTTGTCGCATTAACTTTGTTGAACTTGAGTGGTCGCCGTTGCTACTAATGTTTTGCTGTCATCATTCAAAGTTCTGTTCAGTCTGCTGGATTTTGGCGTGTCATTCACGGAAACCGCTGTCTCAAATTTCCGAATAATCGATGTCACAGTATCATGATACGATGATTTTTCATTTTTCAGTTCTCATAATCTTGTTGCGTTCTAGAAACATTACCTCCCGAACTGTAGGACTTTGACGATGCTTATCATGTGTTGCAACGACAAGCGATGATTGTCACTAGCTCTGTTGATAGCTATTGTTGAGAATAACGATATGGCGTCAGCCATTCGATTGTTCTGACTCTGTCATTTTAATTTTTGATACTTATGTCGACTGTTGAACAACCATTTGTTAAATTAATGTTATTTGCTGTTTAGAACTGAATATTCATCACTAGGGTTCGGAAAAGTATTTAATCAAAAGTATCAAAATTATTTAATGTTCATTAATTTCAAAACCTTGGAATATTGAAAAAATCGTCAAAATATTTAAACTGTTAGGAAATCAAATTGCGCTGTGGAACATAGTAATGACTCAACAAGGTTCTGGAAAAAGTTAAGTTCATCCCATCAATATATTTAGATACTCACTTATGCCAAAGAAACAATTAACAATAAATTTATCTAAACTATAAATACATTAAAAATATAAGTATCTAATTCCATTAAATGATAAAAAAAATTGCAGACTAATATTTTAGAGAGATTTTCTGGAGTAAATCTCCGGCGATTGATAGATTAAATCGCTTTTGACCTTAAAAATTTTAGAAACCCTAGAAATATTTAAAAACATGCTTAAGAGAATCAAAGATACCCGAAAATTGAAAAATATTAAAAAAAGTTTCTATTTAAAAATATTTTCCGAACCTTATTCTTCACATTTGAAAGAAGAAATCATTTTTCAAAA
Source organism: Prostheceraeus crozeri (assembly GCA_907163375.1). Classification (NCBI taxonomy): domain Eukaryota; kingdom Metazoa; phylum Platyhelminthes; order Polycladida; family Euryleptidae; genus Prostheceraeus; species Prostheceraeus crozeri. Next base: position 222,438 of record CAJQUW010002342.1, on the reverse strand, counting down.
AGTAATTGAAGATATTAGGGTTGTTAGAGCACCCTGTATAAATAATATTGATGTAACAGCTTAAGACCAGCGAATCTGTCAATGAAAATACCACTGTATGATTGCTCGGTAATATTCACATGTCCTATACACCTGATCCTAATTCTGAAGTCTGAACATGATGGCTCAAAGCTGCATGCATAGATACTGGCCTACATGCTCTGTGCATGATTTTTTACTATATGGCTTGCTTAATGTTGATGATGTTCACTCGATAGTGTGCTGATTACTGATCATAATGATAAATAAAATTGGATCGGATACAAAAAAATTGGATCATTTATTCTCTCAAAATTTATTTATTTTAATTACACAGGAACTGCTCGGCATTGTTGATCAATTAAGATAATTGATGGACAAACCGGTTAACGACATTTTAACCGGTTAACCGCTTCTGTCCTTGCTTACGCGTGTCTTCAAACACCATGTACTTTAGTATTTGGTATCAGCAAAATAGCTCTTATAAATAGTTGCTCATAGGTAGCATGATGATTGATAAATAGCATTACGTAGAGGCTCGCCAAGTTAAAATTTCTATTAACGCACATATGGCAAAACTATAAGCGAGAAAATATTCCGATATGGATGTTTGGACAAAAAATTTCTTTTCTTTGCACACTAGCGTGTTTCTTTGCTTTACAAAGAGTACTCTACTCACACTTTCATTATCTTGTGTTCTCACATTTTCCTTCGCCAGCCAATTCAATGATTCGCCCAAAGATAATGTCAAGCGGAAGCGGGTTCGCAACTACATCGTTAAGCAGCATGTTTTGAACTGCCCACAGAAAAAGGTGTTTTGGTAAGTTCTGTTTATCTTAGAAAACATAGTGCAATGTCCAGATTGAACCATCCCCTGAACCCCACCCATTTGCCTCCATTGTCTTGGCATGCACGAAAAGCAAGTGATAGCATGCCCTTCGTCCCCCTGTGCAGAAGATAAACTTTTTAATCAATTCCTGTTCGAATATGCTCGTATTATCTGCTTGTAAATGCTTCAGAACATTAATTGTGAAAATATAAATTCCTGGAAATTAATGAACATATTAACTTACATACTTTCAAAAAGTCTTCGAGGCAATTGAAGAGAGCGAAGGAAGCTTCTCGTATCGAAATATCAAACAGTTCTGATTTTTGGCAAGCGCAGTATGACTGAGAAGATTTTCCCGATTTTGTTAGATCATTTGTTTTAAGGGCGCTTGTTTTGTTAGCATAAAAACACCCTAGTTAGTATAAAAAATAAATATATAAAATGTTAGTATGTAAAAGGGCATATAAAATTGCCCTCGTTTCTTTGAATCTTTTTTACCAGAACTGAGCGACTTTTTATATTACGACTGCAAACTACATATATATATATATATATAGTAATTATCGTGACCAAAGAGAGTATAAATGAAAAGACCAATAGTAACTAAAATGCCCGACCGGTTTCTGCCTCTTCGAGGCTTCTCAAAGGCTGCAATGAACTATATTTGCATAGTTAACTCAAAATTATACATTCGAAAATTATGGTATGTAGAGATGAAACACAACTTCTCACAAATAAAGATATGTTGCCATATCAGATAAGGACTGAAAAATAGAAATCGAATGAAATGTGGAATTGAATGAAATCTATGAAAATTTATACGGTTGAAGGTTCTTATTGATTACTGTATACATGTAGGCTATTAATTTTTATTGAGCACTGGTCATAGTATATTGATGCAGATTTTTTCTTTTTCTTCCCTACAAACTTTCCCACAATTCGGAGGTAATTTGATGATGGGTATAACATTAAAAGGAGGATTATTATTTCCTGAACAGGTATGTATATGCTTGCTCACTTCAAGGATTCTATACTTTTCTTCATTAACTTGTTGCCGGTGAACTCTTACACGGGAACGCAAGCTGTCCCCCGTTTGACCAACATAAAGTGCACTGCATCCACGACACTTAAGTACATATATAATGTCTTTGCTGTTGCAATTCATATTTGCTTTTATACTAAATATTTTCTCTTCTTGATTGTTGTTCATATATTTAAGTTTATCACCTTCTATCATGGATGTACAGCACATGCATCTTTCATTATGGCATTTGGTAGCTCCAACTATTGTGATTCTGTTTCGTCGAGATAGCATATTCAGGAGGGATTGTGGTTGTTTGTAAAAAGGTTTGACTGTATAATTTTGAAAAGAATGATTCAACTTAATAATAATAATAATAATTTCTTTATTGTCTCAAACGGTGCATTCTTTGAGCACATTACAAAATCCGAAGAATACATATAAAGACAGAAGGGAATACATAGGCTGCAAAAGTCATAAAAATCTAAAAAACATCACATAAAACTCACTATTTGCAGAACCTTATGAACGATTTCTTCAATCGCTCAGTCTTTGCACGCGGAGGATAAAAAACACTAGCATTTCTAGTTGCTCTGCCCGAACGTTCAGAAAAAAGCTCCCGTAAAGGATGACATTCATGTTTGACTATGTTTGTGAATAATTTATTACATGTATTGGTGGTAACAACTGTAAGGGAGCAAACATCATTATAAGGTAAGCCAATTATTCTATAGGCCTCTTCTCAACACGGATTAATTTTTTCAATAAATACTCCGGAAGATTACAGAAGCATGGAAAGGCGTAAATTTCGTGGTCAGTAAATTTCACTTTATTGCCACTGTTGTATCTTTTTGTCCATATGGCTTCTTTTACACGCCGTTCTTTGTTATTTTGTTCTGTTTCAATTATTTGTGTATTTCAATTGATTCTGTGGTCAAATGTTATCGAGTGATTAGCAATTTCTGAGTAAGTGTCCATATTGCGTAGTGATCTTTGATGTTCCTTCGTTCTCTCATCAATAGTTCTATTTGTCTCTCCGATATATGACCAGTCACAATTTGCTTCATCACAATCAACCTTGTAGATAGCACCAAATTTCTTAGCAGGCTTAGGGCGCTTCAACATAACCTGTTGTTTCAAAGTCGATATTGGTTTATATCCCATGGTGAGATTTACTTTGCGAAAACATTTTTTTTAAAAAAAAATAATTCAAACCAACCACCAGTCAAGAAAAATACCTGATTGCGTAATTTCGTATATTCCTGTTCTTCATGAAAATATAGTTCGAATTTTTCGCAAAGTAAATCTCACCATGGGATATAAACCAATATCGACTTTGAAACAACAGGTTATGTTGAAGCGCCCTAAGCCTGCTAAGAAATTTGGTACTATCTACAAGGTTGATTGTGATGAAGCAAATTGTGACTGGTCATATATCGGAGAGACAAATAGAACTATTGATGAGAGAACGAAGGAACATCAAAGATCACTACGCAATATGGACACTTACTCAGAAATTGCTAATCACTCGATAACATTTGACCACAGAATCAATTGAAATACACAAATAATTGAAACAGAAAAAAAATAACAAAGAACGGCGTGTAAAAGAAGCCATATGGACAAAAAGATACAACAGTGGCAATAAAGTGAAATTTACTCTGAGTGATGCCTGGAACAATATCATTCCCAGACAGTGAATTTTTGAGTCTTTTTTCCATCTTGCTGTAATATTAAGATATCTCCTACTCATGAAACCTTTTTGCCTTATTGTGCTATGTTATCTTCACATTTCCTTAAACTCTATATCTCAATTCTCATACATTTCTGACTTTTCAGTGATTTTGAATTTCACATCCTGTTTGCCTTTTATCGTGAACATGTTTGTCCGAAGGACATCGAAATGCATCGATATTAAAATTTGAACATTTTTTCGATTGGTAAATTTTTGCTCTATCCTTTATTTTAAACACTAAAATAAATGGGCTTTTTCAACTCATATATATATATATATATATATATATATATATATATATATATAGTTGCACGATTTATGGTAAATATACTCATACTTAATGTTTTGTGTTAAAGCCTATTCCATTTTCATTATTTTTGGAATAATTTTAATCTAATTTTAAGATACGTTAAGATTTTATCTAACTTTAACTTTAAGATATGCTCCAAGACCTTGAAGGCATCGCTACAAACTGCTGGCATAACAGTGTGTAATATGCCGTTAATTGAAAAGAACTAATTACAAAGATGCCTCATGATACTTAGGGGGGGAGTGGATCATGTGGGCTACTGCGTAATCCGTAGGGGGTTTGATCAGCGATTACGGAACCGATGATGGGGAGGGAGATGTTCAAAAAGCAGCGTTTCCAAAAGTAAGTGCGCAGCGCGCAGCTGCGCGGTTTTGCCGATTTCTGCGCGGAAGCGCGGAAAATTGAGAAGCTGCGCGGAAATTTGATGTCACAATCTTTTTTCAGTTTTAAGTATGTTCTGAATCTTAGTGTGGTGTTTTTCACAGAAATCATTTCAAATTAGACATTGTTCACCTAATGTACAGCTTCTGTAGTACATTTGATAGAGAACATTTTTTGCTAGATAAAATAAAAGAAATGTACAAATTTTCGTGGACTTATCAGGTACGCTTCATCAGGTTGCAGTGGTAAAACTGAAGTCAAACCAAAAGAGAGAACGATATACGTGCGTATATTAGGTAAATACATTTCCCATCGGTTCATCGCACTTTACGGAAATTCCTAGATTCCGCCGTTTCTCCCCTTTATATGAATTTTGTGCTGTTCGCCCTGAAAACGTTGAAAGACTTCGAGATCTTCTTTCAAACGTCAGCTCCTGTGATACATTTGATCTACGATCGTATGATATCGATCATGTCGGACGTCTGTTGTTCCTTTATTCGACAAGAATATGTTGACAAGGTGATGAATGAAGATGAATTCTATAACGTTCCAAATGTTGAACAATTATCGGATGATAATGTGCTGATTGGCGGGAGAGCTAGAGAAGCTCTTCGTAACGACCATCTTACGGCAGCACAACGTGCATTATTTTTTCAACGAGTTCGTCTGTTCTATGGCCAGCTCCTTCGATCTTTGATCCATTACTTGCCTATTGGTAAACTTGCAAATTCTTGCAAATTCTTGGATCCGAGGCAGAGGGAAAATGTTGCGGAAGAAGATCTCATTCACGTTAAATCCCAATTGGATTTCGATTGCGACGCCGACGCACTTCTTCTTGAATGGCGCAAGTTTCGTAGCGATGCGCAAATTGACACAGAGGAAGTCGACCTGCCCAAATTTTGGAAACAGATAGCCTCGAAGGATGCCTACCATAGTTTGAGTGCACTGGCCAAAAGTTGCATTATTCTATCTCATGGCAACGCTGACACTGAAAGATTGTTTAGCTCGATGAAGCGCATTTTGACCACAGACCGCAACCGATTGCAGGATCCCAACTTTAACGGTATTCTGACAGTGAAATTATTTATGAGAAATCGCGGATACAAGAGTGCAACGTTCCCAATTGGACGCAAGTTGCTCGATCGTTGCTATGAGGCATCGAATTCCTACATGCAGTATCTGAAGCAAAAGGAAAAGGAGCGCATTGAAGCAGAAAAAAAGAAAGAGGAAGATCTGAAAGCCAGGGAGAAAGAGATGGAAAGAGAAAGAGTCAGGCAAGAAAAGGAATCCGCAGAGAAACTCGCCGAGAGTAAGTGGAAAACGGCCATGGAATACATGGAGGCAGCCAAGAGGCTTATGCTAGAAGCACAATCGATAACAGATGCAGCTCCCGTGTCATCGAAAAAAGATGAGTCCAAAAGAAAGTTGAAGAGAACTTTGCCTTCGACCGAACCACTGATGGATACGAGGCGTCATAGATAATGATAAGACACTTGGTGCTGACTATTTTCTCGTCATCCTCAATTCAAGTTGTTACAAATTCAATAGATGAATACAATTTTTCTTGAAAAAGATTTATTTTTCTGTCAATATGTACATCTACATTCAGATAAGCTATATGTCCTTCACACTCGGTTACCGTGAAATTTAGTAAAGCGTGGACCATGAGGCCACTTTTGATTTTTTTTGCAATAATTATCATGAAGACCTTTTGTTGTAGTCACATTCCCATGCCACTTGACTCGAGAGATATTGGTAACCGGAATAGTTTCTTGTTCATTTTGTTTTGTGAAGTCTTTGATTATTACTGAAAATACAGTACCTACTACACTACGCTTTGTTTATAGTTACCTACTAGTACTACTAGTTACAAAATGTTGACCCTATTGATAGAAACAGTTATAGTGACCCAATCAGGTTCCATCGAAAGTCTACTTAAGATTGAAAGTAAAAGTTGCACATCACTATGTAGGATTCATTTTTGAATATGCAAGAAAATGAAATCCAGAAAATCACAAATATGGTCTTCAAATTGCAATGTAAAGGGGGTTAGGGTCCATCTGCGCGGATTTACTTGGCCTGCGCGGATTCTCAGAGATTTTACTTTGGAAACGCTGAAAAAGTGGAAACAGCGATTGCGTAATTGCTGTCCGGCCTTTAAGTTTTGAATGAATAAATTCTTATATCTTCAGTCTAAGTGGAAATTTTCGTACTGTTTTTTAATATTCAGTCGGTTTATGAAACTAAAAATATGCCGTAAAACCCATGTCATACTTGAATTCGTTCTATTGCTTTCGTGTCGATGAACATAATCAAGTTCATGGCTCTAATTTTCTCTTTACTCTCTTCAGGGACCGTTTTCGAATAGGTTTCAATGCAACGATGCGTCTGATTGAAGCTGCTCACTCATGTTCTGAATTGAAACCGCGTCTTATCATGGTAGACGCCGCTGAGAGCGAGCAGGTAGCCGTGGAACTCATGTACTCAGTAGTGAGAGCACTTGGATGCCGGGTTGTGATTTTGCCGGACTTGGCTAATATACTTCGCTGTTCCTGGAGAAATGTTCAAACTGTCACAGTCGCTTCTATAGCAGTACGTATAAAAACTTGCTTTGAAATATCAAATGCTTATCAAAGGTCTAAACTCTAAAACTTCTGCGCAACGTGCATGAATGATGAAATTTCGTACATATGATATGCAATTCTCTGATTGTACATTATTACATTCACCACATTGTGCATGGCATATATTAAAGAAACTTTAAAATTATATTAAAAATTTTTTAAAATATTAAAATAATTAAAAATTATATATTATTAATATATTATTATTTATATTTATTTTTTTATTATTATTTATTAATAATTATATATATAAAAATTATATTAAAATATTTTAAAATTATATTAAAGAAAATTTTCTGTCTATATAGACCAAATATTAAGCTCTGAATTCAATTTGCTTTGATGTTATTGACAGTGTACCTTCATCGTATACCAAACATTTCCATTCTGACATGTACTACTTAATAGCGGCATGGATATTATTCTAACCACTTTTAAGTAATTACTATCATGTGTGAAGCATTATAACCCTCATTTATTAAGATTTCTGTATAAATGCCATGAAATTTCTGTTCACGATAGATAGATTCGTGTTTCCAATGAAAATCCATGAAAGATATTTATTTATGAACTCCGTATTCGGGCTTTGAATCCAATACAATGGAAATACAGCTGACATTAAAGCCCGGTGGATAAGGATATTCACTAAGGTTACAATGCGGATAACAACCCATTTGGATTCCCGCGCTACAGGGAAACCTAAAAACCTGGGAACACGAAATTTTTTGCCTGACTGTTACAGGGAGAGCTAGCATTTTCTAGCAAAATTTGGAAATACAGGGAATCTGTTGAAGTACCGTTATTACATGAGTAGAATAATCTAAAAACTAAAAATCAAACTTAACTATAAGGATTGAGTTTAACAATAGATTAAAAATTGAATTTGAAAAGCTGATGTATTCTTCTTTCAACGTGAATAATCTTAGTTTTTGTTTCGTTATTATGTGTATTGTTCATTTGTGAAAAACTGCTTTGAACGATCAAAACGATACTGAAAACGTTAAATCAGTTACCCTCATCTATCGGTGGTAATGCAAATCATGAGTTTTTCAACCAAGTAAAGCAATCGGAACTGAAGAAGTTCATCGCCAAAGACCATCGCCTGGACACATTCTATGCAGAGGTCGTTGCGAATGATGACCAGTGCATGCACCTTTGGATTGTCATGAAGATGACATCAATTGTGTCACATGGCAATACATCATTGGAATCCGGTTTTAGCGTCAACAAGCATTTTCTGATCGCAAATTTGCACGAACACTCATTGATTGCTCAACGGTAGGTGTTTGACGGGATCCAAGCAGGTGGAGGCCCAAATCAGGTTGAAATAACGAAGGTAATGCGGTCCCATGTAAAGCTCGCCAGAGGAAACTGTCGGACGACAATTGAAGCAAGAGCGACTAAAGAAAATGAAAGGCGCATACAGATGATGGCGGAAAAAAGAAAACTTGATGAGGTGAAGATCCTGTTGGACCACAGAATTAGATTCACCTGCGCTCGCTTCAGTTTCCCAGAAAGGAAGAATTTATCTAACCTTAATATCGAAATGGCACATCACAGAATTACTCGTAGACAACTTGCTCCTTCTCGAATGGATAATTCGTGTATCGCTTGCTATTGGAAATGGCAAACAATAAGCTGTCAACAGAGGACAGAGCCGGTGAGAGATGCTTTCGTGCTGTGATATCACTTCGCACACACCAAAACACACATTGTATAACATTCGATTCAGTGTATGCACTATGCAGTGAGGAATATGCAGAGAAGACGATGGTGAAAACATCAAGTGAACTAATTTTCGTGCGCCTGCTACTTTTTTAATTACGTTATCGAGAAAACTTGTGGGCAGTGATCTGAATTCTTCGAATCTGAAGGAATTTTGGCAATCGAAGCACTTTGCTGGAACTCACATTAATCCGCAAGCGACGCACGACTTTTTTCCTATCTCTGTAAGGTATAAGGAATTCCTTTTTGCCCACCCAATAAGTTCCTCGGTGTGCCGGCGATTTCGTATTAATCACACTTCTAGCAAACCGAAGCAGATAAGCAAAATATTTAATTCTGTGTGTTGGACAGAAAACAGAAGATTGCCAAGGATGCTGCTTCCACATTCAAGGTTTTGGATGAGCAAATACATTTATTATCATTATTCCTTTTTATCAACGCCAATTAACTAGTTTTGGAGAACTTAAGACGATATGTTTTGTTCTATGGACAATGCGACTATTTCTTTCCATTTTTCTACGTTATGCACACTGCAATTGCACCGTGATGTTTTTGAACAACCTTCTTTTTGACGAAAATAGCTGTTTTCTCCTAAATCTATGATTTCGAACACCAGATTTTTTGTAGATTCCTTTGCAGCGTTTTAGAGTTTGGTTTTCTAAAGTACTTGTTATTATTAATTGAATTCTTTTTTATGATTCTATACCTACCAAGATTTTGTAATCGATTTTTAAAGATGTGTTTCGCCAAAATTATAGCGAGTCATTGACTCCAAAAATATCAACAATAAAGAAGTAAAAAATGTGGAACGGGATGGATGTAATGGGAAGTTGGAGACAATCAAAAAAGAAAACAAAAAACGCAATGCATGAAATTCAAAATATGTTACTTTTTAAATTTTGTAAAAGTTTACGTTACATTCATATCATTTAGATATAATTTACATGTATATGTAAATATCCTCACATTTTTATGATATAAGCTTTCACGGCTTAATTACTTATGTAATATAGGTCGGTATAGGCCTTCAATTTAACTGACATATTCCATATCACATGCTTTTGGTCAATACATAACATCCTATCTCTGGTCCTATATTTTTTGAAAATCCTGTCCTATATTTCTATATTTTCTTCAAACATTGAGTGGACACTCCGACTTATGCATGCAAAGATGCTCTCAAAGACAATTACGACGATTTAACTTTTTTACTCTATGACCGACGGTAATTATTTTTGAGTATGCGGCATGGAGACTACACTACTGCTGAAAAGAGTCGAGCCTTTAGAAAAGAAATGTTTTAGAAAAAATATATAGAAAAAGAGAAAATGCAGACAAATATAGAAATGAAAGATATGACAGCTTTAGAAAATATATGATTGTCTTCAGTTATCCACTTTGGTTCCAAAGTTCTTGCCAGGTTATTATTTCCCGTCAAATTTCATTTACCATCTTCAGATTGACTGAGTTTAAAGGATTATCAATGGATTTTGACCGGAAATAATTATGTTGCATATGATTAGTGCTTAGATATGAGACTTGACTATTTCCAGCAAAAAGCTAAACATTTTAACTTTGAAAAGTTGCAGTTTGAAACTTTTGAAACTGTAGCATTGCAAGTTGACTAGTAAAATTCATCATAAAACCTAATATTTGGAATTGGTTAAATATGTCTTAACGTTTAGAAATCGCTTTGTTGTATGTTCATTGCCCATGTAAACAAGCATGATATTTTGCTATCAATTTCTATAAATTCTATTTGCAGGCGAGCGACGATCACTCTCTTCCAGATTTGGAAGAATTTCTTACTTTCGTTAATTCAAGAGTTGCTGTTATGGAGAACTCTCGTCCTCACTCCCAAGAACTTCAGAATAAAGGACAGTTGGTCATGACCCAAAACCCGACAACCACAAAACTTCCGACAGCTGTGACTGCTCACCGTGAATACAAATCGCCGTTAAATTACTTCAAACCCATAGCAATTAAAATTCCAGCCAATGCTAACCGTCTTGAAAGACGTAGAGCGATAATCATTGAGAAAAGAAAGCAGAAACTGGCGAAGAAAGTGAAAAGAAAAACTTCCTCAACTTCATAGAACAAATTTATACATTTCTTTGTACCTTGTTAGTCGTAGAAGATAAAAATCTCATCAAGTTTAAGTTGGTAGCATTAAAAAATACAAGATCTTTCTATCGCAATTTCGTTTTGTTGTAGCACTCTACGGAGAAGTCATCTAATAAAATTTCCGTTATTGCTGTGATTCCTTAGTCCGTGTCAGTCTATATTTAGTGGAAGTTCATAATGATGAATTTCGATCTAGAAAAAGTTCATCAGACGTCACTAAATGAGCATACAGGTTGCCACACCTGCGCAAAAATAAATTCTTTGAAATTCTGCGCAAATAGGGGAGACCGGGGCTAGTTGTTACAATTTTTGATTTTTTTGAGATTGTGACCGAAGTATTTGTCCTTTTCGCCTAATTTCTTTGCTGGAACATGTTTAACATTATGTTTAACATTATGGAACATGCTGGAACGTGAGACATAATGTTCATGCAGTAGAATGAAGAAAAATTAAATACTTCCTGTGGCAAACATTTAATTACAAGTAAAAATTTGTAACAAATTGCCCCATATACGGGGCATATTGTTACAGCAAGCGGGGCAAGTTGTTACAAACGACGTTAAAAATTATATCGTCATCAAATGTTTCATTCTAATATACCAAACCCGGTAGCATGAGAAATATGACCAAAAAAATATGAGGATAGTACAAAACATTCTCAGACGCACACTCACTAAGATTTCTGTATGTTTATAAGTTGCAAACATGACATACAAAAGGCCCTTCATTCTCGGTGCAGTCCGCGTGGGCCCAATCACCGCATTCAATACACTGAACCTACTTTCACCAGGTACAGAGTTTTCAAACGTATCGCCACAAAACAAGCAGACATTTTCTTCGGATGTAACTGCCTTGCTTTCAGCGCGCTGCTTCTTCGTGATACGTGCCTTTTTCGCAGGCATATTTTCTCCCTTTTGCTTCTTTTCTTCAAACAGCTTCTTCCTTATCGGTGAACTAGTCAAAATTTCGGTTCTTCGTCTTCTGCCATTAGGTCTACTTTTCCTTGGCAGAGCCTTGGAGAACGGGCGAATCATTTCTGGAGACACCTGCAGAACTGCAGTCATGCCCAGACCTGGGCTTGACTCATTTGGATGATCAATGCTCTGCCGAGATGTCCCTAGCATGTCACTTAGAGACTGATCCGTTTTAAAGCGCTGCGGTAAAAGATTATCATCATGACATGGCCTATCGAAAGACAGATGAGCAATTTGGCTATCTTCCTCATGCTCAACGAGAACCGGTGGATTCAAAGGCCCATCGGTTGTGTAACCAAGTAAAAATTCGTCGTCAGTGAATATATGTCGATTAAAAGGGAAAATTCCAGACACTCGAAAGCCACTTAGAATATTCAATGGGGACAAAGCTCGTGACCAAGCATCGCTGGACATTTTTGGTATATCATAGATCGTCATTGTTTTGCCAGGATGAGCCTTTTGCCAAGAATCACATGAAGCATTATAATATTTCTTCAACGGACCGCGTAGACACTTTGGTCCAATGGTTGGAGTTTGTGGGAACAATGTGCGGGAAAAGACACAAGTACAATGCCATGTTCTCTACAAAACAATACAATCGTAGTTCACATGTGATTCATGATTGCCCAAAAGAACTAGAACTGGCTTTTCAGGTGAGCTACGCTACGGACAGTGGTTACAAAATGCTGCAAAAATAGTATAAAATTGGGTCCTGTCATCCATCCTGATGGACAGGGCTATAACGACTTAGGCTATTGACTTGCAGACAATTTATGTTGTTTGCTGCCTGAATGGTATTTTTTCTCATCTGCAGCAAGTTGCTATGCACAGCACTCTCGAATATGTTTACTATAACGGCTACAACAAAAGCAATTGTTCAATTATAAGTCCATTGACATCTGTTTATAATCTTAAAAGTGACAGCGAAATGTTACTCACCTCTTGCCTTGATCGCCAACTTGACAATGAAACGTTATCGAATGATACCGATGGAGCAAGCTGATCGGACATCACTTTTAGCCATTCACAGTGAAAGTGGTTTTCCTCTCGAGATAACATGAATATCTCATAAACTGGCTCATAACGTAGCGAGTGGGGCAAGTTGTTACACTGTAACAACTTGCCCCATCCCTGCTGTAACAAAATGCCCCTTGAGCAATGATTTTGGATAAATCACTCTACAGCTAAAAAGACTGCAATTTGCGAAACATAAAGACTTAATTACAATCTCGAAAACATACACACAAGTACTCTCAAACAGATAACTGTGAATCTGAGACTCATTTGACGCATTGAGTAACAAATTATGCAAAAACTTGAAAAATTACTCGAAGGACGGAAAAAACGATTTTTTTATCTGTAGTTCACATAATATAATAAATTGAACTTCTTTCATGGGGAAAATAATGCGTCAATAAAGGTTCATCTTTGCTAGTTACGCGTCAGATTTCGCTTTGTAGTTTTCACTGTAGGCCCACTGTAACAACTTGCCCCGTGTAACAACTAGCCCCGGTCCGCCCTACGCTAAAAGTGAGAAGATTTCTAAATTCTGCACAAATGCTGGAAAGCATCAGTAAGTGCCTACTGAATGATTAATACTGATTCATAATAAAGACATCAGACAATCATTTAGTTATGATACTCTTCATCATGCCCCAATCAGTGAGTAAATTTATTTATTTAGTACACCAATAAGTGCAATGAGCACCAAGGCAACACAGGAAATACATTCAGGAGGGAACAATTAGAAGTTTCAACAAAACATAAAAAGCTTTCGTTTAAACTGTTTCACTGTTCACAATATCGTCGGGGAGGCGGTCCCAGTCATCTATAATGCGGTGGGAAAAGGAGGATAGGCGACAATTCAGATTTGTATGGTGGCGGAAAATTTTGTAGTTATGTCCACGGGTTCGGGAAACACAAGGAATTAGGATCACTTGGAGTAAGATGGTTACATATTTTGAACACGGTTGTAAGGTCCATAATCCGACGACGACATTGTAGTGTTGAGAGTTTCAGAGCTCTCAGTCTTTCTTCGTAGGGCAACAAGGATAGACCACGGATGCTTTTGGTGAATCGACGTTGTACGCGTTCGATAGCCAGAATGTCTTTATTCAGGGATGGATTGACAAACTCCAGACTGGGATGGCATATTCGAGGTGAGGGCGGACCAGTGTCTTGAAGAGACGAATAAGCAGATCGGCGTCCCGAGATACGAATGTCCTGAGGATGGTAGATACAATGCGATTCGCTTTCTGAACACAGGTCAGAATGTGCCGAGAGAATTTTAGGTCTTTTGAAATCAGAACTCCAAGGTCTTTGACACACTTGGAATTATTCAGGAAACTTCCATCCAGACGGTAGTCCGAGGCAGGATTGCGAAATCCAAAGTGTAGAATGGAGCACTTTTGGGGATTGAGCGATAGCTGCCATTTCTTCGACCGGGTGGTTACAGCGTTGAGGTCAGCTTGCAAAAGTTCTTTGGCTTTCAGGGGATCAGTTGCGCTTGATTTCGGAGTACAATTTTACATCATCAGCATATTTCAATAAAGAAGAGTTTGTCAAGGTGTCATCAATGTCATTAATAAAGACGACAAACAGATCTGGGCCTAAAACGGATCCCTGGGGGACACCAGAAATCATGCTGTTGGGGGAAGAATGCACACCATCCACGACAACACTCTCAGTTCTATCCTCAAAAAAAGCTTTCAGAAAACATAGAAGTCTCCCTCCAATGCCCAAGGAAGTCAATTTCGAGAGGAGACGAAAGTGAGGGACTGAATTGAACGCTTTTTAAAAATCGAGATAGATGATGTCAGCCCACTGACCGCGATCCACAACAGATGTTAAATCCTCGAGGAATTCTAAGAGCTGGTGGGTACTAGACGAATTGGATCGAAAACCAAGAGCGCTTGATTATGTCATATTGGTTCCAGAACTGCCACAGGTGATCGCGAACAATCGACTCCATCAATTTGGAGGCAGTACAAGTCAGGCTGACCGGACGGTAATTCTCTGCCTTCTTGCGACAACCTTTCTTATGTATAGGAGTAACCAGAGCGTGCTTCCAGACTAGCGGGATATTCCCCAGCTCAAAAATGATCTGGAAAAGGCGAGCAAGAAGTGGAAGCAGAACAAAAGCACCTTGTTTGTAGCAGATATACTGAATGCCATCAGGGCCAGGGGAGGAGAAATTCTTCTTATGTGATAGGTGGAAGCGAATTCTATCAGGTGTATAGACTACATCAGCGAGGCAATGATCAGTTTGTGCATGAACAGCAGGTATGAGAAGAGACTCAGAGGTGAAAGCAGATTTGTAGGAATCACCAAGAATAGTAGCTGAGTGTAGGGGATCATACACTACTCGGTCAGTGGACGGGTCGACAAGCGGACCAACGGTGGATCGAACCTTTTGTTTAGATTTTACATAGTTCCAGAATCGCTTAGGATTGTCACTGTTAGACAAAGATGATTCAAAATTGTAAATAGATCTGCGGATTGCTTGTTTCAAGAGGTTAGATGTATGATTGCGCAAACGTCTAGCCTCTTCAGATCTGAATTAACTAATATTAACTTGATGTGTAAACTACTTACAAGTGGTCCATCTCATGATTTTTTATACTCCAAGATCGCCATCTGAAAGTCCTCCCCGTAAGGTCCTGTAGTAGGTACTTCGAACGGGTATCGCAACAAGAGAAGTTCGGGAAATTATAGCACCTATGTTAGTGTTTCTCAACATGTTTTCCTGTCGCGACTTCCTTGATTTAGGTCGTGTTCTCGACGGCACCCTTTCAAAAATTATAATAATAATGTTTTTATTGTCAATTACAGATGCTTATTGTCAATTACGGATGAACAATGGTAATGCAGACTGTTGTGCAGCCATCAGCTTTTTCGGCAATTGTGGATGTCTTAAGCTAGATGTGCCATTCCTGACCGCATTGACAATTATCTCAATCTTAAATTTCATGTAAGCATTTACACGTGTTTGCATCTTAATGCGTTCATCAATTCGTAGAATCAAAATTTCGACTTAGTTGCAATGCTGTAGGCCTACGTCGTGAATACTCAATGCAGATTTTGCACTGATTAAACAATGAATTCAATTTTAATTCGCTGTCATGTCTTTGCCTATATGAGCTTTTATAGTTTGTGCAAACGACGCACGCTCACAATTGAATGATTGTTGCACATAGGCTACATGTGTGTTTTAATCTTTAATACTATGTATCTGAATTTGTTAGATAGCTCTTCTAACTTGAACAATTTAAGCATTCCTTGGCAGTTGTAAATGCCGAGTTTCGCTATACAAAGACTCATTGGGGCTGGGAAGGCACAAGCTCTTGTAACATCCACAATGGCTGGGCTGAACAAGTTGTGCGTTGTAATTTATCCTGGCTTTATCGAGCGGATAGAACTACCGGGTGTTTCAAAAGTTTTAGTACAAGAATTTTTACTAATATTGTATGAGTTTAATCGTTGTTGAATCAAGTAAAAAAGGTAGCCTAAACTATTCAGTCAATCTACATGACTGTGGAGGATGAGATGTTCGATAGCTATTAATATAGTTTGAAATTCTTGAATTGTTGAATAAGATGTCTATGATCGATTCAATACTAGAACACAGCAGCCGAATCAACGATGATTTTGAATTTTGTTAATGAAAGTTGACGATGCAATTATCATCGTGAAATCATTCACAATGTATTCGCTTGAAGAGCAAGTCATGTGCTGTGCCTGGGCTGTCGCCTACGAAAATTCAGGCGAAAGTTTGAAGAGAAGTACGGACGAAATCCTCCATCAAGATCACAGATTAATTATTGGAAATTGAAACTGTTGGAAACCGGTTCGTTATCGAAAGACAGACCAAGATCAGGGCGCATCCGGTGATGATTCACTTGAACTCGCTCATGAAGAAGTGAATGAAAATCCACAATCATCGATACGCCAAATTGCTCGTGACAATGACATCTCTCCATCTAGTGTGTTTCGTTGCCTAAATAAATCTGTAATGAAGCCCTATAAGGCCAGCTGTTCCCAATTGCTCTTTGATGGGGATGAGGACAGGCGCCTGCAATTCTGCGAAATAATGATTGACCGATTTCACGGAGATCCTTCATGGTCAAGAAAAATTGTTTTCTCTGATGAGCGCAATTTCTATCTGTCGTCGGGAAGCATCAACAAACACAATATTCATTATTGAGCAGCTGAAAATCCTCATTGGAAATTGTAGAGCAAGACCCATGCTACTCAGTACCTTACTGTATGGGCAGCAATAGGATGGAATGGGCTAATTGGTTTGGATATTTCGGAACAAACAATAACTGGGGATAGATACTGTGTGATTTTGACTGAACATGTTGTCCCTTACTTCTCCCGAAACATAAGTTCACATTATCAGCAAGATGGCGCTTCTTCACATTACGCAGTGAAAGTGAGAGAAATTCTTGACACTGAATGGTCGATGGATTTTGACGTCGAAGCCCGATCGAGTGGCCTGCCAGGAGTCCCGACCTAACTCCCTGTGACTTTTGGTGTTGGCCATATCTCAAATCTTTTGTGTTTGCCAACAATAGACGCTACGAAAATCTTCAGTCCCTAAGATCAGCAATTGAAGACAAAATTCACGGAATTCCTTTGCTAATGTATCGAGACACCATGAGAGATTTTGAGAAGAGAGTGCATCTGTGTCGTGAATCACGAGGAAATGTTTTCGAGTAATGTGCTAGTATGTTTGAATTTGTATTATAAAGTTGATTCAACACCGATAAAACTCATAAAATATTAGTAAAGTTCTTGTACTAAAACTTTTGAAACACCCGGCATGAGTCGTTCGTCGAAACCAGGATGAACAATGGCAATGCAGACTGTCGTGCAGTCCTTCAGTTTTTTCGGCCATTGTGGATGTCTTAAGCTATGTAGTTGTGCCATTCCTGACCGCATTGACAATTCCTTATATAGGCAAAACTTGGCGTCGCAACAGCTACAGTGTCTGAATAGTTGAAGTTTGAGGAAATTTCAACCTAATTATGCACAGGCGAACTCACAATCTGCTATCAATCGCACGTTCATCAGGTTCTTGGCAAGGCTAGGATAATCAAGCTCAGCAACCTTCTGTGTCCTTTGGCCACGCGTGTCGCGGAGAAGGTCTACCTCGTGATATGATGTTCGAATTTCATCCTGGGAATCGCAGACGCGGGAGATCTCGCCGTAAATATATTGACGACATCAAGGAGTGGACACGAGAATCAATGGCAGAAGCATTACGAAAGACAGCAAACAGGACTGAGTGGAGTACTCTAGCGAAGCGCTCATCTGACTGAGGGCCATCCTCGAACTCGGGGCCGCCCTCAGTGAATAGCAGCCATAAGTCTTTATTGCTATACTGCTTTTGGCAGATTCAATTTGGAATTTGTCATTCATGCTCATCATCATACACTTCAATAAAATACATCAAAAATTAAAAAAAATACTTGCTCTTACAATTGACGGACCAATCTAGTTAGAACTGATCGTGATTACTGATGGCAAGGCATAGGCCCAGAATGTGTTTTGTTGAAAGCATTTCTTATATATCGATGTCAACCGCAAATTTTACAAAATCATTCATTACACTGACAACAAAAGTCTGTCGCACTGCATTGAATATCTAAAGGGAATGACAACTACAGTAGAACCCACTTATAACGAACTCGGTTATAACGAACTCTCGGATATAACGTACTCCTCTTGCAGGCACAGACAAAAATTCCTATTATGTCTATATAAAATGCCTCGGTTATAACGTACTCGGATATAACGTACTACTCGGATATAGCGAACTCTTTTCAAGGGTCCACAGAGCAAATTTTGATTTTTTACAACGTACTTAGGGATGAAAGTACTTAAGTATTCTGAATCATCGAAACGAAGCTGTAGTCTGGGAGCCAAGGCGCTAAAAAACGAAGTAAAAATGACACCCCTGCTATACTTTTCTTAACACTTTCATGATGTTAAGGGGTGTATGGGACATCAGAAAACAGTTGTTAGCAATGCCAACTCTCTTGCAAAAGTTGTTTTAGGCCTACTTTTGTAAAACTATCACGATGTTAAAAATGCAAAGCATGGAGTGAGTACGGAACACAAAAATAACTCTAGATATAGATTAAAACAACGTATACCTACGCACGACGTCTCATTTTGATTGTCTAGATGTTCTCTCACTCATAAATCTTGTTGGAAGTGAACACGTTAAAGAACGAAGTCGCCAGAGGTCAAAAGGTTACAAAACCTAGGTCAAAACTCAAAAATGGCACTTTTCTTAAAAGGACGCCTGACTCACTGCCTTGGAGCGATCAAATACTTTAAAATCAAACGGTAACCTCATCTAGGGACCCATGGGAAGTTTTTGAAACAGTTGCTTGGAGGTCATGACCCAATGACGTGATCACAGGTCAAATTTCTGTAAAGGTCAAATTTTAAAAAAATCAATAAAACCAGCTTTTTTGGTCTTATCGATATTCATACGCATTCCGTTAGCCTAGGCACAACCAGGGGATAGTTATCCATTGTTTACAAATATATTCTTCTCAAATCAATGATAATACTTTGACTAGAAGTTATCATTAGGCCTAGGCCATTCAGCCGGTCAAGAGGTCATTCGTAGCATACGTAATCGGCTACTTTCTCTATTTCATTATTTTACATTATTTACGTCACTTTTCATTATTATTATTATATTATGTTACTATTACATTAATTTATTGCTTTGAAATATATATTTATTGTGACTCATTCGCATTTCCTACCCTCATTTTTAAGGCACAATATGCATTTTTTCTGTAACTTCCTATGAAGACCAGCTCAAATTGAAAAGGACTCATGTTGCTCATATGTCTTGCTTATATTAGGTAAACATGACGCTGAAAACCATGAAAGTTACTATGAAAGTCATTAAAAAGTCATGTCATCCTCCTCACTATCTTCAACCAGACGTCCACACTTCAAATGATGGCCATTGCAGCCACATGCGATTATGCATGCAGTTCCGTTTTTCGCACATGAACACTTTTGAAGGCAGCCTTTCTTGCATTTACAGAAAAGAAGTTTAGCAGCCGCCATTTTGCTCTCTTTTGTCATCATAACAGGAACTAATGCTCCCTTCTGATCCAGCTTTCGTCCAAATTTCAAGGGTGAAAGGAGACACTGATTTGATTTTGCTGCTTCCTTGTATAAGCTGAATTGACAAAGACTTCTCAAAACATGTTGATGGAAAGCATCTTCTGTCGGTGGTAGCAAGCGTAAGTCGCGTTTAGTGGAAGTGAACAGATGAGCGCGTAAGCGGTCAAGAGAAAAACTGTACTCCGGTTTTCGATACAAACGACAAAAGAAGTCCCTAGCTTCATCAAAAACTGTAGAGCTAACATGTGAATCATTATGAGAAAAGTCAACTAGAAGTGAAAATACTGCATCGTGCTGATTGGAATCTGAAGATATTTCTTTGTCATTCAGTGTACGTTTGTTCATATATCGACTCCTGTGATAATGAAAATTGTTAGCCACCATATCTACACACGTTTCACCATGTCCTTTAATCTTGAATAACATGACTTCATCATTAATATCCTTTGCCTTCTTATGTATAGCTCTTTCCCTCCCATCAGGCGTTGCAATGGCAATCAAGGTCCAAACTCCATAGCTATTTATCTCTTTTTCACAAAGAAAACAGACAGATTTATTATATTCAAGAGATTTCCCAACCAAAGATGAAGAATCAGATCTTGGACGAATAGTCGAATTGTCTAAAGAGTCCGACTTCTCTCCTTTCGTTTGCTTAGACCTCAACTTTATGTTATCCAATGTTCTCTTGAGTGTATATTTGCTACGACAGATTACATGGACGATTGGTCTCTTTTCCAAAAAGGTAGCTTCATCCTCTAAATCACTCCAGATCTTCGCAAACAATTCATTCTTTCGTATGAAAATTGCCGACTTCAATCCTGGTAAACCTTTGCTTGTTATAGTGGACGTTTTTCCATGTTTTTTGGCTGCACTTTGACATATGATGCATTTCGAATAGTCAATTCTGAATTCAGGACAGGAGCTTGACCGAAAGTAATGGCTCCATACTTGAAGAAGGATCTTGTTAACCTGAAAAAAAGAAACGAAAAATGAAAATCGAAAAATGAGTTATCGACTTTAACATTAGTCCTATCTTATCCACCATTTCTTCAGAAAAATCAAAGTTTCAAAATAAATCATTTTCTGTTTCTAATTATCATTTTTTTCAAAATAATTTACAAGTTTTTTTGTATCAAAAAAAGTTGCGCAGGGGTTTCTAGGAAAACTCATTTTCTGTTTGTCATTATCATTATTTTCAGTTCTCATGAAAAATGTGTACGATAAATGACGATTTAGATTCAATGAGGGATGCTATAAAGATGGAAATTGACTTACTTTATTCTCATCCGAACATTTCAGAAATGGAGGCTGAATGCGTTGTACATGTGCCGCACACACGTTGATGTCGTTCGACACACGGTATGATGCAATACTTCCTTGCTCTACAAATCACAGAGGTATACATAGAATATGTGATTCATTAATTTTAAATCATTACCGTACCTAAAATTCACCGGTCGTGGCTCTCGAACACCGACAGCTAATTGATATCAATGCAGATTGCGAGAAATACTATAGCCAATGGTATTTCCGGGCGGAAGAAGAGTCGAATATTCCAAGCAAATGACAACAGAAGTACACGAGGAGGATTGTTTGGATAACGCAAAGCGCAAGCATCGATAATGAACGACGTTAAAAATGTTACCCACTCAAGAACTTGTTTATGAGGTCACAAGTTGTGTTCATCTCATTGGCCATCCCTTCCACTGTCGATGTACTACGAGCGCGAGTGTAACTTCACCATGGAACACAGCAGCTCACCGATGATTCCAAACTTCTTGGAAATCCTGAGCTACGCCGCCAATAACAGTCAATTCCTCCTGCGCGGTCTCGGTGAAAATGTGGTGAACTACGCTAATGATAACTTCTTGATCCCTTGACCGGCTGAATGGCCTAGGCCTAATGATAACTTCTAGTCAAAGTATTATCATTGATTTGAGAAGAGTATATTTGTAAACAATGGATAACTATCCCCTGGTTGTGCCTAGGCTAACGGAATGCGTATGAATATCGATAAGACCAAAAAAGCTGGTTTTATTGATTTTTTTAAAATTTGACATGTGATCACGTCATTGGGTCATGACCTCCAAGCAACTGTTTCAAAAACTTCCCATGGGTCCCTAGATGAGGTTACCGTTTGATTTTAAAGTATTTGATCACTCCAAGGCAGTGAGTCAGGCGTCCTTTTAAGAAAAGTGCCATTTTTGAGTTTTGACCTAGGTTTTGTAACCTTTTGACCTCTGGCGACTTCGTTCTTTAACGTGTTCACTTCCAACAAGATTTATGAGTGAGAGGACATCTAGACAATCAAAATGAGACGTCGTGCGTAGGTATACGTTGTTTTAATCTATATCTAGAGTTATTTTTGTGTTCCGTACTCACTCCATGCTTTGCATTTTTAACATCGTGATAGTTTTACAAAAGTAGGCCTAAAGCAACTTTTGCAAGAGAGTTGGCATTGCTAACAACTGTTTTCTGATGTCCCATGCACCCCTTAACAACATGAAAGTGTTAAGAAAAGTATAGCAGGGGTGTCATTTTTACTTCGTTTTTAAGCACGATACGACGGCTTGGCTCCCAGACTATGACACGATTCTACAATAACTTGCTGCGTTTGATGATGGCAGCAACAGCTCTTGTCATTGGCTCGGAGGAGGACAACTTTTGTCGAATCCGTCCAATGAGCAATCGATAGAAGTGAACTGGAATTAAGGACATTGTCTGTGATGGTGTCTTCTTAACGCGTCACTGCGCTGTTTACATTGTTTTTTAGTCATTCAGATTTTTAGATTCATGTTCAGAATATTGCATATTTTTTCTTACACAATAGAGAATTGTTAAGACACTATGCTGTTTTCTCGAGTAGGCATGATCATACATGTAAGGCCAGGGCAAACAAATAAATGTACATTACATGTAGGCTACATGTATTTATGGTGATGCATAGTGAGAATTAGCTGGTCATGATGGATAGGACCTTACTATTGTAATTGACAACTTAATTTGGTGCAGAAGTAGGCTTCAATACTTCTTATACAGCGTGTTCTTGCACACCTCGGATACAACATACCTCGGATATAACGTACCAATTTTTTAGGTCCCTTGAAGTACGTTATAAGTGGGTTCTACTGTACAAGACGCCAACCCCCTTGATTCCCCATTACACTACCATTATTCATTAACACAAGTTATCAGAAATTCAAAGACATTTTCGCGAACCTCACTTCCTCATACTCTAAATCAGAATAAGAAAATCATGGAAACTACGTGTCGATTTCAACTTTGGACATAGATGATTTTGCACAGACTACTAATCCTTGTAGGATTTTGTACGTTTTATTCTGGTGGTTGCAGTTTTCTAGTTTTAACATTCGGCTCAAGCGAGAATTTATAATTCATCTCTTCCGAAAAATGCGCATTATCCCATTTGGATCTTCGCCGATCTCTCGTATAAGTTTCTTTTGAAAGTGTGGTGTGGATTGGAAATCGAGACTTTCTGACAGAAATACAGTATTGCATTTTCTACTGGATCAGAAGTCTGTCGTCCGCACCAAAGATTTCTAAAAATAAGCGACTAAAATGAACCTGGGCTGACATCTACCGGTATATAATTTATTCACATATTGCTGCTGAGAAGGGTAAGATAAATAAACCATCAAATCTGAATTCGGAAATAATATAAAAACCAAAATTGAAATTTGATAGCGATGATTTAGTTCCTTTCGCATGTGGTAAGCAGGGGTTATCAAATGATACAATTGATTGATTGATGTGATAGAATAATTGCAACTGATTAATTAGCATCATTGAATAATTGCAATTTGTTGATTGGTGTCAGTTAGTAATTGCAATTAAATAATTCAGTGAGTTGTGTTGCATTGCATGACGTGTGGAAGGTGTCTAATTTATCGATCGTAAGAAAAGCATCCCAATTACAGTGATATATTAGCTTACTTATATTAGTGGTGATATTAACGGTGATTTTTATATGCTCAGCTTACTAAATATATCTTACATGGAGTAAGGATGTCGTAGGTAGAGTGTCAACTCAAAAAAAATGCCAGCATACAGTGAAAATGTTTACATTGGAAGATTCATTTTTTTGCTGGGATAAAGTTCGTGCGGTCTAACAAAATATTTAATCTCTTTTTAAAAAGTTAATTTTTTGCAAATAATTCCTGTAATTACACACTAGCGATGTGGTACAATTCCTTCAGATTCGAAGACTTCAGATAACTGCGCAAAAGTGTTCTCGATGATGCTGCACCTCCGATCAGTTTTAAAAAAGATAGCAAGCGCACGAAAATTGGTATCGTCTGTGTTTCTTTGCTGTGTGATCCGGTTGATAACAGTCACTGAAACTTCGCACAATTTTTATATGCAAATTTATATACAAAATTTATATACATTGAAAATTTTTATATGAAAAGACACAGTTTTTACGGAGATTGCGTTCCTGTGGTCCAAAATATTATTAATTTAAGCAGTTTTTAAAAAGCTAAAATTTTGTAAATTTTTATATTACCGACATGAAGTCACTTTATCAGTAGTAGTAGTAGTATGAAATAAGTTGAACATCAAAAGGAATGAATACTTGCTAAGAAGCATCTTAATTAAGCGGAAATTAAGCTGATGATCCGGGAAGTTTCACAAACATTTTATAGTGCAAAATTTCAATGGAAAAGTTGAGATTTTGTGAGAGCTTCCTGGCTGAGACGTCGTGTTTTTTAATTCAATTTTCAGCAGCATGATTTTATAATGCGTCATTTCTTGAATCTGAATAGTAATGTGGACCCATCTACATCTTTTAAGGTTAATTATGGTCATCTTCGTTGATGAACCTTAATTGCTTAACCTTCATTTAATTGCTAAACCTTAATGAACCTTAACATGTTTAGCTCTTTCAGTGGCAAAAAGTTTGTGATATGACCACGCTTAAGAAAAATTATCCTAAAGATTTTAATAAAGATGAGCTTTTAGTAATGGCAACCCATCGAATTGCTATATAATTTAACAAACTACTACCTCTTCCAGTTGTCATGACATGGAGGATTTGCTATTTATGATCAGTCACATTTGTGTACATTTCTCCAAAAGTGTAGAAATATGCATATCTTACAGGTGGCACTGAGACTCGTCTCCTGTTCATTTAATGAAATTGAAACTGTATATACCACAGAATTAAATATTTTGTTTATCTGCTTCGGTTTGCTAGAAGTGTGATTAATACGAAACTGACGGCACATTGAGGAACCTATCAAGTGGGCAAGAAAGAATTCCTAATACCTTACAGAGATAGGAAAAAAGTCGTGCGTCGCTTGCGGATTAATGTGAGTTCCAGCAAAGTGCTTCGATTGCCGAAATTCCTTCAGATTCAAAGACTTCAGATCATTGCCCACACGTTTTCTCCATAATGTTGGCCCTTTCCGATCATTATTAAAGACAGTAGCAGGCGTACGAAAATTAGTTCACTTGAGGATTTCACATTCTCTCCTCGTCATTGCTCACTGTATAGTGCAGTGGTTCTTAACCTTTTTGCTCGGATTCCTCCCTAACAGTTGAAAGTATGTTTAGTTCCTCCCTCTAAACTAGTAGGCCACTATTCAAGTTAAAAAATGAAGTCAAAGATAGCAGTAAGAAACATTTTCAAATGCAGACTTCAGGTAGCCTATCACGAAGAATCTAAGTAGGCCTACATGCAAATGGGAAGTGTTACACGAAATCCAACAAAAAAACTAATGACTGCATTGAGCCTGATACATGCCGCACAATTCCTGAATTCGAGGTGTCAAATTCGTGAGTTTCAATCTCAAATCACTGCGCACGCTGATGCTGAGTCGATTCCTCTTCCTAGGTATCAAATCTGATACCGCCGAGACACCGAACTCGACCAGGTACGATGTTGGAAAAGGAAGCATTAGCATGTGGGCATTGGCTGATAAAGTTGGGTGCTTTTCAACTGTTTCTTGAGTGAGCCATACCATTTGACCTTAACTTATGAATGGAAATGTGACGCCTCGCTTCATTAGCTCTGTCGGTGCAACTGAGCAGGCCATCTATAGCCGCGTAGTTGAATTTTCCCTAAATAATTCGAATGGAACACTCGTACACAGAGATAATGGTAGCTTCTAAATCTGTGGTCGCAATAGCTATTAAACAGTAGCTGCATAATTAACATCTTGAATATTGGGAAGCGATTAACGAATACTGACGATGATAACTCACACGTGACGGTGAATCAACAAATCCTGTTCATCTCAAATACTCCTTCGAACCTCCTTCCTCCCCAAATCCTCCTTATGTACGTCATTCCTCCCCTGGCATGTTGAATTCCTCCCCAGGGAGCCACATGGCCCCCGGTTGAGAATCACTGGTATAGTGCATACATTGAATCGAAGCCAAGACAGGGATGAGTGTTTTGGTGTGTGCGAAGTGAAATTACAGCACGCACGCATCTCTCACTGGCTCCGGTGTCCCCTGCTGGCAACTTATTGTTTGCCATTTCCAATAGCAAGCGATACACGAATTATCCATTCGAGAAGGAGCAAGTTGTCAATTCTGTGATGTGCCATTTCGATATTAAGGTTGCATACAATTCTTCCTTTCTAGGAAACCGAAGCGCGCGCAGATGAATCTAATTCTGTGGTATATACACATACATTCGGGATTTAATAAATGCTGAGTTGCTACTCTACCTAATATACCTACTCTATGCATCATACCATGGTATAGAATGGGGATATAGCAGGTAGTGTCAACTCAAAAAGATGTCAGCATAAAGTGAAAATTCTTTTACCAGAATATTCAGTTAAATTGATTCAGTTTGCTGCGAGGATTATGCTCCTGACGTTTAAAACAATATTTGATCAATTTCTAATAAGGCGAATATTTGTAAATTACTCCTATAGTAGGCTATGTTTACATACTAGAGATTTTAATATTCAAGTATGCAATAGAACGGATCGTTTGTGATAAGAATCTTCAAACATTCAATCTTAATTACGGGAAGCTAAATTAATTAGAAAGCGAACTTCATGAAAAGCGTGTAAATATGGTACTATACTTGTAAGTCTTCACACAAAAAATGATTAAACTTTCGAATTAGTAAACTTGAAAAATTTAGTTGGCTATATGAACATGTTGGGTTTTAGCAATTTTTTGAATCTAATAATTAACTAACAGAATGCGCTTTAGTATAATGAAAAATCAATTTATAGAATTGAGTTATTAAATGGTTATTAAAATATGTTGGTTATGCGAAAATCAATCATATGCATTGGAGCGCATGTATTGCTTTGCTAAACGTCTGCCAAGCATAACTATCCATGACCTGGATTTATCATAGAGCATCGTGACCTAACAAACGAGGAATTGTTTGATTGTGATTGTGAGAAAGCCATCTTCCGTCAAGAACATGGCTTCACTGAAACAAAATTTATGGAAGCCTTTTCAGTAGCTCCGAATAAACGAGTAAGTTGTCACATGGAGACTTTCCAGTGACAATAAACCATAGGTTATTGCAGATTCGATGATCGAAGCGATTCGCAGAGGAAGCTCCATAAGAAGTCGGACTTGCTCTAGCTTCCGCAAACAAAGTGGATAAAGGGCAACCTAGGGAAGGGAATCCTCGAATGAGGAAATCGCATTGAAAGCATTGAAACAATTGCAATTGAAGACCTTGAAGCCTAAAGATGCACCTCACTCATTCATTCAGATATTTTTTTTTTTTGACGTACAGGAATTCGAATAAATTTGCCCTTTTCAATTATGATTTAACTTTTCAACGTTTCAATGGAATCAACCGACCACACAAAATCCTGTATGCTTGTGCCTCCACAAACATTACATTTGTTGAGTTTATATGTAGTGTAGTCACCTACGATTTTTTCGGGTCAATTGTCTGCGAGGGAGTGAGCTCCAAGTGATTTCTTGGAAGAGTCCCCAGTGGTACAATCACCAACAATTTTTTTTTGCTTGACAATGATACTTCTTGTTTGACACACACAACGAAAAATCGGTTGCCAAGCGGCGAGCCGACGAGACCGCGGCGTTCTTATAACGAAAACTCAATTCCAAATTGAATCGTTAGACTGGTTGTGGTAAGGCTAATCTTGGCCCATGAAGCTAAAATCTGTCAATATTATAATTTTGGCTATGAGGCCTGGTGCAAAATTATTTCTACAAAACATCAAGGCACCAGGTCCAAAAGCACGAATCAAAACAAAGACCAATCTTTCTAATGAACAACATAACCACATATAATATTACCCTGGCTCATCACTCCCTTACTAACCGCTGTGATTGCTATTGTGATGGAGGACATTATTGAATACCTCTTGTCAATTTTGAAATAAAAGCAATCAGAGGAATGCGACTTGTGCTACCTAAAAGCTGAAAACTTAGCATTTCTTGTCAATAAAGCAGCATCTGAAAATCCGCAAGAAGATCGCGAACACCCTGTATATTTCTGTGTTTGGTAGGTCTGCGTAGCGATACGAACAACTCGTGACTGCCTGATTAAAAGCAATGTAACTTATTTTGGTGTCCATCCTTCATATGTATTTGATAGTGAGCGGCTTGCAAGGTAGCATCAATTAAGCTTCTTGGAACTTTGGAGTTCATGCATGAATTATTAATTAAATTCACTGCCTGCAAGAAGCGTTCCCTCTGGCTCCCCCAGTTTCGCACGAGAGTTATTGTTGCTTTCAAACGACGCTTAGTAAAAGAATGGCAGAAAAAATATTGCAGCAAGGAATATGAAATAGGTAACGTAATAGAGACATTTTGTCATCATCTCGTAAGCTAATTGATGCACTACAAAACTAGCTTCACTATATTGCTGCACAACTTTCGCAATTAAATCACAGCCTCAATTCCCTAATCCTATCTATTAAGCTCTTGAATCGTAAACAATGAATATGCATACATGACTGTGCGGAGATAGAATGCCTTTTACAAAATTCAATTATATTGGACTTTTAAAAGTCATTTGGCAAAGGCGTTTGACAGAAAGTAACTGCATTGAATAATTCCATAAAACAAAAGAGAAGTAAAAACAAATGACTGTTTCCTCAAAAAGTAATCGGACTTTGAAGGAGGGTCAATATCCAATGTATCAATCCTTTCATTCGTTGTCTCTAGAACCAGATCTGGGTGTTTCCGCAGATGAACACGTCCAAAATTCGTCTTGTTGTGCTTTCTTTAACGGAGAACCCATCACAAATATCCATTCACAAATCAACAATTGCACTCAGACTTCGAATGAGTTGCAGCAGCTGGCTTCTCTGATAGTTGCACCGTGGCGGGAGTGGGATAACGGTTCCGACGAACAGCAACCTTCTGAACTGCAAACGAAAATAATTATCTCAGCACAAGCACCTTTCATCATGTCATGATTGTATATATGATTTCATCAATTAATTGTATCAAGCGTTTAAATATTGAACAATTAATGTTACTAGTAAGTTATTATACATTGAGTGACCCAAATTAAAAAATTAATTGAAGAAACCTGGTCCCGACAAACCCAATTATTTCCGATCAAGCCATTCGCAGAAATCCGATTTCTAACCATTATCATACAGCCTTTACTAATAGGCCAACAGCCTCGTACCCCTTCCATAAATCTGCTTATAAGAGAGCAATTATAAGTTGAGTGCATTTTTATTATGTGAACAGTACCCTATATTCACTAATGTGATTTAAGTTTTACTGGTGATTTAGCAATGATACAAATCACACTGGCCCTTGTGTCTTTGTTCGTCGGGTAGTCAGGAGATGCTTGACATATTGCGAATTTCCTGAAATTGGAATCGATTTTTGCCTTTCTTTTGTATACGACTCATGTATACATACTGCACACTCGCATATAGACATACGAGTACATGTCGGAATCAAAACAGAATTTTTCGTGTTTTGAATCTCAGTTGCTTAACAATTTCGGTGATTTGACTTACTTATGTAAGTGTAGGAGGAATAAATTAATTTTCCTTGCTTTCTTTTCTCTATTACAAAAGGACAGTGTAACATAAAACAGCTGAAAACTGCTACCAAATCATGCCTCACCTAATGTACAATGTGCATAGGTTTCTGTTGTTTAAACGTAAGAGCACATTGATGTACTGTAAAAGTCTGAAGTACATCAATAAGAGTTTGAGTTTCAAAATGAGGTCAGTTGAAATCAAACCATCAACGAACAAAATGCTCGAAATCAAATTTATCAATGTGACGAAGACACAAGGAGGTTACAATCCATTTCAATGTTGCAACTGACTGACAATTAGCATCATATACGTGAAATTCATGTTTTCCTCATAGGTCCTACGGAATATTTGTTAGATAATTGAAATTCATCTTCTGAAACGTGATGTTCATGAACGTCTCTGACGGACGCATTGATGTGCTTTATGTGTTCATAGTTGTCATACTTACAGACATTTTACATTTTACTTACATACTTTTTGACATCGATGAGTTTGATATTATTACTATTTATCATAATGCACAAACAGTTCCTTTTCTCTAATAAATTTGATCCAGTTCAATACATACACTGACATTTAGAACTCATAAGTAGCATCTGAATAGCCTATTGATAAATTATAAATGGGAAATCAAAATCTTGATTCAATTAAATTCGATCCGATGTTCCATAGTAAAGATGAGCGATCCTACCCGAACCCGACCCGACCCGAAACCTGAACCCGAATGCTCGGGTTCGGGTAGAGCAAAAAACTCGGGTCGGGTTGGATAATCTCTTTTATCTAAAACCCGAAAAAACCGGTTGGAGCATACAAATTTGAAGAATGTTTAGAACTTTAAAATATATTTTCTGTGAAGTTAGTGCTGTTTCATGTGTACCTGCAGTTTAATGAAGTTTTTCAAGAAATTGTGGCTTATCACATTAATTTAATTGTGAATTATTGATCTAATAAAATACTTTGCGCTACATATTTTGCTTCTAAAACAACGAAAAATCATTATCAAATTAATTGAATCTGCTCTTGTGGTATCTAAAGGCCTCATTCACACAATGACATGTAGATCGTGGCTCGAAGGATGGACAGAAAGAAATGAAATTAAAATTTGAGATAAGCTTTACATAGGAGCAGAAGCCTAACTATACATACAGTGTTACTATACATACAAATATTATATAATTGAAATTTTAGCATCTATCTGCAGAATAATGTTGTTACATGTAGTGATGCAGCTCAGCTGCTCGGACCTTGACATCTTCATTAACATTGAGAGTCAAAGTGTCTCAATCAGAGTTTTGAAGGAGTATGCTGCAACACCTATAATATATCGCGAAGCAGTCGATTTTTTTGTAAAGATTCCGTATTTTGTCATGTATTGTAGGTTATATTAATTTCGTGGGTAATTATGCTACTTATTTAATATTTGTTTGAATACTTTATTAGCCTAGAGAAAATAATATACTAACTACTACGTATTTTAATAAAATACTAAAATAATACTACTAAGAAGTTAGACTATCGCCCGGCATCACATTAGGATCAAGCATTAGCTTTATATATCGAAATGTTTCTGATTTTTCGAATATAATCGGGTCGGGTTCTGGAACTTTTTGTCGGGTTCGGGTTGAAAGTTTGTTCGACTCGGGTATCCGAATTTTTGGAACCCGACCCGACGCTCATCTTTATTCCATAGTGCAATGAATAACTACGACATGGAGAATAGTCCATCAATGTCATTGCTATGTACGAGTCCGCGTCAGCAGACGAGCACATATCAATAAGACATTGATAGATATATTCAAGTAACAATGGACGGTTAGCCATTGTTGCTGAGTAAGCATTGGTTGTCAGCCGATATTTCACCTGTTATTTTTCTATGAAAGTCGTTCATATCTCCAAATCCAAATTAGACTCTAGACTCGTAGATTTCTCAAGCTTGACATACTTTAATGTTCTGAGCTGCATGGACTATGCAGAAAATTATTATAGATTTGAGTATTTTACAGATCAGACTCTTGGATTTTTGACGTCACAGATTTTCGGTTCAGTGACAATGCATATATTACCTTTCAAATGATCAGCCTAAATCTTCTGTTGCATGCATAGAAGTAGATAATAGTACACTAGAATGGAAGTTTGATATCTTGCTTATGTACAATGATGGCACATAGAAAAATCTATGATTTGTAGATCAGCTTCTATCTAATACATCGTATCATAGTCAAGCTATTTGTCAAGTTAATTGTGGAAGTGGGTGACAGCAAATTACAGGATTATTTTTTGAAGAGAATTTTAAATGAAGTGGCAACATTGTTTCATATGAAATAACCCACTATTCTGTTTCTATATGTAGCAGTCAATGACAACCGTTATCCATTTTTTCAATACTGGAATACTAATAACAAAAATCGGTTCACAGAGTCATGATTGTAGTGATCGGTGTACTGGTTGTGAGAACATCTCAAGAATTCGTAGATAAAAATTCTAATTATTGGATAATTTCTCCTTGAAGCGGGAAAGAAACCTAGCGCTTTTCTGGAATAAACACACTGAAAGCTTCTTTACCTACAATCATCACTCAGATAAATGAAATGTCGCTGGAACTTTTCAATTAATCATTGAATGACGAATGAGATATAGTGTGATCATATTTTTTGGAAGCTTATAGTATTTGAAAGCATGCAAAGATTTTGAAAATTGTTCGATTATAATGTGCAGGGAAGCCCTTTAAAGTAAAATGAATACTCTTAGATTTTATGGCCTCTGATTTCAAGCTGGAGTAATGCATGTTCTGTAAATCGGCATTACAAGTTGCATATGTGTCTGATTATACTCTTGATAGATTGTAGGAGCGATATTTCAAAATGATGTGCGTACAGAACGCTTTAAAGCATTTCTTTCTTTATCATCCTGTAGCTGCAGTATTTTGTAAATTCATTATGGCTCTTGTGCACATGATCTTTCGACAAGGGGCAGCAATCCAGATCACAAATCTGCATGATAAAAGTAAATGCCAACCAGAAAACAAGAAAACAAGTTCGTAAAATTTGCATTTTGCCCCAACTAAGTTCCCCCGACGTGTGCCACAATTTTCATGCAATTTCCATTCTAGGACTTTCTATGGTATTGTTAATTTCTATGGTTGCATGTCAGCTCATTGACTTCTACACCATTTCCATGTGTAATATAGAAGAGGTCAATTGTAATACCGAACTGTGAATTTGTAATATAGAAATCCATCATGCAATATCGAAAATGTCAAATCTAATATAGAAATCTACAATTGTAATATCGAATTTCAAAATGTGATATAGAAGATATCAGATGTAATATAGAAATCTACATTTGTAATATCGATGTCATAATCGGTGATGAATATTTTGTGTATATCTCGAGAAGCTGAATCAATTTATTAGAGACGGTAAAGAGATCATCTGGATGGATGAATTAAATGTGAATTTGTTTTGCCGCAGAACAGTTGGAAGATCAAGAAAGGGTACAAGAGCAGTGAGCATTGGACTTAAAGCTCCTAAAGGATAACAAACATATTTTGGCCTATAGCCTATCATAGGCCTAATCAGCATACGGTACCTAGGCTAATGGATTTTATAGGCATTCGTAAACAGCCAGCGAAATTGCAATAACTGGTTAAAATTTACATTCAAATCATCAAAGGGGATGCAGATTGCAGATGATAGCCTAATGGAATTTTTGATAGCCTTTCAATTGATTTGATGAATTGTCAGTTTTATTGTAATAGAAATAATTAGTTATACTGGGTACGGTACTTTCTAGGAATAATGATTCACTTACATACGCATTAAATTGTGTCTAATTGCAGATTTTCAAAGTTATGCATCTTGCTAAGCTGGCAAGCATCACCACTTTGCTAAATGTGAACTTCTATTTTAGACTGTTTGGGATGCACAATTTCTTTGCATAATCTACATTTAAATCTGCATGGGTAGTATTCAATTGCACTACATATATTCATAGCTCTTTTCCTGCTTAATATCAGTAGTTTCAAATGCGTATAGGCCTATACATGTAAAATAAGAAAGATGACATTTTCATTCCATCATATGACTGTTTATAATACATGTAAAAGTTACAAAGTATTACAATTTGCAACATTGACAAGCACCAACGTAGCAATTTTCAATGTTTCTCAGACACCAACAGTCAGATCGTCCAAATTCATGACAGCTGCATGATAGGTTGTCGTATGTTGGTCGGCCCGGACACATTGCGCATTACTAACTGTTGAAATTGCCTTTGTCATGATTTCTTCGAGATGTCTTAGTCTCTGCTCAGCAACACCACTTCCGGTTGTATGAGGTATCCGCAAATGCTGCTTGATGTGCGCCTTAATGATGCTCCATATATACTCGATCGGATTGAGCTGCGGCGAGTATGGTCCAAGATGCAAAAGCGTCATACCATCCCTCAAGCTTGTTTCAATTTGTGAATGGCATGGCGCATTGTCGCATACAAGCACGATGTTGCTCAAATTCTGATGAATTCTAATTCATCACTTAGATTTGAAATCCACTCTGCTACACTTTCCTTCTTGTAGGAGCCACGTTTGGTAGTAATCTTTACAACACCCTCAGTTGACACGGCTCCTAGCATGTGGACGTTTGGGCCACAGGATGCTGGCAATGTGCTCACTGCTCTTGTACCCTTTCTTGATCTTCCAACTTTTCTGCGGCAAAACAAATTCACATTTTATTCATCCATCCAGATGATCTCTTTACCGTCTCTAATAAATTTACTCAGTTTCTCGAGATATTCTTTTCTTAGATTTTTGTTGTTAGTTGAGTTCATATTGCATGGCATGTGATGCGTCTTCCTCATTGTCAAACATTTTGCTTCAAGAGCATTGGCAATTGTTGAGATACACACCGTGATACCATGAGAATGAGTCAATTTCTCTTTGATCTGCTTCAAAGAAATTTCAGTCATCCTTAATCCATCGGACCATTTCCTCAAAGACAGCTTCCGTAATCAACTTCGGCTTTTTACCACCCTTTCCTGGTGTTTCAACTTCACCAGAACGAATCCAGGAGTAGGCTGTCTTGTACTTTATGCCGAGAGTGTTTGCCAGACTGACCCAGTTTTCTCCGCGATTTGCACATTCAATAATTCTCTTCCTGTCTTCCCTTTGTGGGGTTGCGTTCTTCCTTCTATTGAATACCATTAGATCTTCGTTGGGTACATCTTCATCGCATGTAGGACATTTGTTGTTCATTTCTACATATGGAACAATGCACTTGGAATGGTAGAGGTGCATGCAGTTAGAAGAGAATTGGAGCTGTCCGCGGGTCATTAATTTCATACAAATCTTGCATTCCTCTGTGACTTTCATGATTCCGTGATCGTTTGCAAGTTTAAAAAACAGTGACTTTTGTAAGCTGATGAAATAATATTGTACTAAACTTCACATTTAAAATTCAAATGATTAAATCGTGTTTCAACATGTCTATGATGCAACATATTCGTATACAGATGATCTCTTTACCGTCTCTAATAAATTGATTCAGCTTCTCGAGATATACACAAAAAGGTACAGTGCAGACTACTTTAAAGCCTAGTTCACAACAGCGTGTCTTATGACAAAATTGTCTTATGACAAATTTTCTTAAAACATCCGTTCGTCTTGTATGACAAATGTCGTGTGACAAATCGATTCACAATACACTCTGCTATATGACAAGAGATCAGCAAATGTTCATCTAGGAATTCATTTTCGAATATGATGCTCAGTGGAAGGCAGAAGCGTGCTCTCTCTGTGATTATTTTGAAAAATCGCTTCAGACGTCGTTGTTTCGTGTAGGAAGATCAACAATACCGAATTTCTCAATCGTCTTGATGGCTGTGTGTGACAGTGACTGCAAATTCACCATGATAACATGCTAAAATTCTCGTTTCAAATGCACACACACACACACATGCACACCTCACTGATGTGATGTGTGCGTGTGCGACAAGCACTATGATTGGATTGGATCTTGACTTGCTTTGTCCGATGTGATGACAAAACTAATTCAGCTTCTGATTTCTGTCATATGACAAGAAATTCTCTTGTGAGACATTTTATTGTGAACCGACTTTGTCTTATGACACATTAGTCATAAGACAATTTTGTCATAAGACACGCTATTGTGAACTAGGCTTAACAGTACAACAGTTCACTCATTCATCACCGATTATGACAT
This sequence comes from Prostheceraeus crozeri, assembly GCA_907163375.1. Classification (NCBI taxonomy): domain Eukaryota; kingdom Metazoa; phylum Platyhelminthes; order Polycladida; family Euryleptidae; genus Prostheceraeus; species Prostheceraeus crozeri. The sequence goes on along the minus strand of CAJQUW010002342.1, from coordinate 186,339 downwards.
CGATATTACAAATGTAGATTTCTATATTACATCTGATATCTTCTATATCACATTTTGAAATTCGATATTACAATTGTAGATTTCTATATTAGATTTGACATTTTCGATATTGCATGATGGATTTCTATATTACAAATTCACAGTTCGGTATTACAATTGACCTCTTCTATATTACACATGAGAATAATTGTAGATAATAGTATTTAGACGTCCATGGTCAGCTATGCGCTCTGTGCATAGAGGTCGGATCGCTAGCTACCTTTGCACCTGATATCTAGATTAATATACCTGCATCCTCTATTTTAGTCGAAATTCCAAGCAATTTCATCAATGATATCTATTCCTGTGATTATATCCAAGCAATTTAGTCACATAGTTTGCTATTTCCAAGCAATTTGGTCATTGTCTGATACCTCTCTTCACTATTCCAAGCAATTTGGTCCGAATTTCAAGCCATTTAGTCACATAGCATTCTGACAAGAACATGGAAATTAAGTAAGTTAAAATTTGAATTCTTTTACAATGCAATCTAATTCTAGTTCTAGTTATCGATATCATGACTTTAATAATTTAAATTCTTTGTGAATTGAATTTGAGATTTTCAATTTCGATGCCTCATTAATATCAATAAAGGACTTGCAATCTGTTCCTATACAATGGAATCTTCTTGAGTACAAGACAGAAAGGAAGATCACGCTGAATGGGTCATGGAGATTGGCATCCAAGTAAGAGCTCCTGTTTTCTTCGATGAGTTCAGATTAAACGTCTACACGTGTAGAACGAAAGGGAGAGTGACCGTTGGATCTCCAGCTATAGGAGCTTTATCAAGTCAACAAGGTCGAAATCTGACCATTTACCTGGCGGTACCGGTAAGCCCACAGTTAGGACTATCGCAGCCACTTTATCGTCTATGTGACAACGCTTCATGCCATTGCGATGCACCACAGGTGAATGGCAACAGTCATGAGCTTGTACATTTTCCTCGCTTTTCTCCATATTGGAATGCGGCAGAATATGCAGGGTCATGCTTGAAAGCTCAAGCGACGTGTCTGATCCTACTTTCCAACAGGAGATTGATCACAGAGACGCTGCGATTCAAGCAGACAAGACACTTCAAGCAAGACGTTTGGCAATTCTGCGGCGAGGAAAATACGGCCTGTCTTGCCAACACAGGAAAAATGTTTGAGTGGCCGAACCACAATTTGAGCTACTTTCCTAAGTGTTTCAGTGATCAGTAACATGGACAAAGTCATCAAACTTTCTGGAGGGTAGTGGCACTTTTGGTCCGGATACCCTTCCTGCCGACTTCCAGTGACACCATCTGGGCTCGAGCTCTGGACCAAAAGATCGCTCTGCCAAGCACACTTACCCATGTGCCACGGAAGCCATTCTACAAAACGTTGCCATCTATAAATATCCCTCCTCTCATAAGTTCAAACAGTTTCGAAGTGAGTGGTTGTAAAAAAGGATCGACTTTAAGTGCGCAGTTCACATAGGCCTCCATAGAGTAGGTATATTAGGTAGAGTGGTAACTCCGCATTTATTAAATCCCCTATGTGCATGCACTTTCGATTTTATTAAATGAACTCAAGGGAGATACAGGTGGTATTGTCACCAAATGTGCGATATGCAAATTTTTTGCAGTTTTGAGGAAATTACCATGGAATTGACTGATCATGATGGTATAATGCAGAAGGAATGATGCTATTTTGCAGATCGTCCATGTCATGGAAGCCTTGGAGAGGTAATGCTTGTTAAATTAGCAATTCGATGGTTTCTATTACTTTCATGCTCAACCTCAAGAGTATTTTCTTAAATTAAGTGTGATCACATCACAGGCAACCTGCCATTGGCAGAGCAAAGTCACATAATCAAAGACAATGACTTCATTTAACTTTGAAAGATGTAAATGGTTCCACATCACTATTCAGATTCAAGAAATGAAACATGAATTTAGTGAATCATGAAATCATGCCGGTGAAAATTGAATTAAAAACTTGAAATTTCAGCCAAGAAAGCACGATTGATATCGCGACTTTTTCATGAAGACTTTCACTATAATACAATTCTTGAAATTTCCTTAATAATTAGCTTAATTTCCGCTTAGTTAGGAAGCATATTATCAAATATTCATTCCTTTTGATATCCAACTTGTTTCATACTACTTATATAGGAGAGTCATCTAGGTAGTATATAAATTGGCAAATTGACTTTTTTCAAGAAGTGCTAAATAATTTCAAGGACCACAGGACCTCCGCAAAAAACTGAATCTTTTGATATAAAAATTTTCACTGTATACAGATACTTTCTTGAGTAGTTGATGTATGCCTCGATCCAACGGAGCGCTTGACCCGTTGAAATGATCCTCAGGACTATAGACCTTTTTACATTGTAGGCGATTTGTGGACAGTTATCCCTAAAAAATATGTAAGTAATCCGATACACCCTCAAGCTTGAAGATAGTTGCTGCAGAGGTTGAAAACCTCGCCGATACAAAACTACACTAAGAACATCTCTCGTTGTGGGCTTTCTTCTCATCATTGGGAATTCAATTAATTCACAAATCACTTTAAGCAATGTTTAAGTAATCAATTAAGTAATGTAACTTTGAGTAATGATGAACATTCTATAACAAGAGAGCTGAGCTACCATCGGTTATATTCTGCCTAATCAACCAAACAGAGAATAAAAAAATAATAGGAAGAGCCCTTGAATGAAAGTCAACTGTAGATGTAAAATCAATGAGAGCCGCGTCTCGATTTCAAACGTGATGCGAGTCAAACCGCAAGCCACATTCTCACTCAGATAGCTAAATATTCATAGATAGCATGATCTCAAGCCTTAGACATGAGAATTCAGAGGACATGAGGATGGAATAGGGCAAATTCTAAAATTAGAGGAAAGCGGCTACTGTAGGAGACGGTCCATTTCCCTTTCCGCTCCAACCACATCAAAAATAATGAAAGACAAGACGAATGAGTGTGAACTTGACAATGATACACACAAACCTGACTCAAAGAGCCTCAGTTCAAAGGTTTGAAAGGATTTGAAATGGTTTACTTCTTGCAGTGTCTTCAAAAGCGTCTCAATTCTGTTGTGCTCGCTCTATAATTAGGCCCATACGTGCATTGAGATACAAAGCACTAACGAAGCCATCTTTATTAGCGGTATCTGAAGTTTCACTTTAATGCTGTGATAGAAATACAAACTATAACACACGTGATCAGACCCATTCAATAAAACTGAATTAATTTAAGAGACATCAATAAAATATTGAACCACATATCTATTCAGTGTGTTGCATACAAAGCGACTGAGATGGTTGAAATACAATTGCATCAATCTCATATTGTATCATTGACTCGATCTGGCCCAAAAAGGTAATGCCAGGTCATCCATGGAGACTAAAAGAAGAATCTGCGAGATCTGTAACTGAACCGCCGCACTGCGGAGGAACTTTCTTCTTTACACTTCCTAATGACATTCCTAGGGGACAAGGGCTCGACCGTAAGACCGCAATTCCAAGTTCTTAACCATTGTATAAAGCTATTCCGAAGGTAATGAAGTTAAGCAAAAGATTGATCTCTCTATACAAATCTTGTTGAAAAAATGGACTTCATGTTTTATCACTTTTATGCTTCTGCAATCTCTGTTCTGAGGGTTCTCTTTTTGGAAAAACAAGATAGTACTTGTCAATTTTTCAGCAATGATAGTAATGGATAACTAATTCACGACCGGTCGATCTCGGCTCCGAATGCAAATCAAGACACACACTCGCTCTTGCACACCCGAGCATCCATCATTGCCACTTCTCTATGTGAATTTCCTCCAGCGTCAGGTACGCAGGATCGGGCAGTGAATCAATATCATCAATGTCTTCAATGCACATTATGAGTCTGAGGTAATTTACAATTATTTAATGCAGAAATGCAATTGCAAAGGAAGGCTAAGGACTAAAGCGTTCTTCTTACCAATAGTATGAAAGATTTCATTCACATTTTCTCCTGTCTTTGCACTTGTTTCAATATGAACAGCATGAATTCCTTCGGCATACTCGTCCATCACTTGCCTACTCACACTCTGTTCGTGTCGTAAATCACATTTGTTGCCGGCGATAATCACCAGAGAATCGCGAGGAGCATGATTTCGGATTTCCGATACCCAGTACTTCACTTGATCCACAGTTTGCTGCAGACAGAAGAAGAAAGCGTCAAAATATTGAGGTCGTCACACTTTGCATAAGATTCTCTCGTCTTGGGAATTATGTAACCGCTAATTATGTATGATAAGCTTAGTCACTGATTACATAGCACGAGTGACACACGAGTTATTTACGTCCATCACATGATCTTATTGTAATCTAAAAGTTTAAGCATATGACTAGTGAATTGAAATATGCAAATGATAGACTAAACTGACTCCCGTCAAAATGACACTTAGAAGTGCACAGATGAAGATGAAATCAGGAAGTGTGAATAATCAATTTTCCTCCGGCTGGCTGCTGATCGTTCAAGATGTCAAAGGACCCGAACAAGATGCAGACAGTCGGTCATCTTGCTGATGAGCCCCGTGTGCTTTTCTGTATTTTCATTTTATCAAATGCACGTCTACTTTTGCTGCTAATTGTGAATTTTTATAAAAACGTGCCGTTTTCCCCCGAGTGAACCTACAGTGAGTCCTTTTCAGGACTACTCAAAGTCCTGCTATATGTATCAATAATTACAGATATTTTTCCTTACAACTTTTTTTCGCACGCAATTAGACGTGCGTTGCAGTGTAAAATTTTGAGAATTTTGAATTCCACAATGAATGATTGAATGCAAGATGCCTTTCCAGAGATCTTCTACCTTCCCGCGCATTGCCACATCTTGAATTGACGAATAAAAATCTCGTAACTTCAGGCTTATGAAGCTTACAAGAAGATTGGAGAAACTGCAACATTTTCATTGTGCAATTAACTAGAAATGCAGAAGTAATCAAAGAAAATCGGTAATTCCCAAACCAGCTTGAGACTATGATTTTCTTCCGCCCCGACTACCACAAGTGTCCTAACAAGAGAACAGCTGTGGAACACATCGAATTGATAACCAATTGAGTGACAATGTGCTTCGGATGATCAATATTACATGTATTGACAAGAAATTTGACGCCATACGATAAGTCGCTGCTGATTGTTGAATAATCTTCTATCTCACTATGGCATAATGATTTGAAATGTGTTACAATCTGTAGAACAGATGGCATTGGAAACCTCTATGCACAAGTCTAATTTCTGAGACTGGCAGACATTCAGATAGCTGTGCATGATCGAAGTGATAGAAATAGACTTTTGCTGTCATTAGAAAATTCATAATTAGTACAGTGAAGGAGAAAATACGTAACTCCCGGAAACAGACGTGGCACTGCTAGCCGTTCTAGACTTCACAAGTCAAATGCTTTCTAACATCGAATTATCGCACCTCCAGAAATGTTCTAATTACTCAGATGTAGTCCTTCCAACCTCCGTCAGCTGAGAAAATGCGCATATTAATGATCCCATGACGTTTGGCTGTAATTGAATTGGTTCTGCTGTTCTTACGGCACCTGAAGCATTGGGGGCGAGGGGGGAGTGGCAACATTTCACTAATACAGATCTGGTGTGATGCCGTCTAGGTTTTGCTTTATGAAGTTGCTGCTTCGGTTTGCCTAATTTGAGGCCAAGACATACGTGTGGATTCTGCCTCTCAACTGTCAACCGCCATCATTAGCCTCGAAGGGTTGCTATCCATTGTGTATGGCGGAAGGTGCTTATATAGTCCGAGAACTACTGACGAATTCTTCCTAAATTCGCGAATAAAAGGCGTAATAGCATGGATTTGTAGATCTTGAAAGGCTGAATACAAAAATAAAATGCTAGTAAGCCCTTTGTCCGCGAATTTAGGAAGAAAGCGTCAGTAGCTCTCGTCCTAATATTATGTATATTAAAGGAAATTTGTAATCCAACGATTGTGTGACACTGGTTATGAAAGGAATTTGCACATGAGCATATGAAGATCGCTAGCGAAGGAACCAAAAGAAGGAACCTGCAAGAACCATACATACTTTTATCCGTTAAATCAATTAGATAATGATACTACAAATTACATACCGATAAAGTTAAAATCAATCGATGCGCACTTAGTAGCCTATTAAAATGTATTTAATTTCAAATTTAGAATAGCCAAACAGCTCGTACGGAGACGGCCACTCTATAAAATCGGACCTGGCAGAGTTCGTTAAGCCTCTTCAGTCAGACCTGTCTACGAGTAAGTAACTTGACAGAAATCCAGTACTGCCTTGGTAAGATTATCTCACGAGGTCATGGGTCCACCCTAATCTAAGAAATGTCGATTCAATGTTTTCAAAATCAGAGAGGGCTACTTCCGGACTCTCAACATGCTGGAAAGAGGACGCATCGGCAGTACTGAACAGGGGTTCGTCTCGGAGTCCTTTAACCGAGGTGCGATCCTAGGGCCGCATCATTCAGAGGTAGTTTTCCCTGATCTGTGAAATGTGAAAATTATTGTTAAACAAATATCCATTAACTTTTCTGACTTGTATATGCTATAGCCGTATGTGTGATACATTCTGAAAGAATAATGAAATCATTGATTCAGAAAATTGCGAAGTGATAATCAGTATAATACACATATAAGTGCGCATCTTCCGTGCCGTATCTTTCTGAAATTATTCTATTTTCCAGGCTAAGAGAATGGATAATCACGTGCAGAAGGAACATCCATGCAAGGCACTTTCACAAAAAATAGTCAAATTCACTTCAGAAAATAGTTTTCACTCTTAATCCCTGTCCACAAGAGCCACAAATTCTTCAACGTGCTTCGCATTGAGAGGAACATTGTGTTCTTAAACTTCGTCACTTTGTGGCTCTAAAAGATGCTTCATACATATTATGTCAAGATGCGCAATGTGTGCCAGAAGAGAACTCTGGTATTAACTAATACACGAATTCTGATCAATCGAGATAACCACTTCCTGTTTGTTGTCATCAGCCATTATTCAGACAAAAATCGAATTTTCGTTCTTGCTTGACTGAAAAGAAATATTAAAAGAGCAGATAGCGTATAGCTCATAGTAGAAAGTTTGAGCACTGTTGATCTAGTTTCATGCTTTCAGTATTCAATGTGATATAATTCGCTAACATTTTAAGAACATCGATGTATAATATAATTTTCTTTCATATCAAGTGGTAATAATGATTTGCTATTGCTAATATACATAGCTACATTTTATTGTCTTCTCGATTTTTTTATCAGTTTGATTCACATGGACAAGTTTTGCATTTCATGATCTCAGGTGGTAGGTGAACATTCACGCAAAAATAAAATGCAGTCAAAATATCAAAAGTGTGAAATGTCATGTTCTAAATCAATTGTTACTTACATTATAATGCGACAGAAAAGTACTCTCTAGCATCATTCTCATGTGAAGTCAATAATGAAAGGAGGAGACAATCTCGTGGAGTCAAAATACCAATCAAAATGTAAAACACACACACACTAGCTATAGATAACCAAATCTTACAAAAAACACAGTCCTCACAAGTACTAGTTGAAAGCTACATTCATCTCCAGACCTAACTGCCGTTCAGGTGTCGTGAGCCAATGGTGCAGTTTATAAAGTCGCTTAGGCGATCTGCAGCAACTGCGGGAGAATGCAATCATATAAATGCACGTCCCTGACTTTCTGTGGCATTAAAACGTCTTTGGAGTTGCCCAACACTTCGAAGATGCACACACATGGAAGTGAAAAATTTCAAAATATCTGTAACTGCCATTTGGGATGGACTACATGATGCAAGAAATCTTTTGGAAACACTGATAGAACTGAACATGAAGAAAGTAAAAACAATAGCAAAAAGTGGTTGTAGGACATGAGTTAAAATAAAAAACAAGCTGTAAAAAAATAGTACGAAGGCACTACGTAGAAAAGTTATATTTAGAAAGACATAGGAATTCACCCGAGCGTTCATGAACAAAGCTAAATTCTCGATTTATAGGGATTCCATTGACTTTCGTTTTGTGGTGCGTCTTTCAGTCAAACTGAAATATAGACTGAAAGACTAAAAAAAAACAATCTAAAAGAACAAAAGTCGGTGGAATCCTTGCAAAACAAACAATTGAATAATGGACGATCGGGCGAATCCCTTCTTGTTCACAATTTACGTAATGTCTTAAGTAATAACTCATGTCATACACCCAATTTTTGCTATGATTTTTTTCTTTCAGTTCAGTTCAATACATGCAAGAAAGAAATTTGTCGTGTCAGTGTAGTTCAATCTTAGATAACAACCACAGATATTTTAGAACTTTACTTTTCCAAATCAAATTTTACAAGAAATTTACAAATTCTTAACTTTTTTAAATTGGAGTTCTACATATTTTGAATTTTAAATAAGCATTGAATGAATATTTCGAGACGCTGGGCAGCTCTATCAACTGTTTAAATCCGATGAAAGCCAGAAGTGTATATTTACACAAATAGTGCTGTTCATCTACTCGTAGTTATATACACAATGCATTTGACGTTTTTGTGATAACCTAACTGATTCATTGGAGCTCCACTCTATAAATTCCCTATTCTGTGCTCTTAACATGCACTCCAGCCATCAAAATTGTCTCGATGCGACCACGCAATATCCCACCAAAGCAGAAAATTGCGGAATTGCGAGACTCCCCACGCCCCACAGTGCAGAGTGCATTTAAAATGGCATTGACGAGTTGAAGGTCGAGGATTCGATTAAATGCCAGAACTTGAAAGGCGCTCTTCTAGCCACTGCAGATTCACTTTATTGAGTTTACTAAAAATACTTTAACAAGCTTTTCTCGATTTTTGTTGAAGTGAAAATTAAATTTTTTCGAAAGTTCTCGATGAAGAAGTAAATCAACAAGATTCCGTTTATGGTTGGATGAAAAGAAATATGCGTGAATCAAAATCAAGGAATTCTCCTATTCGTGATTAGGATTCGTTTTATCAATGGAATCGCAGAGGCATTGGTAACTATCAATGGCATAAATTTCTCATTGAAAACATGACCAGCCTCTGAAAGTGCCCGTTCCAACTAATGTACGTAGTTATCCACACAAGCATCTTTGCATTGCATTCATACACAGGTGCTAATATTGTGCGGTGTTTGGAGCTTCTAATCAATTTCAACAACGGAATTACTTGTGAGTAGACGACAGAGCTGTAGTCGGCTGCTTTTTGGGTCCGTGTAAGGGACCGTTTCCAACGTGAGTAGACGACAGAGCTGTAGTCGGCTGCTTTTTGGGTCCGTGTAAGGGACCGTTTCCAATGTGAGTAGACGACAGAGCTGTAGTCGGCTGCTTTTTGGGTCCGTGTAAGGGACCGTTTCCAACTGTGGTAGACCACATGATATCCAAGAAATTTTTCTTGCATTGGAATATGATAATCGATGGCTTCGCACGAGATGAACGTACACAGTGAGCCGGAAATCTCGTGAAACGAGAATTGATTATTTTGATTCAAATATGGAATTCGTGCGATTTATTCGAATCTGCTCAGGCGGATTCGAATGTTCGCGTCCAAACCTGCAAAAGCGTGAGTGGTGCAAGGAATTTAGAGAGATGTTAAAGATCTACATTTCTAAACTTGCAAAGAAGCTGAGATGTGAGTCACGCGACGCTACCCATGACTGTTATGTGAGAAATATGAGAGGAAGACTTACATGCAGCAAAGTTGACGGTCTAGAATCCTGGAAAAGATATTATCAACGTTTTCTAAACCAGAGTTTCCATGAGGGTTTGGAGGAGATCTATGCACGTTAATCAGTGCAAGGTTCACCCCATTAATCACGGAAGACAATGTAATCTCAGGCATCCAAACAATTAGGAAAAACAAAGCAGCTTCACCAGGGACTGTCTTTGAAATGCTACACGCAGCTGCTCACATGGCTTGTCAACTCAATCGTTCGAAAAGCCCAAGTTCCTCGAGAATGGAATATTTCCTGCATTGTGAAGTCAACAGTTTTAAAAAAAGAAACTCACTTGATTGTCGCAATTTTGACGCCTGAAAATACTGACAATATTCTAAAAGTAACTGCACGAGATATTGGAGCATTCATCAGAAGACAAGTTGTGATCGATCCCATGCAATTCGGATTCATGCCAGGCAAAAGCACAACCGACGCAATTTACCTTGTTCGTCAACTGCACGGCAAGCATAACAACAAAAATAAGGGAAATACTTGACCCACCAGTACCTTGGGAAATCATTTGGTGAACTAGGAGGGAATTGAAGATCAAGGAATGTAAAGAAGCGAGGTTTAAAATGTTTGTCGGATCGTGCTACCGTGATGACTGAGAAATTCAGCATCGCGGTTGCTTTCAAGCACGTATGTGAACAGTCCTTCTCTGTTTGTTATAGTTTTGGAGGCCATCTCTGAGATTTCCGCAATGGTTGCATGGGAGTTGCATGCTGACGATCTTGCGATCATGACCGATTCGCTTAAAGCTTTAAAACTTCGGTTCCTTCATCGGAGATTGAATTTGGAATCTAAAGATCTGAAAGTTGCCATCGACAAGTGGAAAACTATAATCAGCAATTCCAATCACGCGATGCCTCAGGTGAAAATTCGATGTGCTCCTGTGGAGTATGCAAGAAAGGCATCGGCAGAAACTCGATCTTCTGCACGCATTGCAAGCACCTATTCACTGCCGATGTACATAACTCCTATCTTATGTGAGGTTCAACACGTTATGTACTGAAGATGAAAACAGACCGGATATATGATCCTACCATATACCATCAACCGGAAGTCGAAACATCATGAAACCTTGGTGGCAGGGGCATGATTTGGTGCAACAAGAACGAGAGTCAAGTCGGCATGGCAACTCTTCTTTTCTTTTGATTATTTAAATTCTCTTAAATCAATTTCGTATGCTGGCCTATCAACATGGTTCTTAAGCAATATGATGGAAAAACACCGTCATAATGACTTCATTTTTTTGAAATACACTGCATGTCTTCAGTGCTTTCGTTTTCCATGTTTTTATGAACATAAATACAACTTGCAACAATGGCAGCTATCTGCACATCAAATAAGACCCAATTTGTGATCCATGAAAAGCATATGAAAATTCATTATGCATTAAATGTCTGAAAATTCACCTTACTGTTCCACATTTACTTACATATGGTACATAGGCCTTACAGCATACAATCATGTCATCAACCATTAGATTTTAAAAATGACTCTTAAGGCGATTACGCTCAACTAACGAAATTAATATTTGCATTAAGGATGGTGAAGTGCTCAATACGGTAAAATTTCTCACCAGATGCAAAATTCATCCAGGCCGGGTCTAATATATTTGGAGTCGATGCGGGTCCCGGCTGAGGGGATACAGGCCCGGGCCGAAAGAGGCGACCCGGTTCCAGCTCTGATCAGGGATCTAGATAACTTGACCGATCAAATCATTTACGATGGTTTTAGCACCTGGAGACGGCCTTGATGGAATACGACAAAAGAAGATCTCGTTCTACGAAGTGCCTGTTCAGCAGAGTCCGAGCATCCAAGGAGATTGGAGGAAGTAGATCCACCACAGAGATTAATTGCCTTGTTCAGTGAATGCATCTCTGTGGGATCCACAATGTGGACGAGAATCTTTGCGATCTGGACTCAACCGTCAAGTTATGCCGGATCGTTGGGTATGGAGAATTGCAATCTGTCCACAATATTGCATGCCGTCCAACCCTAAAGTCTGGTAGAACCAGGGACGCAAAACCGGACAGCAAGAAAGCAGATTCAATAAGATAAATCGATGTCTTATTACTATATGATTTCAAATTGCAAACCGCATTTAACACTTCAAAAGATAAATACAACTTTAATTTGCATCATTGAGAATCATTTACCATTCACACATGGAATTTGCTTCAATCCTTTTTACTTACGCTTTGAGTAATGTCATAGACAAGAATGATAGCATGGGAGCCTCGGTAGTATAGCGGAGCAAGTGACCGAAACTACAAAAAAGGAAATGGAATTTCATTGATGCGGCTCGCAATACACGTGCATTTGATACTTACCCTCTCTTGACCAGCCGTATCCCAAATTAGGAATTTGTAATAATTTCCATCGAACTCCATATCTTTACTTTGAAAGGCAGCACTGCAAATAAGACAAAATCATTCTAATAATTATATTAGACGTATAAGAAACAAATTAAACATCAAATGCATCGAGATGCTCCATGTAGATTTGAAGGAGAAACATCGTTGGCTTGTGCAAGAGCGTGCTATCTACAAAGGAACCTTCAACGAACAAATAGTGAGGAGCGGAGCCGGGCTCAGCATGTGCTAGGCAAAGTAGAAGTAGCGGTGAAAGCGGAAGTGCGGATTACTTGTAGAAGACACTCGAAGAAGTGGTCTTCTGTTTGACAAGCATAAATGACAGTCGCATTCTCGCTTTCCCTCGAAAATCAGCAACATTCTAAACACATTCGATTCATGAGGTTAAAAATGAAACCGAACTGGAAGTTCCCGACGCCATTGAGAATATATGTAGGTGCTAAATAAAAGACCTAAGTATAGACTTCCACAAGTTATTAATGAAGAATGCTTGAAAAAAAATAATGTTTCATCGAATTTTGAAGACTCAGTGTCAGCATGTAACTAATAGTGGATGTTTAAGTTCGAAAAAAAGCCGACGAGTCACTACTTACCGCGGAAGATGGATAATGATACGGAAAGTGGACTTACATATCTTGTTAAATAGACCTAACTGTCTAGCAGTAAAAATCGAACTACCTGAAAAAGTAGTAGCCATATCAATACATTCTAAAGCAATGCCGAGAAAAAAGTTCTTCTAAATGATAATAATCTTCAATGCGTCAGATCTGACAAGACTAACCGCTTCGAAAATTGTCAGTCAGATATATACGATTCTAGACATGAAATTGTTTTTAAAGACTTTACAACTGATTAATAAATGCAAGTCTGACTCTTAAGAGAAACAAGCAAATTCAATCACTAAATCAATAGCCCGAGCATTACATTGAATCAACAATTACTGCAACAAAACCAGCACGCTTCCATTATTTTGTCATAGACCACAATGTAAGAAAGAACACATCAGTAGTAAAAATTGATTGATTAATATCTAAAATATTGAAAAATGAACTTAAGCGCATTCTCACACATATAAATAATCCGGAAAATGATTCCAAATACTAAATATCGTGAAAATTTCTAGTACAAATGATTGAATCTTCATTTCGCTAGATGTCGAACAATTGCATGTATATCATCCCGGTGCAGTTTATTACAATATTCATACAATTATAACATACATAAAGGGCCTATTCAGAAAAAATAAACCATGAATGTGTAAATAGACAATTTATCTGAACTATCCCACCAGAACTCAAAACAGGCCGAGCGTCCCAAAATGAGCGAACCAGGATTGGGTCGGAAAATTTTGGACCAGTTTGCCAGAGGAACTGAATTTATGATGTTGCAAAGGGTCATCTAAGTAGATAGAACGCATACAGTCGGAGGGGGTGGGTATTAAGCGAAATGCGTGCTTTTGTGTGCAGGGGGGAGGGTTTGCTTTCCGAAATGCGTGTACACTTTTTCAATCTCCCATGCAAGAAAGAGCACTGTATTTAATTAAATTAGCTTTTACTGTGACTTTTTGCTGTTTGCAATTAATTGACAACGACATTACTAGTACCATACATCTAATAGGTATATACACGTAATAGGTAGCCTACCATGGAAATTAATTCATTTAAGGCGCGCTCACATTCGACCAAAATCGATAACGATTAACGATTAAATAGTGACGATATTTCATTTAATAGTTGAACTGCTGTTGGTGGGAGAATACCCACCAAGTAGATTGCGAAGATGGTCTGTGAAATACAACTTATCTTCGTATCCTTATTTTATTAAGAGTGCAGTTTCACTGCTTGCTTAACAAAAGTGGCGCGATGTTCCTCGATGAGCACTCGGTAGCAGCCTTCGTTTGAAGAAATAAGTCCAATGCAATCTCTTTCCAAAAATGTCTTGGCTTCATGTTAATTTTCATGGAACATTTTTCCAATAAAACAATCATATAAGACCCATCTACTTGTAGGTGGCATGAAACTGATCTATGTGGCACGGTATTAATCTGGGAAGCAAGTTCATTAAACAAGCGAATAAAACAATCATTGACATAATTAATGAAACAAACTATCATTGGCTTGAATTGAAGTTTGTTTCATTTTTTTCTCAGGTATGATGCAAGATCTCGCTTTCTATGTATTACCATTCAACACATTAGAGAATGGAGAAAGATCTATGGTGGTCAAATTTCAAATTTTGATATCGATACAACTGTCACAATTGCTTTTACAGATTGAACATAGACGTGAACTGAAATTCAGCTTTTGTAAAATAAAATGGCACACGATCAGTTTACCAGAGGTATGGCTATTGGAATGATTCGTTGTGGTAGAAGTTGTGCGAGTGTTGCCGAGGAGCTGCAACTATCGAGAGTCGTTGGTTGGAGGTGGTGGTGTCGATGGAAAGCAGAAGATGTTAAAAAGAAGAAGGGATCTGGTCGACCAAGAAAGTCTGCGGGAAGGACAGACGCACGTCTAGTTTTAGCTGCAAAGAGGAATAGATTTGTGTCAGTCCCAAAGCTAGTCGTACACTGGAAGAGTGCCTCAAATATAGACTAGCGTTCGAACGGCTTACCGAAGATTGCGAGAAGCTGGAATTCAATCGCGACGACCAGCTGTCCTAATTCCATTGAGTTTTGAGCACCGCAGAAGACGAGTTGCCTGGTGTGATGCCCATCGCTCATGGAATGACCATCACTGGCAGAAAGTCTTGTGGACCGATGAATCGAGATTCACTCTGGATTTCAATGACGGTCGTGTCAGAGTGCATCGTCTTCCAGGTGAACGTTTTGCCCCATGCTGTATTAAAAAACATGACAGATATGGTGGTGGAAGTGTTATGCTGTGGGGTGGCATTTGGCATGGCGGACGAACGACAGCAGTCATCATCAAAGGCACGTTGACTAGAGAGAGGTATCTCAATGAAATTGTGCTTCCTGTTGTTGCCCCAGTGGTCAGGGTGGAGGATCTCGTCTCCCAAGACGACAACGCAAGACCACATCGCTCCTCGGCTGTCATTGCCACTGTTAGGAGATTGAACATTCAAACCCTTGACTGGCCTGCACGCTCACTTGACTTGTCACCCATTGAACAAGCCTGGGACGAGCTTGGGCGGCGAGTGACAGACCGCTATTCACTTCCACCAGTGTCCCTGAAGATTCTCTCTGAAAGACTGACAGAACCGTGGCTTATCCTTGAAACATCCTTCATTCAGAAACTTTGTGAATCCATGCCATCTGGGATTACTGAATGTATTGGAGCTAGAGGGGGGCACACGTGCTATTAAAGTTGAATCTGCTAAATGCGTTGCTTTTCTGTGCTAGCGACTTGGTGGAGATTGTGACTAAATTATCAAGGTATCATACATACATGTATATATACAAGTCAAAAATGAAAGAAGTTAAAGAAGTAAATGTTTCAAAAATTTTGTCAATGAGTATACATATTGCCGTTGGGAAAATAGGACTTATGTAAACGCGCTTTTAGAATTGAACCCCTATTCTAGTAAATTGGATCTTGTGATTTTTGTAAAAATGAAAATGTATAAAAATATTTTTAACCACTCTCTGACATGTATGCTCCAAGGTGAGCGCACAGACAGGTATCCATGGGCTGGGTGCCTAAATCATAGATGCAGTCACTGTATTGAATTGCTGCTACAAGACGTGTCACTTCAACAGGACAGATCACTACCAAATGAATCAATACTTAAAGACGACATGAGCGCTTACTTTCGTTCAGAGTTCAGGGTTTGAAAGTTGCTCCCCTGAGAAAAATGGAGTCCTACTCCATCGTAGTGATATATAAACACAGGCACTGAATGTACTTCAGATTCGAACTTCATCGTTTTAAATATTTGGCGAGGTGCAATTAACGCCTATGCGCAGTACACTTAAAATATGCCAGTTTTTGCAGTATACACAACTTGAGGCTAGGTATATCTATTTTAGGGGGCATCTCAACGTCGTGCGCACTAATGAAAAATTTTGGGTCGACAAATGCGTGCGGTTGCGTGCTGGGGTGTGATATTCGAAGTGGATTTTTTTGGGTGCGCACTTTTTATTTGGCCTCGGAAGGCAAGCTACATGTGATATTTGTTGAGATCGGACTGTATTCGATTTTCTTATAAAATAAGAACAGTCATCAAGATGAAGAGAGTTCGGAATTTGTTTTGATGTTACCGCATCACAGGAAGTATGCTATGTGAAGAAGTATCGATTCCACAATTATCAGCGAGAAGTAATATCAGATGGTGATGATGCATTTGCTAGCTATCACTGTCACTTTCATAAAACTGTAGATGAACGGCCGTTAGAATGAAATAGTGAACTTGTTAATGTCAGTTAACTACTCACTCGATTATCAACTGCACCTGTCTTAGTTTATAATAAGAACAGACGCTTTTCATGAAGATTGTTGACATTGAGGGAGAACCAAAAATCAACGTCATGAAGTTAAAATTATTTCAAATTGATATTCTTCACATAATTTTAAAGTGAGAGTAAAAGAAAAAGGAAGGACTTGTTATGAGTGGTTCATAAACTACATGTATAGAAAACATAACATTTGTTATATTATACGATGCGATCTCCATCACAGTGCAATTTTTTGATCAAGTGATAAGGTGTCCTATAGCATCATAGGAAGTCGCCACGATAGTCATGCGCAATGAAAGCATAGCATCAGTCGAGTTTGACCACGTTGGTGGCAATTGGAGTTTACCGTCAAAGCCTCATTTTTGCATTTTGAAATTTCTTACATTAAATTCAATACAATATTTCACTATTTATATTTTCAAAATCAGAGTTAGGCTAACAATGCCATGAAGGATAGAGTCGAACTATTTAATTATGGTTGAAAACATGTTTCATTAACATGTCGAATCGGATGAGTCACATATTCAGCATCGCATTGAAACGTCTCACATTTAGCACATTCATTTCACTACTTCATTTTGACAAAAATCAAACGATCAATATTTCACCGCAGATGATAATTTGCACTCCACCTTACGGATCTGTAAAAGACGCTTCAAATGCTATCAAATTTATACATAGATTTCTACATTGTTTCATCGGTAAATATCAGGTAGAAAAAGAAGACACGCTTCTCGATCTTTCAAACTTGCACTCACTTGAAGTACGTGTATATCACAGTCGAGTGATGATGACCGAATAATGGACCGTATCATGTCAGAAACAATTACTGGACAGCATCATTAGCATGTTTACATTGCCAATAGATAAGATATATATATATATATATATATACTTTTTCATATATACTTTTTCAAAATGTATTAAGTGGTCAGATATTCAAAATAATTTCATAATTGTCCTTAAGCAAATGTTTTGTGCTTTGATGTACAACTAATCTTGATTCGATATCCGAAGTACTCCTGTGACTCTATTTTTATTTAACCTAAAACTGGAGTTATAACTCTGAAATGCTAAATAATGCATAGTTGTGGCAAGGTTTTTTAATCATAATTCAGCAAACCTATAATGAAATGCCTCATAATTCATACTTTTGAACATGAGAATGACATATTTAGTAGACTAATGCATTAATTGTATCGGTAGACCTCACCAAAACTCGAAATCATAAGATCGAATCAATGCTAAGTTTGGAGAAGACTAGAAACGATAATAAAAGTAAGTGTAACTTCACATCAACGTTTCCTTCCACGAAAGTCAAAGAGATCAGTTTCTGTCACACCAACGAAACAAATATGGCGATTAAAGTTATCGCGTGAGCCGCATTTTATCTCCCTAAAAATTTCCAGTGATGATTTTCGATTTGTTAAATAACAGGCAAAATGTTCACTTACCCAATTGTAGGAGGTTCGATGGATGAAAATTCATCCTGAATAAATCGGTTGGAGATGCTTGTCTTACCAACTCCACTGTCCTGCAAAGAATCAATGCAATTTGAGTTCATTTTTATGACGTCATGTTTCCTTAAAGTTCTCGCTCGCTTGTTACACGATGAATGACATTGAACAAAGTGTCCCTTTATTTCTGATAAGGTAGATCGTGATATCAAACGAATCCTCAGAAAAGAAAAGATAAACATTACACTAGTTCGCCGCAATCAAACATTAAGAAGCGTGATAAACAATAAACGCAAAACTGATAAAAATATACATTAACCAAATGTCCCATACAAGACAAGCGATTATACTTCCAAAAGAATATCATATATGTATAAAATCACATGCATGAAATGTCAAAAATTTTAAATTGGAGGCTCAATAAGACCACTACATATACGGGTTAAAGAGCTCCTCGCCATCAATCACTCATCTGTACATAGACACCTTCAACAATGCGATAATAACACACGCAATATCAAAGTTGGCCGGAACAATGATAGTGCAAATCTCAGACTCCGTGAAGCTGTTTATGTAGATAAATGCAAGCCTAAGTTTAACCGCCGGGCTGAGATGGAAGACTAAAGAGATTTCTTATTTTGCCAAATGCAATCTGTAGGCCCTTATCAATATCATTTTAAAATTTGTACAAAGTTGAAGCTATAAAGTCATCATCCTTTTTATTCTCCCTGATGATATTGAGCGGTGGTCAATGAAATACGCATCGGAGATTACCATAATTTGTCTAACTCATACATTTGTATGCTTTGCATCAAAATAAACACTTGGCCTATTCCCAGATTTTCTAATTCTTTGTTTCATCAGTTAAGAAATCATTCATTTCCAACTTAACTAACGCTGTCAGCAATGGGAGAATTCACGCAATGGTTGCATGAAAGGATTTCGTTCTCATTCAAATGTGTCTATAAATAGGACTGAGTATAAAAGAAGCAAAATTTTCGTTAAAAACGCTTTTGTCCCCATTTTGAATCTATTATATTTTGGTCTAAACCTCCATCAATTTGAAGTGTTATATATCAACTGTGTGAATTCACCTCTGACATACGTTTACTATGTCGACGATTGTCCACTATAAAATTCTCGCTTTAATTTTTACAATCGGATTATTGAAAAAATCAAAGAAAATCAAGACCTCTGATTTTAAAGTTTTTTAATATCTTGGATTCATCCTTTTATTATCACGAATATGCGGTATTAGAAGATTTACCTTATATATAGTCAATCATGTGCATATAAAAAGATTTGTGGATGATGCGGCTCCTCGGATGATGTTGTAAAGTTAATTAATTATTTGTTTGGAAACTAAGTTCTTGTCAGTTGTGCACGGTTGCACCTCGATAGTGATGGCAACGTTGGTCATGTTATTCTTGCGTCTAAGTCTTCTTGATTTTATTTTAAATTTGAGCATGCCTATCAGGTGGCCATTTGCTGACCAAAAATTACGAGCTGCTCCTAGCTGACAGCAGAAATCTGGCAAAATTCATCTATCGTACAGATTCAAATACATATTAGACACTCAGAAAAACCATGAAGTTATGAAAATACAGTATATCCTATATATTGCAAAAATATTTCACAGTGGTCTAGTAGCCCGGGCTTGCGTCTCAATGTTCTGCACAAAACGGGCCTGAACCGGAATATTTTGGCCCATTCACAAGTCTTGAGACACCTGCTTACCACCGTTTCACCACCATAAGATGGAAGTGATGGGAACTGTTAGATGATATGACAGTTATCCAATATCAGTACTGTGTTATCATGCACATTCCTTCGTACAAAATGTATATGATAAGTGCAAATGCACATTATTTTATCGCAATTTATTTGATGTGCTTCGATTGATTTCGAAAAGACATTATTGTCTCTGAATACTTTCTATATTGTATTGTATTCATTCACATGCAATTTCATACTAAATCTCAGACATATACATTCATGGTGTTAATAATACCACCGACATTAAAATCAATCATAAATGAAATGCACTTTGGTTTAAAAACAACATTTCAAAAAGAAAGCGATCTGACTCAACTAACTATGATCTTGTTCTACCCACGCAAGTGCCTAATGTAAAAAGATTTCCTAATTTAACTAATTGATAGCTTTGAGCAGCAGGCCTGTGTATTACCTAGCACGCTGCTCGCATCTAACTTTGATCATTGCAATGTAAGTAATCAAGTTTAATTGTAATCAAGTTGTGAGGAATGTGATATTTTGAATCATGATGTTCGCAGTCGATCATTATCTCTGAAATTGTTTAATGATATCCCTTCGTGTAAAGATCATGTTCTTAGAACCTTAATTCCACCACACTCCAGTCGTAGCAAAAGATTGTTGCTACCTCGTGTTCGAACAGGAGTGAATGGTTTTATTTTCTCTTGTGCCAAAATGTATAATGAGGCAATACAAGCTTCATTTTGAGTTTGTCGTGTTGTCATGTCAGTTTACGACAAATTTTGTAACTGATTTTGGACCTCCTCCGATTCTCAATTGGGGGTCGTTTTTGTAATCAATAAACGCTTATTTACTTTAGGTATGTGATCGAATTTTTGGATTTTGGCATGTTTATAATCAGTCATCAATTCACCTGGTGAGAAAAATTCATCTCTCAATTGGTATTTCAGGATTTTATCATTTTAAAAATATTTTTACAATGATCGAAGATAGATGCAAGAAACGTACTAATATATTGACTTCTAGTTAGTTTTAAGTGAGGATGATTAAGAGTTGAGTGAGAAACGATTAGTTATTCATTTTTAGCAATTTCAGTTTTAAGTTAAATCAGGAAATTGCAATTTGGATGCAAACGTGAGCTTAAAGTAAATCTATATGAAACTTGTCCAATAAAAACACTTGCATGCAAATAGAATTCCCAATACAAATTTATGATCAGAATTTCATCTATTACATGCATTGTCATGAACACCGAGCGTTTTTCATAAATGTGTTCACTTTAACTGATTTTCTACCTCTACTTAGAGTTTAGTGAACATTTCAATTATATTTAACAATTAAAATGATAATTTCAATACAATATCAACATCTGAAGTTCTACAATGAGTTTGATACATACACTGGTACTAAATTGAGATTGCTCTCTAGCATCATAATGCGTCACACAATTTAAATACTGACGGAACACTTCACGTACTGACGATGTTCAATCTTCCCTGATATGTAAGTAACAGAACTCATTATTCACTTTCATTTCCCTAGTGAACTTTTGGTATATAAACTGATCTAAATTTAGTTGTTAATACATGCTCAGTTGTCTACTGCTTTTGAGTCAATTTCCCTCTTGGAAAATTATACTTGTCACAAATAGTCATTCACAAGAGCAAAGATAGACCTGTTAATCATTAGAAAAACTTCCATGTCATTTACAGTTATTTCTCTGTCGAATTAGGTTATAAAAAACACTTAATTGATCAGTCGTAGCTCCAACATGTTTTGCTTATGTTTCAAATATATTAAAACCGCGAGAACTAATTGACTCCATACGAAAAGCTGTTTTTCAAAGCTTACTTTATGAATGATTAGCCAGGCATGACAGCTTTGAATGAAAACAACGCATCTATTTCCAGAAACTCGTGATATTTCCCGCAACAGTTACCAGGAAAAAGGCTTGGTTTGGTGGGCACTGTGGACAGTAGAACGTAGTCTCCCTTCTGGACAGCAGATGTCCCTTTTCGTGCTTCGTACGCACTTGACACTTCTTACTAGGATATATTCTAGTGGAAGTATAGATGAACATATATATATATATATATATATATATATATATATAGATGAATATATAGGAAGTGTAGATGCTGATAAAAGTAATGAAAGTGAATAATAGCCTATGCAATAGTAATAATGATATTTGTAAATCAGTCAAGAGCAGCTTTGCTAACTCCCAATGTGTGAAATTACTTGTCGCATCGATTTGAAGTTCACCACCGCTCGTCTCTACCGCGGACTTCGCTTCGATTCCTAGTTCAGGCGAGTGCGGTCGGGGAATCAAGGGTGTTGGTGTCTTGTATTGACTTAATAGCTGTCATTCTCTTTCGATCTTCAATGAATTACGACAGACCTTTGTTGTCAATTTTAACTTCATTGCTAAGAGCAGTGAAAGTAGCATGGTTGCAGTGTAAATCGAAAAATTCGTCTGGCTAGATCTATTTATGGTGCAGGCCTATTTAACTAAAAATGGTATATTTTCATTACAAAAAACAAAATGATATCATTTCATATCATTTTGCAAAATTCGTAAAATGATATCATTGCCAATCAGGTTTGCAATAAAGTTTATGTTAACAAAGATGGGTATTACTCGTTGGCCGCATATAAGGAGAAATACTTGTCGGCGGGCATCATCCGTCCACCGCGTGCTGTGCAGATAATTATAGACAGGTAATGCCCGTCCGCCGTGACGAAGCGGTTAATTTGACGTTTTTATAATTACTAAGACTCTCGCCATCTATAAATTTCACTACACAGCGTACAAGACGTATGCGAACCTCACCCGACCAAACCCCAAATTCAAGTTCGCATAGTGTAAATATAATGCTTGGTTCAGAAAATGTCGAGTTACGCAATCTCATAATGTCAGACATAGTGCGCCATTCAAATATTTGCGTCTCAGCCACAAATTCGTGATTTAAGTTACCGAAAGCTTTCATGTACAGATGGGTCACACAATGCGAATTCAAGCAATTCTATTCTCATTTCTGTAAGAACTAGGAACAGCTCATAAAAAGGTGCCGCCGCAAACAAAAACGCGAACAAGGGAGCCATCAATGGCTTTCAGCTTAATTCGTCAAAAATGAATTAATTACGTAAGCATCACAATATGGTATCAATGTAACAATGAACTGCAGCTAATTTCGGTCACAGTTGTATTTGCACCTTCCACACACAACGAAAACCAGAAGGTCCGGAAGGCGTGCCACTACTACAGCAGCTGAACTACAGAGTGTGCTATGTCGGTTATCTCAAAAATACGCATCTGTTAATTACGTCCATATTTGGCTGACCTTCCCAAATTTTCCAACCCTTTCACTTTAAGTACCTAGCAAGTATTTAACTACCAGAGAAAGAAGACACGAACGAGTTATTCAGTTGTCATTCTATTAACTTTCTGATTGGCGCTCAATAATGCAGCATGGAAATCTGACTGAAGTAATCGAAACACAATAACAATAACGCTATCGCAGCTTAGCTTTAGTGAAAAATTCCTCTAGTAGAAAATAAATTCTGGCTAGTTTGTACAAACTACAAAACGCATGTAAGAAATGGGGAAAATTCGATCATGAGTAACTAAGCGCAGTCTGTCCTCGCATCGATATCATCTCTATCGACGGAAACCCGTCATGCTGATCCTCGTATCTTATCTACCCGGAGTAGGAAAGTAAGTGTGCTAGCATCTGTAGCAGCATTCAGTCATCGTACGATGTTAATTTGGGCGGAGCAGCTTAACAATTTGAGATATTGAGACTAGACTACTGCCTAATGTATCTCAACTATCATATCACAGCACCTAAAACTGTAGGCTGAAGACAAGAGAGTTATAAAGGTTTAGATATCTTCAAAGTGAGGAGTCAACTTTAAGAGCTATTCTCGGTGTACTACAGGATGTAATGGAGACTTGCGACGTTGTGAAGTGAATTCCCATGAAGGGAATTTTAATTCAGACTTATTTACGCTCATTGGTCAGACAAAATAGACATTAGTTGCTTAATTGAATTTACAAAATACAAATTTTTGCCGATGCGACGGCCTGTTCACGTAGACAACTTCTACATGAACGGGCGCCATATCGGCGAAAATTTGTAGAAATTTTGGTAGATTCTGTAAATTCAATAAATCAGCTTGGATTGCTTACATCGATTCTTCTTGCAAAACATGCTGCTCAAAGAAAATTATGTTTCAGACATTAGCTGATCAGCCATCGCCTTTTCCAGAGCCTGCTACACTTGATGCTCGATCGACGGCTTTTCTCTATAGCCTCCACATCATTTTTGAACTGCATGAACTTGCAAAAGTTAACCAAACCCTTTGTCAATAGCAGAGCTCTTGATCAAACAAAACACATGCAAAAAATTATGAACATCTGTCATCGGACGAATAATTTTTGAATTAGAGATGATGCTCCTTTGTATATGGGTGGAAAACATCCTCAACTACACATGCACATTAAGTGACAGTCGATTTATATCTACAAATTCTAAACAAATTTAAAAACGTGGGGAGATAACTCTAAGTACCGTCATAACTACGGTTGAGGATAAGAAGCACAAAGTAGCTGAGCGAAGTTAAGTGGGACGCGTAAAATAGGAAAGTTCCTTATCAATTACCAAAAATATTTGTAGTTGGGGGGAGGGGGCTTTGGACCGTAATACCGCAGCTTATGTGCTTCAGAAAATCCAACTACAATGGCATCTTTATTTGCAGCTACATAGTGGCCACTGCACTAGACGGACCACAGAATTAGATTCACCTGCGGGCGCCGAAGCAGATAAACAAAAATATTTAATTCTGTGATACAGACATAGTAGTGGTCGCATCCTTGAGATAATTGTGCAATGTGCATGCAAATGTATTCAGAAGCATTGCACACAGCAAATTTGTCTGCTACTAAGGACTGATATTTTCTAGCATCTTTGTAAATAATGAAAGGCGATAAGACTGACTAATTACGGAAGCACAGTATCGAAATACAGTAGTCTTATGTGTAGCACATCTGCATGCCGTACAATATAAAATAACGGAAATTGATTTAACTGTATTTACTTGTACATACGTCACATAGGCACCGCTGATGATGCTCGAGTGACAATGCCATGCGAATGCGAAAAATTGGTGCATTAGTATACAAATAAAATCAAGCTAGACTACCGGAAGAAAAATTGGCTAATGAAAATTACACAGCCTGCATATCTATAATCAAAATCTCTTGCAAACCGAAATCTGAAAACGCCTCCTACATGTGAGTTACTGTCAAAGCAGTTTTCAAATAAATCAACTTCCATCTATCAAACAAATCAGCACTTCATCGATTCAAATAATGTCAGCTGATCACATTATATGTGAGAAACGGTGGTGGGCTAACCAATGCTTAAGAAGGCCACGCGTTGCACACCACTGGTATGACACAGTATCTCACGACACGAGCTTAGGGAAGTATCTTGTATATCCCCTCCTGCAGCAGCGCAAAATTGCGTGAATATAAACAGTTTCAGAAGACTTATTATTCACCGCTGCTGCAATTCAATGATCAATACTTACCCCAAGTAGACAGACTTTCAGCTCTGATGCCGACATGAGAAATGATAAGTTAAACAGCAGTCCTCAAGGCAATTGTAGATAACAACACAACTCTCACCAGCTGACTACAACATCAAGTGAATCTAGCGTGCGATTGCCATTATTGCTATTTGTTCTTCAATATAGTCACGTGATAAAACTATCACGAAACCTGATCAAAGACATTATCTATTCAGAGAGATAAAGATGACGTCATGCTATCGTTTCCATACATTGATTGCAGTGGCATGCTGTAAACACGATGCGTCAACGCCGGATTGCCGATGCATACATCACCACTAGAAGCGTGGCAAGAGAGAGGATTAATATCCATAGATTATTGAACTATCGTCATTGAACTATTGAGAAGTCATTCATGAAGCAATCATTGTATATTAAGATCCGGCGTAGTCGTTCAGTAGACAATGTTATGAGTTAATACAAGGGTTTTCAATCCCGAGATCAAAACCGTAGTCTTAACATTGTCCACTGTCGTAATCGTAAATTATCGCATTTTTGCGGGAGAATCCCGGGATACGCTAACATCTGTTTTCAGGCAGTTGGGCTGTATGAAGAAGGAGTAACAAAGAAGTAACAATGAAGATAAAGGAACTGTCATATGTTGCAAATTATAATATTTTAAACCTTTTTCAATATCAATATTAGACCTAGACTATCAAGAATACATCAGACACGATAGTCTTATAATTACATGTAAGTGTGTATTACTTATTCATACATTTTTATCGGTACTTCTATTCTTCCCCCCCCACATTTTTCAAGTTTTCCAAAATCATCAAACTTCGCCAGCGTTAGTCACATTGGGTTAAGAGTAGACTTGATCTGTCACTGAGTGACACTACAGCACGACTGAGAAGTCTTACTTGAACCCTGGGATGAAGGATTGGTTCCATAGATACTCAGTTAGAATACAAGGTACAACTATGATCATGATGAGCAGTTGTCTAATTCTGAGGATGTAAATGTTCTACAAGTCAGATAAGAGGAGTTTTACACACTCAACGCTATGCCACGTCAGTGAGAAGGGGTAGGAGCAAGAGAAGATCGTTGACGATGCAAAACTTCCGGGTGTCAACAACAGAAATGTGGGGGGGGTGGAATAGAAGTACCTTTTTATCACATACTAGAATTAATTTTAGCATATCTTTGCGCATTATGCCAAAAATTATTTACTTTCATTGATATCAAAAAATAAAACTATGTTCAGGCAGT
Organism: Prostheceraeus crozeri; assembly: GCA_907163375.1. Lineage (NCBI taxonomy): Eukaryota > Metazoa > Platyhelminthes > Polycladida > Euryleptidae > Prostheceraeus > Prostheceraeus crozeri. The sequence goes on along the minus strand of CAJQUW010002342.1, from coordinate 159,759 downwards.
CGAGAGAAAGAAAGAGAGAGGGCGTTATGCATACAATCGCAATGATATTTATTGAATTTTTGAAGCGATTTTTATACAATATCGCGCCTTTTACTAGACGTCACAAAAGTCACGGTAATTGCGTTTCGATTTGAAAATCACGCACCAGGTTTCAATGCGCCAACGTAGGCCTATATTGTATACAACATCCAGATCTAGTTATTGTTATAGTTTACATCTGCATGTGAAAAGAAAGCTGTCTATCTGATATCATAAGCTGTACTGCACAGTGCATCGTTGAATTTAAAACAACGCATAATATTGCTCAGCCTACGCCTGCCCAAGCATACTATTAGTAAATGCAGGGAGCTAATATTGCTAATCCCGAGGGATAAATCCCGGGATCCGATATCGCAAAAAAATGACGGGATCAAACCCAGGATCAGAAAAAGTCGGGATTTTGAAAACCCTAGTTAAGACTTAAGTCAATAAGATCTTTGAAATGACGGACAATCAACTTGAAATGATCTTTACTTTTCCGATAATCAAAATATGACAACAGTTGACATAGACGGACATCTTCAGAAGATAAAAAGGCTAGAGCAAAAGGAATAGAATGTAATAGAATATGTCTATTGTTAAAATGGAAATAAAATAATCACGCATAACAGACTTCTGAAAATTTATGAAGTAGGCCTTAGTTATAGTAAAACCATACTGTTATCATAGACTATTCGAAAGGGAGAGAATGCATGGAAAAAAGGATTCTTTATACTTAATGTACGGATATCTGGCAGTCGAAATTGCATGCATCGAGGAATACGTTCCGGAATCAGATCGTGGAGCGAGTGACATTCATTCGTCTCAATTCTGCGAAGATGTTTCAGTCCTTGAGAGGCTCTCTTTGATACCATGTTTTCTGTCCCACAAAAACATGTTCGAGGATTCTGCCCAATGATAATTCGATGAGCACGGTTGTCGCTGCGATAAAGTCTTGTCGATAGCTTTCCGGATAGTTTGATGAAAACAGGACAATAGTATTTTAACAAGGATCTAATGGTGGTGTCATATATATTTTGTGTAGCTCAAACGGACTTACACATCGTTTAATAATTTTGAGTGCATGAAATTGCTGATTGGCTTATCAATATGGGTCGACCAATTCAAGCTTGAATTGGTGTACATGTACACTCCCAGAACTTCGATAGCGTCATGTTGCTTCAGAGGTATTGTTGGTGGAAGTGTACTCTTTTGGCGTGTATTCAATAAGAAGCAATATTTTTCATTATTCACTGTCAGATCGTTATTACTGCGCCAGGCAACAAAATGTTCATGTTCATCAATAATACACTTCTTAATATTGGTTTGACCAGTCAAGAACGAGTTCTGTCCCTTCAAGATTCACAATGCTATTTCAAAGATCAGCATTCGAGAAGAATTTGCGTCATTGCAGTTTCAAGTGCATTTTCCCGATATGAATGCGTAATCTGCTGCTACTTACCAGATCAATGGCAACAATGTTATTTCAAATGCAAAATGAAACAATGAAAATAGACGCAGCTTTTCCTTACTCTTTTAGCCTGTTCAGACCCACTTAAATTGTTTGCAGATTAAGTTATTGATAAGTGCACTGCGTCCATTAATAGGTAACTTGTGTCACTCTTTTTTTCAAAAGACTGACCTCTTTCGATTGACTACACGTCCATCGAATGTGCTGTATATTTAACTTGATAAGTGGGGAAATTAAATTGACTGCTCACCAGATTGGTTGGATTCATGCAATAGGACCAACAGAACGGACACAGCACGCCTTTGTCAGTTGCGCTCGTGTAGATGAAGATTGAACTAAGATGATGAAGTGAATGACTGAATGACGGATGTGCATCCTCGGGGTTAAGCAGAGTAAAACACTCATCAACAATGAACCTTAGAAAAACACAAAACATATCGATCATGAGATTTATCGATAAATGTGTAATGACTTCTAACCATGGAAGAAAACATGCCAAACATCGTGATTGTTATCAAGAAGATAGACATTTTAATGCTGTTCACGATACTTGTTCATGCCCTTACTTGCTAGTTGCTATTTGCCTCTTTGTATCATGTCTGCAGCTGCAGATCGCCATTGATTAGGTTGAATTTGCGCTAGATTTTGCTTTTTATGCTATTTTTTATTATGCTATATTTTTTATGCTATTTTTATTATGCTATTTATTATTATTTTTATGCTATTTATTATCATTATGCTATTTATGATATTTTATGCTATTGATATGGCAATTGGCATTTGAAAAGAGAACGCTTCACCTAATTTCGGTAATTCTGCTGTTGGAACGTCAGCGATGAACTCGAAGTGTTAATGTTGCAAACGGTGGTGTCATTCTGCAGTTGAAATGTCTATACTTAGTATGAAACGGATGATTAGCTTCTTGATCGGTCAAACATATATTGTTCGGATCATCACTGGGGAGCTTAATGACAATGGTCATATCGTCCGCATACTTGATCATTGTGGAACTGTTCGAAAGACACTTCAAATCACTGGCGTAACTGAAGAATAACATAGGACCAACTACTGGACCTTGTGGGACTCCTCTACGAATCACAAATGGCAAGGGTTTGATGTCATTGACCTTCACAACGGAAGTGAGATTTAAGATATATCTTGTAGACAAAGAAAAAATCCACCGGGAAAGCCTTTGCACATCATTTTAGTTGTGATAAAATCATGCAACATGCAATGAAACGCTGTGGAAAAGTCAAGACATAGTGTGGCGCAGTCAAAATACCCAGGGTCGTCGGGTGTCCTCAAACCCATTGTTCATTTCTTTTGCAATAGCAGTTGTCGTAGAAGCATTTTTACGAAAACCATACTGTTCTGACACGCAAGAGCTTCAGCTTTCAAATGATGCTTGCATGCGCGATTTACCTATCTTTTAGCACATTCAGAAGATGAAGAACGGAATAGGGAAAACCTTTGGGAGGAAGTAAAAGGAAACCAAGAAAGCTTGAGGACAAAGGTCGTAGGGAGAGTGTATCATCAATTTCAGTAGAAAAAGGGGGATAATACCGAAATCCCGGGATTTTGCTCATAGGATCGTGGGATTAATTTAGCTGTCATTTTGGTAGTAGTAAATGTAAGACGCTTGAATAGTAATTTAGCACTTTTTGATTTTTTGCCAGTGGAGACTGAATAGGTTTTTGAAAACTTTTCGATATTTTTGTTTGAATTGCTAATCCACATTTGTGCATTGCAGCCCCGGAGATAAACTACCTTGTCTACGTGTTTGGGTCTACGTGTATGACTTTCCTCAATACTGATGGTCACGGATTAAGAAGATCAATTTTCCATTGAACGCAATGCAAATTCAAGTCTGAATTCTGACGAACCAGAAGATTGACACCAAAGTCAATGTACACAGCAGGGATGCGTCCTATCGTTTTGATAGAACTCCGTCTTTTCATAGGACTCGGACTCCGGGTGGCAAGTAAATATAGCCTAGTTTTTTTTTAAAAAAAACTGGCAACCAATAATTGATCATTACAGGCTTACCTGAACCTATCTTAAGTGATCATTGCTGCATCAATTATCACTCATTTTCGATGAAAGTTCATCAAATGTCGCTTTAAGTTGCATGCATGCGACTCGGCTCCTCCCATCTTGTTGCTTGCTGTGTGCTTCACACGGTTTTTCTCCCGTCTCTACCAGGCAGGAAACCCCCCTTCTTCAAAAAGTATGAGTACACTTTCGATTTTAATATGCCCTTTGGAGGAGGCATCACACACGATTAACGTGGGGATAAGGCCTCAGCCACACTGCGAGCTTTTCCAAGCGTTTCCGAGCAAAGCGTTTTGTAGCAAATATAAAGTCATCATTGCAGCAGTTTTAGACTGCCACACTGCGACCAAAGCAAACCAGAGCGATTGATAGCTTGCGGAGATGCGTTTGCTCGGGACGCTCGTGTTTGCTTTGCTTTCAGTGTGGCTGAGGCCTAAGAGGTAATGTTCTCAAAAAAACTAGTATTTCATTTTTGTCTCTGATGTGACCTTTGGCGCGTATGTGTGATCGAGGCTATGAAGGCTTGTCTTCTCAACTAAATCGCCGAGTGAAACGACAATCCTTTTTTCACTATCACGTTTCATTCCCTCAACTATTGCAAGCTTTTCAAGTAGCAATGTCTTTGTACTTTTGTTTGACGAAGAAAGTTGATTATCAAGACAGTGACAGCTATTCACGAGGATGAATAATCTGTTTGTATTATATTTCGGGTCTCGTTATAGTTATAGGCCGGAGTCCAATCATTTGATAGGACTTCGACTCTAGCAAAAATGATAGGACTCCGCGACTCCGACTCCACATCCCTGGTACACAGTCAGTAAATTTAGATCGTTAAGAGTCGAACGGTGTGAATAATATTTCCATTTAACGAATTTATCACACAGAGGAAAATTGAGTCAAAGATGCGTGCCTTCACTTGGCAGTAGTGGTGCAAATGGAAAATTTTCCAATGGAAAATTTTGAAATTTATTTTTCGGTGATTGACGTTTTTGCTTTTGTTTTGGAGACTTATTATTGTCGTTTGAAAGGACTATGTAGTATTCAAAGACCGAAAACTTCTCTATATCTGTCAGAAACTCAACTTTGAAGGGATCTTAAATTCAACTGGAGAATCTCCCATTCATCTGGAAATGTCTGACATCCATATAAGAAGATCTGAAATCGATTTAATAGAACTATCTGAACCATCTGTGCTAGAAATGGGAGATGTGTAGTTTGTCCTCAACGAAGATATCGGACAATACGCCAGAAGTTAGAAGCTATCATAGATATTCTTCTACTCATCACAGGTATCTTTAGTTTCTAAATATCTCACGAGTTTACAGTTTTTACATATCCTCCAATATGGTCGCTAATGTATAATGCTGTGGTGGACTGTGTGCTTGTGCTTCACATGTTCATCAACACATGGAGAATTTGTATCATTACAATCAAGGCTGCATAATGAAGATTAACTTTCAAGCTATAAACAAACTCCTAAATAAAGTGCATTATTTTTGCTCCAGATCTTTCACATTGCATGAAATTACACCCCTATTGTAAAGGAAAAAAATTCACGTTATCCCAAAAGGTGTCTATGTTGTAATATTAAAAATGCCAACAAATTACCACAAGCCACTGGTGGCAAGGGAATGCTCAAAAATCCGCGGACGGGACTCGTATTGCTACGATCGTTTTAATCGAAATGATACGATGAAATCAAGAGTTTTAGAACAATTCTATTGGTGTGTCGCTGCCTCGGCTGTGGAGGCGGTCAAGTAAAGGGCCTATCACATAAAATTAAAATTTTCCAAAATTTTCCGATTTTTTCCAAATTTTTCGATGGAAAATTATGGAAAAAATTGGAAAATTATGGAAAATTTTGAAAGTTTTGATTTTTTTTTGATAGACCTTATAATTTGAGCGCTTCCACTGCCGAGGCAGCTACGTACCAATAAATTGGGTCAAAAACTCTTGATTTCATGATTATTTTGATTAAAGCGATCGTAACAAAACGATTTCCGTGCGCGGATTTTTGAACATTCCTTTGCCACCAAATTGTGCCATTTTATTAGCATTTTTAATTATCACACAGACACCGTTTGGGATAACGTGAATCTTGCTTTAGGGGTATATTTTCTTGCAATGTGAAAGATCTAGAGCAAAAATAATGTACTTCATTTTGGAGTTTGCTTATAGCTTGAAAGTTAAGCTTTGTTGATGAACAAGTGAAGTATAAGCACACAGTCCACGCAGCATTCATGAGCGACCGTATTGGAATACATAAAGACTGTAAACTCGTGAGATATTTGGTCACTAAAGATGTCTGTAATGAGTAAAAGAATATCTATGATAGCCTCTAACTTCTGGACTATTGTCCGACATCTTCATTGAGGATACACATCTTCCACTTCTAGTTCAGTATGGTTCAGATAGTTCCAATTCGATTTCAGATCTGCCCAAATGAATTTCATTCAGATATGATCCACATGAATCTCCAGTTGAATTTAAGATCTTTTCAAAGTTGAGCTGCTGACAAATATCTGAAATCCATCTAATGTCTGAAATTCATTTGGAAAGATCTGAAATAGACATGGAAAAGTGCAGTTGGTTACAAAAGTTAACATACAGGGATGATAGAGAAGTTTTCGGTCTTTGAATATTACATAGTCCTTTCAAACGACTATAATAAGTCTCCAAAACAAAGGCAAAAACGTCAATCACCGAAAAATAAATTTCAAAATTTTCCAATGGAAAATTTTCCTCAAAATTTTGAAAGAATTGGAAAATTTTCCATTTGCATCACTACTACTTGGCATGTCTGCCTGTAATCTGACCGTTGAGGATTGTGCTCGCTGATGGGAGCTACTTCTGCAATGCGCGCGCTCGGCCAATCACACAAGTCAAAGAGAGACGAATATCTATGTCAGTTTCTATCGCTTGCTACCATAGCATACAATGGCTGGGATATGATTCTGTCCGCTCTAGACCAACCCACACGCGAATATATCCATCTCGGTGATAACAGCTGTGTCGAGCAGAGGTGGCGGAACGAAAAATAAAGTGGGGCGTATCCAAGTCAGCTTCATCCAATTTCTGGCCGCTCTCCCTCCCCCTTCTTTCCTTTCTCCATCTCTCTTTCAAATATATTATAACAATAGGCTAAATACCTAAACAATATTCAAAATCAATGTTCACGTCACTACATGAAGTAGCCTATGATTTTGGTGGGGGAAATTAAATTTTGACTCACGGAAGTAAAACAATGTTTTACGTATTCGATCTTTTATTCATGTTATGCTTGTAAGGATGCTATTTGCGTACAACATTCATATTAACTGATTAGAATAGCATTGATTCAGAGTTAATTGATAAACCCAATACTCAGAATAGATAAACTGATTATTTGGAATGCTAATTTAAATAAATTAAAGGTTTATAGAATTTTTTAAATTAAAAGTGGAGGGCCTAAGCCCCTAAACCGCTGGTGTCGAGTAGACAAGTGTGTTTGATTATGATATTGTTTACGCCCTACATACCGCATGTTCGCATCATAGGTAAGCCATATTGATTGGGAAATTCCAGAAAATGGCAAAAGTAAAGGTCAGAAACAATGAATAAGATCTGAAAATTGACTGTTGCAATACGTGGGGTGCTATAGCCAATGTGTTTTGTTGTGAAGTTCACACATGTATGTGTTTTTTAGATTCTATAAAGCCGCATGTTTTTGCCCGACACTGCGCCAACAAACCAAGACGCTGTACAATAATGTGGAGAGTTTGGATCTTCTGCTTTCATATTTTTGTGAGGGATCACATGCTAATATATGCACCCGATGTTTCCTTCTTAAACTATATTTTACATTTTTCATGTCGATTGTGCAAAGTTTAGCGAATTCTACTTACAATGTCCGTCAGCATGCAATTTTCTTTCCTCTAAACAAAATGTAGAGAGATTTGTTTCGAGATTTGGAAAAGTGATCGGGTATTGCAGTCCCTAGTATTTATTATGAACTATGTTGCTGAAAAAAACGCGAAGATAAGTATTTTCAGATGCTTTATTCGTGCGTCAGCATATAGTTGATAGATACTTCGCAAGGTTTGAATTTGTACTTAACATTAATCTTCGTAGCATGTATACACAGCACGCTGAACATATACAGCGGCATAGCTTAATGAAGTAGTGCAGTTGGATATTAAGGGTTTGACATAGACCGTTGCAAAACATATGACGAGCAAAGTAAGGAAGCAACTTAGCCCGTAATCAAAATATGTTGCGACCCTACCCTGATGATGAATAGCGTCACTGACTCACCTCGGGATTGATTTTATTTAATTATCAATGAGATGTTGATAAAATTTTCGAGGACGATGCAAAACACAGAATTCGCTTGTCAGATTCAACCCAAATTTCAATGTCCGTCACTACATTTCAGACTAGCTGAGGTTGAATCTTACCGGACAATGTAAGTCCATTCACGTCGCCCAAGGCAATGAGTCATCGCCCATCTTAATCGAACTTCAAAGTTGATAGGAAAATTCAACTTGAGATGGCCGTTAACAACTATTAAATTCTGATTCAATGAAATTTCGTTGAATCGATGGCTTGAATATTGATGAATCAAGAGCCACATCAATTTCTGTTAAAGACAGAACATGATCTGAGTCTTGGGTACGACCAGAACCTTCAAAAGGATGCTGAGATTAATGGTGACACCACCGATGTACATTTGTAGGCCTGTACGGTAGCCTACACTATATAACCTTTCTTGAATATTGCTTCCCTCTTGTTTAGCAATTGCACCTACGGTGCAGTAACTCAACTGATCACAACATTCTATTCATTAGCATTAGCGTACATCAAGCATCCCTGCCACAACGAAGCACAAGCTATGAAACCAGTTGTCTAATCAATTAATTACAAAGATCGCAATTTTGACTTTTGACTCTTAATGAAAATAGTATTATTTCACATGGACAAATTTTCAGGGTTCGTTTCTTGTTTGGGTCATTGACTTAGACCACATTTTGTGAAGAAACGAGAGAATATGGTTCATGTTATTTTGAGATATGACTTATCCAATATATTTATAAAATGAAAAATTGATAGGTTCATCATCATCATTTGATGTACAAGATCAAAACGGGAAACCTTTTTTGCCTAAAACTTGATACACTGTATAATGAAAGAATCGAGTAAATTTGATATACACCCAAAATTTTAAAGAAATATGAGCAAAAGTACAAAAGTTACACTAATTTGAATTTCAGCTCAATTTTAAGAGTGATCTGTTTTTTTATGAATCAATCTGTAGTGGGCCTAATTTTGATACATTTAAATATATTTCGGTTTTTGACCAATTTCTATGTTCATCATCGTGCAATCATCGAAGTCTACATGAATTAGTTTGCTCGGTGCATGAAAGGTGGGATAATCTTAAGTCACCAGACTAAGAAAAAAGATAAGGGAATTATACCTCAAAATTGATGTACATGTAAATCGACATCATTTTCCAGTTGTAGCCTACTTGCCTTGCAAATTATTACAAATATAACGCATAGTTTAGTGCAGACATCTCTGGTCGTCCAATGATCTCAGTGTACTATATGAAAAAATATCACTCGGAAATTTTCATGAATTCCTTGATGACTAAATATCACATATACATAGTTTGAAGAGCAGGGGTTCAACGGAAAAGTTCCGTTAGTATGTCGCCATAAGCACATGAAAGAATTGCTTCATAATTTTGCGAAATTGAAGCTTGGATTGGAGGCTTCTTTGTTCCTTATAATAGGGTCCATCGACGAATTCCATTGAGCGCATACTGTAATCTGCCACTGTCCGTTGATGCTGATACCCCGATTGGTGGTATGTTATGCTCCATAACCTGCAAAAGCAAAATTTCACGATTTCGCTCTTGTGTATTGATTAAATGGTGCAGAATTTTCTTCTATCATTGAGCAACCCCGAAGGACATGTTTTATTCTTGATGCTGCTATAAGTTCACTCATTCTTAGAGGAAGTCATAAAATGCGCAATTTTTGACTGACAAACTTTGAATGCCATCAGAGTTAGACGAACCATTGAACCATATGCATTTTATCAAGCTTGGACGGTAGGGCGGAATCGAGATTTAGTTAGAAAAAATTGTCCATCAACATGCAATACACCATTCGAAAGCTTAGATCATGAATAATTCGAAAATCATTGCCAAAAAATCGAATCTCTTTGTCTTTTTTGTGGGGAGTACAAAATTCAAAATGGCTGCCAAAATAATATACGGATATGTCAATCTTTTGCGTTAAAATCATAGTTTTCAATCATTTACTATTGTAAGAATACCAATAATTCAATAAATATGCCAAAGTACTGATATTTAGTCATTTAAGTAGCTTGGGATGGATTTTAGTGTAATACACAATGTGGCTAAAAGTAAAACCAATGGGTCTAAAAATTTACTTTTACAGATGAACTTCATAATTTACGATACCGTACTTTTGAAGCACACGTTAATCGTTGACATTCAGTAAAGCGGAAGTCGACTCTAATGATAAGATATACTTAAATTGACAAGAAGAACTCACTTGACAAGAGGAGCTCACTTGTCCTGTGAATTTAATATTATCCACTGTTACAACCAGGGCTGTGGAGCCGGAGCCGAGCCGGAGCCGGAGCCTTAAGGAGCCGATGGTTTTGGTCGGAGCCGGAGCCGGAGCCGATTTATCACAAAGGCTCCGGCTCCGGCTCCGATAGTTTGAGCTTTGATATAAATCTAGAATTTTGAAAGTTATTAATTGGCATCATAAAAAAATTAAATCATTTGAAATCTAAAGATATGTCTTTTAAGTATACCAATGATCTGTCCTCCACGATATCTTTCTTTGCAGTTGCCGCCTTCTTTTGTATAATTATATTTATTATATATTTACACACATGTGTAATATTTTTTTATTGCATATGTTTCGTAAGACTAATTTCCATATTGACAACGTATTCTCCAAAATCCATTAATTTGAAGACTTGTTATATGCATGCTAACTAGATGATTGTAGATTCCTAGAGACAAGTCGCCAGTCATTTATGTACACATTTCCAGTTTCAGTCAGCAAAGATAATATAGCTACATTTCTTGCGCAATGTCTTAAATCTAATACGGTTACTATGTAGGCTATCATCTATCGGTATGGCTACTTGCAGAAGCTACTGGCATCTGTGACAATGCCAATTTCCTTAGATTGTATTGTAGGCTCTTGTGCAGTCCCCCCACCTACATTTTTCAAAACAATCGATTATTCAATTTGATCAATTTTGATTGGAGGGATAACTCTTCACACTCACACGAATGACCTGACTACAAGTCCTCACATGGCTATAGCAATAAGCGACCCAGCCACTTCTAGTAGCGCCCTATTATTTTAAAGGTATCTCATTCACAATGAATTTCCTTTGACTTCAAAATTCAAAGGGTATATTTCAATGCGAAAAACCCGAAGGCAAATTATAATGTTGACTTGCTGACGAAGTTTGCGACCATGACATCGCAATTACCCACGTAGATTTTTACAACAGTACGGAATGCTTCACTCAAACCGGTGATGCTGAAACGGACATCCAATGGTGCTGCATCTTTTGACCAGAGAAAAAATGGGGGGGGGGGAGGACTGCACAAGAGCCGTATCGTGTAATAATATTTCCCCAAATGTCATAGACCTGTGGATTTCAAGAATTTTCATTATTATTTTTTCCGTCTGTCAACACTTTATGCTGATATCATGCTGACTTATATGTAAACAATAAAAAAAGACTGAGACGCTCTCAAAAAAGGCGCCTTTTGACCTCCCTTTTCTATTGTCTGTGACATTAAACCGCACGCGCATTCGAAAGCTAGCAAAGTAGATGGGATTTCTGCTCGGTGCTCGCAGTCAAATTTTTATTATAGCACCCTGCAACATACTGTGTGATACTCCGAGTTCAGTTTCATCAGCCTAACCATCATCAGAGGAATAGTGGTAATGTGTTATACATAAATTGAATATAATAATATACATGAATCATTGATGAATTATTTAGTGCAACTTTACGCCATAATGAAAAATACGAAATTAATATAATGTAAGTTAGGCCTTAACTTATTAAGTATGCTGCATAGAATTACAAAAACTTGTCCTAAATTAGATATTTTTAATTTTTTTAAGTATAATTTTCAATTGTACATTTCTAGCCTACACTGCAATGAGGCTATCTAAATTACAATTTCTACAGATGATGAGTCTTGGGCTACCCACCGATCATGTTATTCATGGACCAACAGACTATTGAATAAAGGCAATAACAAATAACAATAACAACCTAAGCTAGCCTATATACACTTTAATATTCAATAAAGCAATTGATATCTTTATTGATACGGTATATTTGGCTATATAGCCTATACCCTTTCCATGTTCGAGTGGATACAGGCCCTATAAGCTATTTAGAGGCATACGCTATCCAGTTTCATATTCAAGCTTTGTTAAAAAGCTTATACTACTATTCGGCCCCTGTGACGGCTAATTAGGTATATCATCATCACTCATGTGGTCTTATTTAATGTAGCCTCGTAGTAGACTGGTTGCAGGCTAGGCCAATTTATATTTAGCCAGTGCGGGAGATCTTTATCTAATTTAACCAATCTTGGCTATAACTTTATTTTATCTTTCAGAGATAGTCAATTCATGCAAAAATATATGATAAGTATGTTATTTGTCATTATATTAGGCTATTATCATTTTTATTATTAACTTAAGTCGTTGCTTGTTAATAAAAACTAATTTGATGATTGTAGCAAGCCTCTAAAGGCCACACCGTTATCCAAAAAACCCGTTCAACGGATCCAGGATAACCAGCATAGATAGAACCTGAATTTGAAGTCGGAGCCGAGCCGGAGCCGAGCCGGAGCCTTTCACATCAGTGTCGTGGAGCCGGAGCCGGAGCCGATGAGATAACGCATCGGCTCCACAGCCCTGGTTACAACGAATCGTGTTGAACTCGTGAATTCTTTATTTGTAGTCGAAATCGAAGTTATGTCCATAGCAGGGGCTCACAACTCGCTATGACTTATCAAGGCATTCAACGTACTTTAAACCTTGAATAGGACACATCGAACGTAGGATATCAACTTTGGATGGCAAAGTTTTGCATAAATTTCAGTTGAAGGAACCGCCATGTATAGCATCACGCTCAACAAAACACGCCCGACTCCTGCCAATTACTTCTGGCCACTTGAATTCTTTAAAGATTTTGTTGAACGTTCCAAGCAGTAGATGCAGCTCAGGTGTGGGAAGCAGATCTATAATACATTCTGAAAGTTCTCCTTTAAGTATCGGACGATGAATAACATCACCAAAATGATTTGCTCGCGATTTATCTTAATTCGTTGCTTCAAACCAGGGCTGTGGAGCCGATGCGTTATCTCATCGGCTCCGGCTCCACGACACTGATGTGAAAGGCTCCGGCTCGGCTCGGCTCCGGCTTCAAATTCAGGTTCTATGCTGGTTATCCTGGATCCGTTGAACGGTTTTTTTGGATAACGGTGTGGCCTTTGGAGGCTTGCTACAATCATCAAATTAGTTTTCATTAACAAGCAAAGACATTAACAGTTAATAATAAAAATGATAATAGCCTAATATAATGACAAATAACATACTTGTCATATATTTTTGCATGAATTGACTATCTCTGAAAGATAAAATAAAGTTATAGTCAGGATTGGTTAAATTAGATAAAGATCTCCCGCACTGGCTAAATATAAATTGGCCTAGCCTGCAACCAGTCTACTACGAGGCTACATTAAATAAGGCCACATGAGTGATGATGATATACCTAATTAGCCGTCACAGGGGCCGAATAGTAGTATAAGCTATTTAACAAAGCTTGAATATGAAACTGGATAGCGTATGCCTCTAAATAGCTTATAGGGCCTGTATCTACTCGAACATGGAAAGGGCATCGGCTATATAGCCAAATATACCGTATCAATAAAGATATCAATTGCTTTATTGAATATTAAAGTGTATATAGGCTAGCTTAGGTTGCTATTGTTATTTGTTATTGCCTTTATTCAATAGTCTGTTGGTCCATGAATAATATGATCGGTGGGTAGCCCACGACTCATCATCTGTAGAAATTGTAATTTAGATAGCCTCATTGCAGTGTAGGCTAGAAATGTACAATTGAAAATTATACTTAAAAGAATTAAAAATATCTAATTTAGGACAAGTTTTGTAATTCTATGCAGCATACTTAATAAGTTAAGGCCTAACTTACATTATATTAATTTCGTATTTTTCATTATGGCGTAAAGTTGCACTAAATAATTCATCAATGATTCATGTATATTATTATATTCAATTTATGTATAACACATTACCACTATTCCTCTGATGATGGTTAGGCTGATGAAACTGAACTCGGAGTATCACACAGTATGTTGCAGGGTGCTATAATAAAAATTTGACTGCGAGCACCGAGCAGAAATCCCATCTAGGCTACTTTGCTAGCTTTCGAATGCGCGTGCGGTTTAATGTCACAGACAATAGAAAAGGGAGGTCAAAAGGCGCCTTTATTGAGAGCGTCTTAGTCTTTCTTTATTGTTTACATATAAGTCAGCATGATATCAGCATAAAGTGTTGACAGACGGAAAAAATAATAATGAAAATTCTTGAAATCCACAGGTCTATGACATTTGGGGAAATAATATTACACGATACGGCTCTTGTGCAATCCTCCCCTCCCCCATTTTTTCTCTGGTCAAAAGATGCAGCACCATTGGATGTCCGTTTCAGCATCACCGGTTTGAGTGAAGCATTCCGTGCTGCTGTAAAAATCTACGTGGGTAATTGCGATGTCATGGTCGCAAACTTCGTCAGCAAGTCAACATTGTAATTTGCCTTCGGGTTTTTCGCATTGAAATATACCCTTTGAATTTTGAAGTCAAAGGAAATTCATGGTGAATGAGATACCTTTAAAATAATAGGGCGCTACTAGAAGTGGCTGGGTCGCTTATTGCTATAGCCATGTGAGGACTTGTAGTCAGGTCATTCGTGTGAGTGTGAAGAGTTCCCACCAATCAAAATTGATCAAATTGAATAATCGATTGTTTTGAAAAATGTAGGTGGGGGGACTGCACGAGAGCCTACAATACAATCTAAGGAAATTGGCATTGTCACAGATGCCAGTAGCCATACCGATAGATGATAGCCTACATAGTAACCGTATTAGATTTAAGACATTGCGCAAGAAATGTAGCTATATTATCTTTGCTGACTGAACTGGAAATGTGTACATAAATGACTGGCGACTTGTCTCCAGGAATCTACAACCATCTAGTTAGCATGCATATAACAAGTCTTCAAATTAATGGATTTTGGAGAATGCGTTGTCAATATGGAAATTAGTCTTACGAAACATATGCAATAAAAAATATTACACATGTGTGTAAATATATAATAAATATAATACAAAAGAAGGCGGCAACTGCAAAGAAAGATATCGTGTAGGACAGATCATTAGTATACTTAAAAGACATATCATTAGATTTCAAATGATCTAACTTTTTTATGATGCCAATTAAAAACTTTCAAAATTCTAGATTTATATCAAAGCTCAAACTATCGGAGCCGGAGCCTTTGTGATAAATCGGCTCCGGCTCCGACCAAAACCATCGGCTCCGGCTCCACAGCCCTGCTTCAAACCATCACCAGAAGGAATCATTCAGACTCCCTAGAGTTCGAAGGGCACGCTTAAATCTCAAAGAAGATATGTGCGAGTCGTACCAAGTACATGGGTGAGAGGAGCCGTGTGACATAAGGCCTAGCAATATGTTTGCAAATTTCAGATCTGCTGAAATGATTTTCGATGTTGATGAAGAAACAAGCCTAGGTCCTGACAATCAAATGAAATGCCATATTTTCAGAAGATTTGAGTAATTTTCCTAAATATTTCTAACAGTCCATGGTCCAGCTCATGATCAAGATTTCCATTGAACAATCATGCATTGCTTACTTACGTAATCTTCAGTTTAGGACCAAAGTTGTTGGATTTGTAGTCTGACAATATGCATGTAGGTTATCCTTTTTCTGTTTGTGTAAGAAATTCTGATGCTAAAACTATAATGATTTAACCTGACTCACTACACAAACTAATTATATATATATATATATATATATATATATATATATATATATATATATATATATATATATATATATATATATATATATATATATATGTATAGATATATGATATCTATAGGGACCCTCACGCCGACTATTCGAAATGAAACAAAAAGACAGTTTCTGTGGAAGACCGGTTTCGCTTATTGAAAATAGCTTTATCAATTCCACATTGGACAAGATGAAAGTCAAAAGTGAACGTGACACAAAGTTGTAAAGTCAGACATCAATCAGTTCTCAACAAAGTGCGCAAATTTGATTGGTTTGTAAAAACACCAGTGACCTGCACATTAGACAATTCTTTCTGACAATAGCGCAGGACACGCTTGCTGCAATTGCTATGTGGCACAATGAAACGCAATTTATTGCATTTATTCATTTCTTGATTCAAGCCATTTGTGGTAAGAACACACATCCGTTTAATCCAAATGTTCTCTTTCAGTAACCTTTTTCAGGGTTCGGACAATGTTCAACACCAAAGTAAGAAAAATGAGAAAGATTACAAAGAGAATTAAAATGTTTTGCAACAGATGTATCATGACATGCCTTGATATTCGCGATGTGTTCAGAAATACGTTTACGCAAACATCTGGAGGTTTGCCCAACATAGGTTACTTTACAATTTTTACAAATTATCACATAGATGATGTTAAAATCTGTACACTGGATATTATGCAGAATGGGAAAAGGAGTGCTAAAAATATTTACAACATAATTACATGAGAGACTGTATGTACATATATTACAATTACACGGCAAAAAGCCTGTGTTCCATGACGTAGGAGTCTGCTTCGTAAGAGAAAAAATGGTACGAACAGCAGATCGTATAGCACTCGTACTATAACCTTGATCGCGCCAAACTTTTTGTACAGTTTTTTTGGTATCTTGAAAATCCTGGTAAGTGGAGCTATGAGTAGCCCATCTATACACGTGACCGTAAACAATACTTTTAAAAACGTGATTCGGATGATAGGAATTGCTACTCAGCAAGCAATGCCTATCCAAACTTTTAAAACCAATGCGAGACAGCAGAATATTATGACATTTATATAACTCTAAATCCAAAAAACGAAGCTTTTCAAAATCATGATGTAAGGTTACCTTAATACAGGGATGAAAGCAATTTACAGATTCATAAAAATTACAAAGATCACTTGAGAAAAATCTCAAGTTCCAAAAATATCATCAATATATCTTTTCCATACCACGGGCTGTTTGTTTAACATAAAATGTGCTGTTCCCATTCCATCAAAAAAATGTTGGCGAACGATGCACCAAACGCACACCCCATGGCTACACCATGTATTTGTTGAAAAAGATCACCATTGAAAACAAAAGTGTTGTTTTTCAGAATAAGGCGCAGAAGTGTTAAAAGACTCAAATCCGGACGCTTTGGGTCTGGAAACTTTAAAAATGCTCGAGCAACAGCTTCAATGCCCTCTTCAACGGGTATGTTAGTGTACAGAGATGTTATGTCCATGCTAAACAAAATAGTGTCCTTATTAACATTGACATCATTGAGGATGGAAATAAGATGCATGGAATCTCTAATATAACTATCTGAAGCTTTGACAATGGGTGCCAGAAAAAATTCAACAAACGAGGCACATGCTCGGGTTATACTTTTGCAGTCAGAAATTATCGGTCGGCCGGGAGGCATCTCATCAAAAAACCAAGTTTCTTTGTGAGCCTTGGGCAACGTGTAATAAGTAACGTGTGTGAAGTTAGCACCGCCACTCAGCACCGCCATCTTGAAAAATGGAATGTGCCAGTCAAACCAACGGTCAGAATCGATCTAGATGGAGTGTGCCAGCATGTGCCACCCATTATTTTGAAAGAATTCCCCCTAGTTTAGGAAAAATCGCTGCTCGAAAGTTCGACATGGCGGTGATGTGAAGTTAGCACCGCCACTAAAACTTTTTTTCCAAAATACACAATCAAAACATACAAAACACGCACAACAGATAGAAGACCATGAAAAACATTGTGCCAGCAAGTTTCAGCACCTAAATCCCCGTACTTGCTGAGAAATTAGTCCCCGAAGCCACAAAATGGCGGTGATGTGAAGTTAGCACCGCCACTGAAGTCTTTTTTTTAAATACGCAAATAAAACGTACGAAGCAAGAACAGCAGATAGGAGACCATCAAAAACATTGTGCCAGCCAGTTTCTTCTCCTAAGACGCCGTACTTGCGGAGAAATTAACCCCCGAAAGCTCAATGCGCTGGCGGTGATGTGAAGTTGGCACCGCCATCTTGAAAAATGGAATGTGCCAGTCAAACCAATGGTCAGAATCGATCTAGATGGAGTGTGCCAGCATGTGCCACCCATTATTTTGAAAGAATTCCCCCTAGTTTAGGAAAAATCGCTGCTCGAAAGTTCGACATGGCGGTGATGTGAAGTTAGCACCGCCACTAAAACTTTTTTCCAAAATACACAATCAAAACATACAAAACACGCACAACAGATAGAAGACCATGAAAAACATTGTGCCAGCAAGTTTCAGCACCTAAATCCCCGTACTTGCTGAGAAATTAGTCCCCGAAGCCACAAAATGGCGGTGATGTGAAGTTAGCACCGCCACTGAAGTCTTTTTTTAAAATACGCAAATAAAACGTACGAAGCAAGAACAGCAGATAGGAGACCATCAAAAACATTGTGCCAGCAAGTTTCTTCTCCTAAGACGCCGTACTTGCGGAGAAATTAGCCCCCGAAAGCTCAATGCGCTGGCGGTGATGTGAAGTTGGCACCGCCATCTTGAAAAATGGAATGTGCCAGTCAAACCAACGGTCAGAATCGATCTAGATGGAGTGTGCCAGCATGTGCCGCGCGTTTATTTCAAGAAAAACCCACCACGGTCGGTGGAAAACCAACCGAAAGCTCAATGGCGGTGATGTGAAGTTGGCACCGCCATCTTGAAAAATGCATGTGCCAGTCAAACCAACGGTCAGAATCGATATAGATGGAGTGTGTCAGCATGTGCCACTCGTTTATTTCACGAAAAACCCATCACAGTCGGTGGAAAACCAACCCGGAAGCTCAATGGCGGTGATGTGAAGTTGGCACCGCCAGTGAATGTTTTTTCCAAAATTGGGACCACTCAATGGAGGTATTGTAAAATTTTCCACTTCAACATTAAGCCGTTTACTTACTGGCTATACAGATATCAATGCAAATGCGAATATCTCGACAGGTGAATACCGTCATGTGCCTGAACTGTTAACAGAAAGCTGAAGCTATTACTTCGTTCAAAACTCTGTAAGACAGTGAAGGCATTTGACGAGTATATGCAATGGCATAACTAGGAAGACTTACTTTCTTATTAAAGGCCATTGATGAATAGCATTCGATTCGTTTATGTTTCCCCGCATGAAGGAGGAGAGTTCGCGACTTACAACGGCAAAACTATTGGTAATAGTTTGAATTTTTCATTTGACCAACGACGTCCCATGATTGGTCAGTTTTCGGTTACCATATGATCAATATATCAATAAACATTTTCATCTGTTTGCCTTGGAAAATATATTCACGGCATGCGATTAATTACAGCCTGTACAACTTAAAACAAGAATGATTAAATAAATGTGTTTATGAAATAATGAAAATACTCTACGAATAGATTAGATATTGTGACTTCTAGCTAGATCATATGAAGTAGATGAGTCTCAATATCCCTTTAATTTTGATTATGCTTGCACATCCAGTGAATCAGAAATTCTTGAAGTCAATTGAAACATTGATAGAAAACAATTTTGGCAATATCTACAACATTATTAGTGTCATGATGTGCGTACATCTTTATCACATTTGATGATCTTGATGAACAATTGAAGCAATAACATTAGGAGATCGAAGGGCATATTTCCAGTGTTGTCAGACTGCTTCATCGAAGAAGCATGATGCTCAATTGAGTTTGTGGTGCTTTCAAACATAGAGTAGGGATATATGGGATATCCTAATATACTTACTCTATGCTTTCCAATGTGCGCAATCTTTTTTGGAAAGGAATTATCAAACTACATCGTTCAAACCATAGAGTAGGTTCTAACCTACAGTGGAAACAGATTCTCATTAAATTGAGGATGACCCAGCCTTCTTGACGATGGTTACCCATCGAGGTTTTGAAAAACATTCGAAGGGCTGGTTTGTATAACCCAATTAATTGTCTGGAAAATTTTTATCTCTTCTCTCGATCTGCACAAAATTGCGGGAATTTTTAGAATTCCACAGGTGTGTGTTAAACACATCTATTTAATCATTCTTGTTTTAAGTTGTACAGGCTGTAATTAATCGCATGCCGTGAATATATTTTCCACGGCAAACAGATGAAAATGTTTATCGATATATTGATCATATGGTAACCGAAAACTGACCAATCATGGGACGTCGTTGGTCAAATGAAAAATTCAAACTATTACCAATAGTTTTGCCGTTGTAAGTCGCGAACTCTCCTCCTTCATGCGGGGAAACATAAACGAATCGAATGCTATTCATCAATGGCCTTTAATAAGAAAGTAAGTCTTCCTAGTTATGCCATTGCATATACTCGTCAAATGCCTTCACTGTCTTACAGAGTTTTGAACGAAGTAATAGCTTCAGCTTTCTGTTAACAGTTCAGGCACATGACGGTATTCACCTGTCGAGATATTCGCATTTGCATTGATATCTGTATAGCCAGTAAGCAAACAATTTAATGTTGAAGTGGAAAATTTTACAATACCTCCATTGAGTGGTCCCAATTTTGGAAAAAACATTTACTGGCGGTGCTAACTTCACATCACCGCCATTGAGCATTCGGGTTGGTTTTCCACCAACTGTGGTGGGTTTTTCGTGAAATAAACGAGTGGTACATGCTGGCACACTCCATCTAGATCGATTCTGACCGTTGGTTTGACTGGCACATTCCATTTTTCAAGATGGCGGTGCTAACTTCACATCACCGCCAGCGCATTGAGCTTTCGGGGGCTAATTTCTCCGCAAGTACGGCGTCTTAGGAGAAGAAACTTGCTGGCACAATGTTTTTGATGGTCTCCTATCTGCTGTTCTTGCTTCGTACGTTTTATTTGCGTATTTTAAAAAAAGACTTCAGTGGCGGTGCTAACTTCACATCACCGCCATTTTGTGGCTTCGGGGACTAATTTCTCAGCAAGTACGGGGATTTAGGTGCTGAAACTTGCTGGCACAATGTTTTTCATGGTCTTCTATCTGTTGTGCGTGTTTTGTATGTTTTGATTGTGTATTTTGGAAAAAAAGTTTTAGTGGCGGTGCTAACTTCACATCACCGCCATGTCGAACTTTCGAGCAGCGATTTTTCCTAAACTAGGGGGAATTCTTTCAAAATAATGGGTGGCACATGCTGGCACACTCCATCTAGATCGATTCTGACCGTTGGTTTGACTGGCACATTCCATTTTTCAAGATGGCGGTGCCAACTTCACATCACCGCCAGCGCATTGAGCTTTCGGGTTAATTTCTCCGCAAGTACGGCGTCTTAGGAGAAGAAACTTGCTGGCACAATGTTTTTGATGGTCTCCTATCTGCTGTTCTTGCTTCGTACGTTTTATTTGCGTATTTTAAAAAAAGACTTCAGTGGCGGTGCTAACTTCACATCACCGCCATTTTGTGGCTTCGGGGACTAATTTCTCAGCAAGTACGGGGATTTAGGTGCTGAAACTTGCTGGCACAATGTTTTTCATGGTCTTCTATCTGTTGTGCGTGTTTTGTATGTTTTGATTGTGTATTTTGGAAAAAAAGTTTTAGTGGCGGTGCTAACTTCACATCACCGCCATGTCGAACTTTCGAGCAGCGATTTTTCCTAAACTAGGGGGAATTCTTTCAAAATAATGGGTGGCACATGCTGGCACACTCCATCTAGATCGATTCTGACCGTTGGTTTGACTGGCACATTCCATTTTTCAAGATGGCGGTGCCAACTTCACATCACCGCCAGCGCATTGAGCTTTCGGGGTTAATTTCTCCGCAAGTACGGCGTCTTAGGAGAAGAAACTTGCTGGCACAATGTTTTTGATGGTCTCCTATCTGCTGTTCTTGCTTCGTACGTTTTATTTGCGTATTTTAAAAAAAGACTTCAGTGGCGGTGCTAACTTCACATCACCGCCATTTTGTGGCTTCGGGGACTAATTTCTCAGCAAGTACGGGGATTTAGGTGCTGAAACTTGCTGGCACAATGTTTTTCATGGTCTTCTATCTGTTGTGCGTGTTTTGTATGTTTTGATTGTGTATTTTGGAAAAAAAGTTTTAGTGGCGGTGCTAACTTCACATCACCGCCATGTCGAACTTTCGAGCAGCGATTTTTCCTAAACTAGGGGGAATTCTTTCAAAATAATGGGTGGCACATGCTGGCACACTCCATCTAGATCGATTCTGACCGTTGGTTTGACTGGCACATTCCATTTTCAAGATGGCGGTGCCAACTTCACATCACCGCCAGCGCATTGAGCTTTCGGGGGCTAATTTCTCCGCAAGTACGGCGTCTTAGGAGAAGAAACTTGCTGGCACAATGTTTTTGATGGTCTGCTATCTGCTGTTCTTGCTTCGTACGTTTTATTTGCGTATTTAAAAAAAAAGACTTCAGTGGCGGTGCTAACTTCACATCACCGCCATTTTGTGGCTTCGGGGACTAATTTTTCAGCAAGTACGGGGATTTAGGTGCTGAAACTTGCTGGCACAATGTTTTTCATGGTCTTCTATCTGTTGTGCGTGTTTTGTATGTTTTGATTGTGTATTTTGGAAAAAAGTTTTAGTGGCGGTGCTAACTTCACATCACCGCCATGTCGAACTTTCGAGCAGCGATTTTTCCTAAACTAGGGGGAATTCTTTCAAAATAATGGGTGGCACATGCTGGCACACTCCATCTAGATCGATTCTGACCGTTGGTTTGACTGGCACATTCCATTTTTCAAGATGGCGGTGCTGAGTGGCGGTGCTAACTTCACACACGTTAATAAGTACGTGAATTACAATCAATAGAGGGAGCTAAGGCTCCAAGTTCACGATGGCTTATGAAATTTCTTTTATAAAGATATGACAGTAAATTGTTTAAACGTTTTGCAACAGAAGTAGTATTGTCAGTATGAATGACAGAATAAAATTCTTCATTACAGAGTTGTCTGTATGCTTCAGACTCGTACTGATTGCGAGGTACAATTAACCAAGTGCTACTCTTATCTGCAGGAGTAACTTTCACAGAAAAATCATTTCTAAGACGATCTAGCTCGATGCGTTCATCAACAGACAAATTATCATGAGGAAAACATTTATTACAAGTTGATAACATAGCTAAAATAGCACGACGAATATTTTTACATTTCTGCAAAATATAATTCGGGACAACAGAATCCGATGGCTGCATGGTAGTTTTACATTTGATACGAGGAATAGATCTACTATCAAAATTGAATTTTACAGACATCCACTTATACTTTCTCAGAAGCTCATCAACAGCGAGAACTATTTTATTATGATTGTTATTACAATTGACTGGCACTGGAATAAACTTCTGAGATTTACTGAGTAAAGAACGGGTGGCCGCATTGGTGACAAAATTTGAACAGATATTTATAAAATTAACATTTCTTGAAGAGCTGGTCCTAAAACAGGAACTGTTGGTCTCAGACCTAACAGAAGTTAACCTAAAAAATCTTTTACAGTCTCATAAACACATTCTCTGGAATGTTTGCTCCATTTCGTACCAACACAAGTAAACACTGACGGTGCTTTCAAAATAATCCCTTTGGAGCACGAGTATTTACTATTTCATTAAATTCAAGAATATTAATCTTGCTATCTTCAGATAAAGAATCAGGAACTCCACTCAAGACTATTCCTACCTTAGCTTGAGGAAATGCTCGACGAGCATTATAGACTATGGTGCGTAAATTCGTAAAATTAGTAGTTCACTTGTTTTCACAATCAAGCAAAGAAAGACACAGAACAAAATGCTTTAGGTTATTATGGACATTCTTAATGGACATGCAAAATTGCTTCAAAACACTAATTTTACCATTTGTTAAGGCATGTACTGTACAATCTTCAAACACTAGATCTTGTAAATTGGCATCACCGATTACAAGACTTCTTTGAGACAAATTCACTGCAGGATTACGACATTCATCATGATGGCGAGCCGGAGCACTTGAAGCATTGGATGTAAGCAATGTCTGCCGCAGCTTGATACTGGATCGTGTTTCTTGAGCATCACTATCAAGATCAACATTGGTCGATGAAGAAGATTGTGGAAGATCACAAACATTAGGACTATCGGTCAAACCGGAGGACGCAGAGGACACCGGAGTATCACTTTCAGTTTGACAGGCAATTTCTATGGCAGAAAAAGTCTGTTGAAGGGGACTCACTGAAATACTGCTGCTCTCAGTTTGAACTGCTGCAATGAATGTTTCAGGGACCAACACTGTTTGGGTAGATTGGTCAGAAATCTCCACCGCACTCGAGGCCGCAGCAGTAGTACACGCTGATGTAAAGCAAGAAGCTGCCGGAGGTTGAATCACAGAATGGATGAGATGAGGAGAAGCTGGAGCAGTAGTTGAACGAGGGACTTGCTCAGCGTTGTCAACATCCTGGCTCACGTTCTGGTGGAAATGGATATGTGTGATGGCTTCATCTAGTACAGGATCCAACAATTTTCGCCCAAGTTGAGATCGGGCCCATTTCGTAATCAAATTGATCGAGGTGTAGAGCAAGGAACTCGGGATGGCATTTGCTTGAATGTAGTCCGTGGCATCTTGGATTTGAGATTCGTAATGGTTTTGCAGAGCAGTATGGACAGCGGCACCCCAGTCGTCCATGATTGCCGATAAATGACACGAAAAATAGTCATTCTTGAATGCTGGATTGATACTGCTGGCGATAACGTCCTTTTTCCTCTTCAACGATGGAGGTAGACCACGCTGTAGGACTCGTTGATGGTGAGTACATTTCACAATTGCAAACTGTTGCCTCGTTACCTCAAAGAACTGAGGGGGAATTTTGTGTCGGACAGCTTGTGGTTCACTATTGCCTTGTAGAGCAGACGCGTAGGTAGGTCGATTGTCAATCGGCCTATGACGGTTAGATCGTCCATTTGAATGGACAGACCGAGAGTCAAAGAAGCGATTGTGAGATCGGGTTGGGTTATCACGATGTTGTCTTCGTCCATAAAAAGTTCTGGTCATTTCTGAATTGTCGGGTCCTCAGTCAATATATAAATATATATGTATAGATATATGATATCTATAGGGACCCTCACGCCGACTATTCGAAATGAAACAAAAAGACAGTTTCTGTGGAAGACCGGTTTCGCTTATTGAAAATAGCTTTAAGCACACTTCAATTAAGCACAAATTAAGCACAATTAAGAAATTAATTAAGAAATTAAGCACACGTTAATCGTTGACATTCAGTAAAGCGGAAGTCGACTCTAATGATAAGATATACTTAAATTGACAAGAAGAACTCACTTGACAAGAGGAGCTCACTTGTCCTGTGAATTTAATATTATCCACTGTTACAACGAATCGTGTTGAACTCGTGAATTCTTTATTTGTAGTCGAAATCGAAGTTATGTCCATAGCAGGAGCTCACAACTTGCTATAACTTATCAAGGCATTCAACGTACTTTAAACCTTGAATAGGACACATCGAACGTAGGATATCAACTTTGGATGGCAAAGTTTTGCATAAATTTCAGTTGAAGGAACCACCATGTATAGCATCACGCTCAACAAAACACGCTCGACTCCTGCCAATTACTTCTGGCCACTTGAGTTCTTTAAAGATTTTGTTGAACGTTCCAAGCAGTAGATGCAGCTCAGGTGGGGGAAGCAGATCTATAATACATTCTGAAAGTTCTC
The DNA here is from genome assembly GCA_907163375.1 of Prostheceraeus crozeri. Lineage (NCBI taxonomy): Eukaryota > Metazoa > Platyhelminthes > Polycladida > Euryleptidae > Prostheceraeus > Prostheceraeus crozeri. Next base: position 134,159 of record CAJQUW010002342.1, on the reverse strand, counting down.
CTTTAAGTATCGGACGATGAATAACATCACCAAAATGATTTGCTCGCGATTTATCTTAATTCGTTGCTTCAAACAAACCATCACCAGAAGGAATCATTCAGACTCCCTAGAGTTCGAAGGGCACGCTTAAATCTCAAAGAAGATATGTGCGAGTCGTACCAAGTACATGGGTGAGAGGAGCCGTGTGACATAAGGCCTAGCAATATGTTTGCAAATTTCAGATCTGCTGAAATGATTTTCGATGTTGATGAAGAAACAAGCCTAGGTCCTGACAATCAAATGAAATGCCATATTTTCAGAAGATTTGAGTAATTTTCCTAAATATTTCTAACAGTCCATGGTCCAGCTCATGATCAAGATTTCCATTGAACAATCATGCATTGCTTACTTACGTAATCTTCAGTTTAGGACCAAAGTTGTTGGATTTGTAGTCTGACAATATGCATGTAGGTTATCCTTTTTCTGTTTGTGTAAGAAATTCTGATGCTAAAACTATAATGATTTAACCTGACTCACTACACAAACTGATTATATATATATATATATATATATATACTTTTCCCCGGTCTCTGCACCACTCTTAAACCCTGTCTCAGCACCATATCCCATGTCTCCGCACCATTTCTTCAAGCAGTTGTATATTTATGTCATGTCTCTGCTCCAATAAACCATGTCTCCGCACCATTACACTCTGTCTCTGCACCATCACATCCTGTCTCCGCACCGTTATATATTGTCTCTGCTCCTTTTTTGTATATACACCTCGTCTGAGCACCAAAGCTAATTTTGGTGATTATTTACAACCCCCTGAGACATTGAGTAAGACATTCTCTTTGATTTTAACCCTCTAACTACCAGGGATAAAACCATCATTAACTACCATGGGGTCATTTTTTGACCCCAATATTATTTTCATAAGACAATCATCGTTTTTGTAAATTTTGGCATACCGATTTGTGTATGGAATACAAAAGTGAATATTAAAACCAATACGAGTTATACATGACAGTAAATTGTATAATTTCAGACAGTAGGCCTACATAAGAAAGAGGAGTGGTTATTGCTAATTTGTTGGGCAGTGAGTACAAACGCATGTGAAAAATTTCTTCATTTTCGTATGACTTCTGCAGATTGTGGCATCACACTTACAACACTCTAGGCCTGTATTATGCATCTGAGAAATATTATTTTAGCTCTAGATGCATTTTACATGTAGATGCATCTGAGAATGTATTCAAAGGAGTATAGAAATTTTGATATAAATTTGTTGCAAAAAGTCAGTATCCCGCTTTGTTAGCACATGTATTTTTGATAAACTTAATTTTGTGTCACTAAAGCTGGTTTCGAAGTGAGAACATGTTTTTATATGTAAAACGTCTGAGGAAATATCCTATAATTTCAATTGGTCTGTTGTTTTCAAGCATGCAGTGCATAGACTACACGACGTGCAGGTGAATGAAAGTCCAGTAGCATCTAATCAAAACCATCAATATAGAAGTGCTGTCATTAGGAAGTGGTTTGGATTCATGATTGCCTAATAGGTCCGGAATTCTTCAAGTGTTCTGTCATTTGCATGACCACTCTGGCTCCTTGGCCGATTTCAGCTGAGTGCCCAGTTTTTCCACAGTACACTTCCAAATTTGAGCAGTAGCTTGTCTCAACGTCACACATGAGCCAAAGCTTGATTCCATATTTCCCCGGTTTGCTGGGTATATACATCTTGAAACCACGCCGTCCCCGAAATAAACACCAGCTGTTCGTCTACTGTAACATTCGTCCCCGGTTTAAAATTTGATCGACACTTGGCAGCAAATAGATCATGAAAATCTCTATTTGGAGCTAGCTTGTCTCTAGAACGTCGGTCAGTTCTCGTGTTTTTTATCATCGAAACTCAGACATCTTGTGAGTTCACTGAATCGATTCCTCGACATTGCTTTAGCGAAAACAGGGCGTCCATGATCTCGGTTCCACAGATGTTCAATAGGTTCCAATCTTGCACGATACACACCAGCCAATATAAGAAGTCCAATATAAGTTTGCAGCTCTTTTTCGTCAGCGTTTTTCCATCTATCTCCAAGAACTCGATGACCTTCTTCATTGGTATGTGTAATTATCATTCTTATCATACTTGGTGTTATGAAGCAATAAAAAGCTCCCAATGGGTTACCCGATCGTTCTGTGGTTGATTTTGTGGGACCTGGTGCTCACGCACAATGTTATGTTGTCTTCGACGACCCTGTGACGGTGGATGAGGATTCCAGATACTTCCAGATCTCGTGCATGATAAGACTCAGGTGTTGTTTGAGTTTTCCGAACTTTCATCCTCCAAGACGTCATCATCATCGCTCACTTCAGATAATTGATTAGCTGGTTCACTGAAGTTTTCTGCTTCTGAGACATCATCATCATCAGTGGACTCTTCTTCTATATTATTTCCAAACAACGTATTAGTCGCCAGAAGAGCAGCAGCTCGCTGTGTCCTTCGAGACGAAAAGCCTTCGGTTATAAACACCTCAAATGTAATGTCACTGTTCACAAGCGTCTGCCAGCCACAGAATAAATGAATGTCACTGATACCGCGTCTTTCCACTACCTAGTCGTAAGTCATTCGATCGAAGTTCGGATGATTTTAGTGCAAGTGCAATTCATCAAAACAGATAGATCTTGGTATGAAGCGTGCGATCTCCGCTTTGTGTGTATGGCGTTAGAAGTCGCTCAGACCGCAGGCTTGCCAGGAACACACGTGTGACAAAAGCTCATTGTCAATATACTTGACATTGATCATGCGGTATTCAAAGGCATATTCTGTTTATGAATGGATATCATCAAGGCTATATAGACCTACACAAGATGGATCGAATAATGGAGTAATTCGATCTGCTACAGCAACCTATTATTTCAGACAAAAAGATAAATCAATTAAGTTGGAATCTGACAGCATTGTAAAATTGGCACCAGTTAACAAGATAAATTTGTTAACGCATCATAACATTTTTCTGGTGCATTGAAACTTGGGGGCAAAACATGACCCCCATGGTAATTAGTGATGGAATTTTGATTTTCCAGTGATGCGCCTTTAAAAATAACATTATTACATATCCAAATACATAAATATAAGCGCAATATTCATGCAGACAAAGTCACAGAACCACTACATGTTGGAGAGCTTGTGAGAAATTTGCTATGAAAAAGATCATTAGTGGGGTCAAAAATTGACCCCATGGTAGTTAGAGGGTTAAACTGTACATTTTCATCTGCTTATGCCGAAATAATTGTCACTACATGAGTTATCGTAAAATCTTTGACTCCTTGATAACTTTGATATCCATGATAATTTTAATTATAAATGATGTTTTTTCTATAAATTTTTGTTCATTTCATATAACATGGCCTGGTTATCATACTAATCGATTGTTATCTTACTATCTTCGAGACAATTCTTTATTCTGAACTATCAATCCCGCTCAGGAAATTGCTACGCATAAGGCTTCCTTCTTTTGGAAGATTGCAAGAACGGTTCACGAAAAATTGTGGCTTGCAAGCACGTTCTTGCCATTAGTACCCACTAGCTAATATATTGATTGAGTTAACATAAAATCTTTGATAACTGTAATATCCATGGAACTTACACTTATGAATGTTTTACTGGACTTTTATGTTTGCTCATTTCATATACGTGGCCTAATTATCATATTAATCGATTGTCATCACTATCTCCAGATATAATTCTCTATTCTGAACTATCAATTCCGCTTAGGAATGCTACGCATAAGATTTCCTTTTTTGAAAGATTACAAAAACGGTTCACGGAAAATTATGGCTTGTATGCATGCGCGTCCTTCCTATGAAGCACCCACTAGTCAACATATATTGATTGTCGTACTCGTATCATTTCTCAAACCCTTGAAGTAGGCAGGCCTACGAATGTCTTTAAAACTTGAGCGGAGAGTACTGCATATATTGAGTATCAAAAACATAAGATTCGAAATATTTTTTACACTTCTTTGATCACTCAACGTTAATGCCTCTTCGAAGCAAACTATCCGCCACGATGAAGCATGCACGTCTTCTTGAGGACTGTGCCACTTGCGGGGGAGTACTGGGAACAAAGTCCTCGTCCTCTTCCATAGTTTCGGTATTCATGTGCGATTCATCATGAGAAATGTCACCACTCTGCACATGTTTCCTTTCCTCCATTTTTTGTTTTTTCGGAGGTGGGCCTATATCCACCTGGTAGCACATAGGCCCGTCCATCCGATCGTGGCCCTTGATGAGATCAAAGTACTCTGAAAAATACGTACGTAATTAGTGCTATACCTTTTAATAACCACTTCATTTGATCATAATTGGTTATCTAAATTCAGCAATCGAGTGACATTTATCATTTTCAAGGCATATGAAATTTTTTTAAGAACAAAAAACAAACATATTTTCGGATAGCATTGAAGGAATGTAGGAAAACATCAAATACAAAACAACATACTCACCAAGTTCACGCTCTTTTTGATCTATCAATTTAATGAAATTTACATGTACATTTATATCATTAGATTATCTGTGCAACATGGTACCGGTAGAACTAGTCATAAAAAGTGCTGGAAATTCGATAGTATCCTGATATGTTTAATACAATACATCCTTTGACAATGACGAAACGACTACTTAATGATCTAACGATCCATTAGACTTATTAGTTGCAATAGCTGGTGGCAAACCTCAAGTAATCATTATTTCAAGAAAGATATTTCTTTAACAAAACCTGTAAGTTAGAAATGATTCTTCTCAAAAGGTGGGCTAACTTCATTACCACGCGAATATTTTGCAAATTAGAGATATAATGTACACATCCAACAACCAGAAATTGATGTGGAAATATTTTAAAAAACTAACTTATTCTTAACGAACTCGTTGTAAGCCCGTCCATTTTGAAAATACTCGATGATAATGAAATGATATCTCAACGGAAGTCAGTATCTAGTCGCTAGACATATCGAAATTTTCAAATGAATTTGAGTCATGTCAGTCAATGATAAAGACAGAATATTCATAGATGTTGTGACACAAGATATCTAAGAAATTCTATTTCATTTATCTATTATTACTCTCTTCAAAATTCAGTCTTTCGAGATATCAGTGAAACCATTGAATATTTTGTATACAGACATTGAAATTTACCTCCAAGTGATGGATTGTTACTGGCCAAGTACTCTTTGAATGCCGTGTCGGAAGAATGCATTAATGCCTTCGCCAACAGACGGGTATCCATTCCAGCTTCCGTGGCGTGCGTTACGCATGCATGCCGGAGATCCGTGGCAGTCAATTTTCTTCCAACGACCTGAAAATGACGGAAATATAAAGTAATGGATATAATTAATCATATGTTTCCCGAATGATCGTTCTTCGAAATACTGTACACTGTTAATCATAAGGCGTTAATCATAAAAATATTGTTGGTATTTTCTGATTTTAACAGATCAATGCGTAAATATCAGCAAAAATTAGGAAATCTAACAACAGAATTCTGTTTTCTCTGTGTCCCTAGTAAATGGGATAAACTGTAGCTGATATTACCTCTGATTGCCGCATATTTTCAGTAACATTTTTGGGTTGATTTTTGCTGGTATATTTACCATAGAGATTTAACAGTGTACGCTCGAAAAAGAAGCACATGAACTTTAATTCCTAATGAAATCTATAAAACACATCGAAAATTACGTTGACATATTTTAAATTATGGTAAGGTAGGGATGATTTATTTTTACATAGCCTAGCATAGTCAGATTGTCTAACATAACATGCAATATTAAACATAAAAACATAGCAAGATAACTTTTGTAAATATTTATAATTCAGCCACTGAGCCATTACTTTGGAGTGGATTGTTTAGCGACTTTCGCTTTAATACCTATAATTGGTGTTCGCATAGTTCAGATCTGGTTGCTTTTGACTTTTTGTTTTGGGGATATCTCAAGGAATTAGTTGCAATGTAAATAATGTTGTGTTTAGAAGTTTTCATAGGCAGTTGATGAGGTTACTAGTTGATTAAATTATATATATTTACGTGGTGTGATCCAAAATGTCCCGGACTAACCTACTTGCAGATAACCTGTGATAACGAATACTACTTCAGATGTAAATTTAGGTCTTTAAGGCATGAGAAATATGGTTGCCGAAATTTTTCCGGTCAGTTTTCTATTTTTTCAAAATTTTCAAACATTTTTGTCTGAATTTCAAGATTTTCCTATAAATTCTAGCGATTTAGAATTAATATATTTAGATTAACTTGACAGTTAAGCTATCACTAATAACCTGACTAATAATTAACGGAAAAACAAATGTTTTGTTCCAGAAAACAGTTTACTTTTCAATGTATGAGCCGTTAGCATTCGTCACTTTTTGCCAACGAAGTCTCAATTCACAAAAAGCTTTATGAAAAAATTCCGGTGTCAAAGAATCAAAAAACTCAGTAACTGCATCCCGCAGTTCAACTGGCGATTCAAAATGGTGTCCACGAAGATGCTTTTTGAGGAATCTAAACAGATAGAAGTCACTTGGGGCCAAGTCAGGTGAATAAGGAGGATGGCTCAATAGTTGAAATCCGTTTCTCGTTAAGGCATTGGTTGTCTCCTGCGAGGTGTGAATCGGAGCATTGTCATGAAGCAAGTAGAGGGGAATGTTTCGTGGCTTTCTTATTTTCTTCCTCGCTTCAGATAACAGATTGGAATAATATTCGCTATTGATTCTTACTCCTTTATCCGCAAAGTCAACCAGTTGGATTCCCGAAGCGTTCCAAAAGACCGTCAGCATCAACGACCGGCGATGTGATGTTCCGGATCGCATTTTCAAAGGGGCAGACTCGCCTGATTTTCGCCACTCTGCAGATTCTCGCTTACTTTGAGGCAGATACAAACTTAAAGGTGTTTCATCCTCTGTAAGGATGCAGTTCAGAAACTGATCTCCGTGCATTTCGAGAGATCCAAATTTGACTGTGCCGCCAGAAGTCCTGTTCTCCTTCATTTCAGGTGACAGAAACTTCGGTACGAAACGTGATGCCAGTTTGCGATATCCAAGTCTTTCGATGATGTCATGACAGGAGTGATAACTGATTCGCAACTCTCTTGACAACTCACGGATGGTTATCCTTCTGTGTGCTGTAATCACTTCATCGCACTGACTCGATTTCTCTTCCGGAATCTCCTGCGGCCGACCAACAGTTGAAAAATCTTGCTCCACAGATTGTCTTCCGCGTTTAAATTCGCTTATCCAGACATAAGCAGTGGTTCTCGATGGAGCTTTGCTTCCATATGCCAGGCTTAATTCCTTTAGAATGTCACCATTAGCGAAGCCGCGGATCAGGAGGTATCGTATCACACTGCGATATTCGACTGAAGACACGCTTGTCACATCCATCATGAAAACTGATAGAACAAAGAACCATCGTTGACACGGATTTCTTAATGAATGCGTGCTGAATGAACTTCACTGATTGATATCGTAACACATGAAGCAATTAACAAAAGACGTGCAATATTCATGGCAAAGATATCCGTCAAATAAGGTACAAATCAAAATCAATCTAACTATAACAATAAGACAAATCGGATCTCGATCAATTCAGAAAATACAGAAATTCATGTTAAAATGTAAAAATATTTTTTAAAAATAGAAAACTGACCGGAAAAATTTCGGCGACCATATTTCTCATGCTTTAAAGACCTAAATTTACATCTGAAGTAGTATTCGTTATCACAGGTTATCTACAAGTAGGTTAGTCCGGGACATTTTGGATCACACCACGTATGTGTGTATGATTCTAGATTAGCGTCTACGCACCCGACCGTGGGTTAACTTTAGTTGACCGATGAAATTGAATTTATTTTCAACGATTGCTAATTGCACTGAATGAAAGTGGTCGAACTAGTAGTTATGAAGTCTATTTCTAGCTTACCTCTTTAGACGCTTGTGTCACCAAGTTACTAAGTTGCTTGAGTGGACTCCCATCCCTCTGGGCAAACAGACAAAGATTTTCGTTGAAGGTGACATTTCTATTTTCCATATCTTCTTTCATATTGTCGATATACTTTTTTACCAAAGTATGTAATGCCGGAGGAAGGGTTAGGATCCCTCGGCCATATTGTTCGATGGTCTTGTGATGTCCTAAAAAGGAAGATAATAAGACATTAAAGATAGTAATTAGACAGTTTACCGTTGGTTCATCCAGGTTATACAATTTCATGCGATCGTTTTTAGAACAATAGTGTAATATGAGGCAGGACAGGCTCTGTCCTTAATCTTTCCGTTAATATGAGACATCGCATAAGACTTACCTCCTTTGTTGCCTTTCACCAAAATTAACATGTTTCCGTTCTGGGCGATTTGAATCGGCTCCAACACGTTTTTTATTGTCAAATCCTCAAAAGGCTCAACGCGCAAAGGATTGAACGCAATGAGGCATGTAAGTATCAGTCGTCGTGATCTGAGAAAGAAAATAAGAAAAATAACTTAAATATGCGACTAGTTACTGAGTTGTTCAATTGAAATTATAAAATTACAGCACACATAGTTGTCACTATCAGTCTCTCCGTTCTTCTAGGAATAGTTATCTCCGTTTCTCTCCAAGTCCATGTTTCGCTTCCGTACAACATGCAAGATACACAGCTGCGATAAATTTTACCCTTCATCTTCAACGTGTATCTTTTCCCTGTCACCCGTACTCTCTAAATTTCAATTCTCACTTTACATCTGCAAACGATTCATTCTGCTGCAAACTCTTAGGAAACAAGATACAAAGGAAAGCTAGTTAAAAAATTTCTCCCATTTTCCCTGTCGCTATATTCTTATGAAAATTGACCCAAAAATAACTCATTAAATTTTACTTTCTGATTACAGGTCGCTCGACTACTTGCCATATCACACGAAATATGTAAATAGTAAATACATACGAAAGCGGATATATAATCTGAAAATTGACACCTCCCCTCCCCCTCTCAATCAGGAAGGCCTCATTTATGCTTACTTCATCAAATTGCCGTTTTCTGTAACTGATAACTCTGCCGCTTTTAGAATGTCCTGAATTTCCGATTTTGTCGGTATCGAAAAACTCCTCTCAGCTTGTTTACCAGACTGCAAGACAAGTGATTTTTCATGTTTAGTTTCATATACTAGATAATATACCGACAATGATTCAACTCACCTTCTCTTTGTATGCCTGAGATTTGAGACTTGCTCGACGCTGACCTATTTTTCGGACAGCTGCCTGCAGGTACTCAAATGTCACCTCTTTTGTATCTGCCTCATAATCGCTGTCTTGGCAGTTTTCCTTAATCCACGAGATGATGTCACCTAAAAAAGTGATAAATTATTACATCTGATGGGATATAGGATTGTCCAAGAAAATGATTCCTATGAAGTGATTTTAGAAGTAAAAACTAAACGTTTTTATCATTATTTGAAATAAAATAATAAAAAATAATTCCATATAATAAAATTATTGAACATCTTAAACTAACATCGGCTCTTTCCAAACTTCTTAAAATATGTTTTTATCATTGACTATCCTATTGTGATCTGAGACACAAAAAAAGTTGTCAACATGGTAACATTGTCAAAAGAAACAAAGAACAACTCAACCATCGGTTTGATCTCGATAACACAAAAAATTAGCAAGAACACCTGTTTCAATTTTAATGCTATACCACCAAAGTCGAGTTGCAGAATCAATTACATAGCATTGCAAAATTTTAGAGTCACTCACATTAACTTAAAGAGTGGTATCACAAATTGATAACAGCATCCATTCTGTAACTGACCCATAAAAAAAGCCGAAAATGTAGTGGGCCGACATTTCGGCTGCAATTTTCTAAATCAACAGACATGCTTCGTATAAATGTAAAGGTCCGTCAAAGTTGGTAAGCGGTGATCAGATTTCAGGTGATAAATCGAATTCTAACCGGCGTAACTCGCAAACTTAAACATTAAACAATTAAACGTTGAGTCGTTGATAATTACAAATCTTAATGAATTCGGCTGCGGCTGTAACCCGAGAGGATGGCTGGTATCGGTCGTCTTCCAATTCAAAAACTATGAATAGGTCCGGATCGAGCATCTCTCGCAGTCCCACATTTTGTTTGATAGTCTGACAAGTCTGGAATAAGATCAAACAGAGACGAAGATAAAAACAGCAGTCATTTCGGTAAATTCTATGCTTTTCTGTCGATGTAGTCGCAAAAGTAACGATATCAAACGTAACGGCTATCAGAAAACTCAAATTGATTTACAATAATTCCTCTGTAAAACTCGACGTTCCTATTGTTAGTGTAAATGACATCCTCTTAAAAGAACAAACATTTCACCTTGTTTCATGCAGGAAGGGATTAATGTATGAACCGCAAATATACGAGAAAACCTTTTACCTGAAAACTCTGACTATCCAAGAATAAAATAATTCTGAAAATAACAAAATTTTGCGTTCATTCACTTCTAAATTTCTATATATTTAGAAATATGGGACTGAATCTACCTCCCTCACATAATCTCGATGGACTTCGGTTAACCATTTTAGGCTTCCATAGTCCAATATTCGCCGATAAGGTTCTCTAATACAAAGCACAAAACTATACACAACTAAGTTGATAATTTAAGTTACCGGCATTGGAAAAACTGACTATATGATCAGAAGTTCAGAAGTATCAAGTTTTTACCATTCGAGACCAAACTTACCCTATGAAAGAGTCTTCTCACGCAGCCTTTGAGATGTTCAATTGATTTACAGTCGACTGGTTTATTTTTACCACCTTTGGAAGTCACATAGTACCCCACTATGTCGCAAATTTTCTTTATGAATTCAATCTTTCTCCTCGATGTATACTTGACTCTCATTTTCCTGTCATTCGATTCGCTTACATTAATCATTGTTGGATATTTTTCCTTTAGAGACTTTAGTCGCGCTGTAGCAATGGGGTCATCCTGGAAAAATACAGCTATTTTTTAACAAAATAATAAAGATATCGTATCATCAGCTCACGATAATATTTCGAATAACGTAAGTTCTTCTATAATAAACTATGCCAGTTATTCAGGAAAAATGTTGTTATACAGATATATTCACCTTTGTCGTATCTTCATCATCTATATTTTGCCTTAATTGATGGCCATGTACCTTCCTCCGATGTTGGCATATGTCTTTCACCTGTTTCGAGTAAATAAAGCATGTATTACAGCATTCAAAAAAACAAAATTATGTGGAAAAATACTAATTTTTGAAATATACATGTACACGGGTTCCTTATAAAAATTTGCTGATTGATAGAATGCGAGATTCCTAACATATCTCCTTTCTATTTCCTACGATAGTTGAGCCAAACTATACAACATGATTGTCACATTCATGGCTGATTATCACTTCAATTCAGCCGATCGCTAATGTAAACACGTCATTGGTGGCTGACTCCCTTTCTATACAAAGACAGGTTAGTAAAGATATTTACTACAATCCGACCTCTATACCAGAATATTACGCAATCGGAAGCATATGGCTAAGTTACTATTGCTTTTTATTGAAAACATATGCAATCCACTGCATTGTTGGAATTTCAAACGGCGTAGTCTAATAACGCGATATCAATTACATGTTCTCGAGAAAAACTTCCGATTAGTTGCTCTGTTGCCCTTGCAAGTTCGATAAAATGCAATATTCATTACAAAGATCAATTTTTAATGATAGATATCTACAATATAGCAGATTCGGTTTGGACCTCCATAGAAGTGAAATTTTTGTTGACGATTTACCGAAAGGAAACTTTGGAAAATTACTATAAACAGATAGCTGTTATGATCATAAAACAACACAATGTGCTATCGTCATCAGGCCGAATATAGTATAACCTTAAAGTTGTAAATGAGTAGGACATAAACATAAAATTACCGCAAATATGCCTTAATAACTAACTAACATCTTACCAAAGCACCGCATATCTGACATTCCTTTACATTAATTTCAGTTCCACGATCAGTTTCATGCCTACTTCGATAAATTGAGGTGCATATCATTTTCAGTTCGTTACCAGCATTTTCCATGCACCGTCTTGAGGTGGCGTTTTAAATGTGCACTGCTTTGGAACTTTTGACATATTGGACAAAGCGCGTGTGTGCGACTGGTCCCCTTCTCCGTCACTACTTTGTAAGTACCTGAAAGGAGAAGTTTCGAAATCAATAAGTTTTCTTATCTACTGCGAATCTAAATCAGTGTTTATAGATCATACGATTCCGTTAATGTGGTGCACTGATAAAGATATTGTAAGTAGGTGGCCTACTGCAGTATCTTCATTCATCACATCAAAATACCTAGCGAGAAACTTACCTGGCACTTTTTCTAACGTAATATAATTGAAATTTGCGTCGCTTCGTGCTGTAGTTCTTCTAAAATCCAAATCTGAATAACTGAAAGGAAATGCAGTGATACAGAAATAAATATATGATATATATAATTATGATGACACCTGTTCATATAATAGAGATTCAAAACATTTGATGTACGTAATTATCGGCTCTTTGAAAGGCGAATATAGAATCATAATTATTTACTAAAGTGTTAACTTCAGGAATACATACAGTACTGTGGAAAAAGATAACCCCAACCTGCATTTTTCGAGTTATTCGAAAAATCATCCGTTTCATTTACACTGGTGCATCGCATATTGATCTGTCCTTTTGGAAAACTTATCTAAGGATATTTGTATGTCACTATCATTGCAAATAATTGTATTGAAACGCAAATTCAGTTGTTTCCCTACTAGGCCAATACTTAGGCCTACAATGATATTAAAACGCAAAGCAGCAATGTCGACTCTTCAGATCAACACTAGTGTATACATAGCATTTCGACAGCTTCAACTATAATTTTTAAAATTCTTGTTGACAGTTTTACCTTTGCGAAGTTCCTATCTTGCTGAACGAGGTCGCCCTTGTCGATGCTGCGTCATGTTCAGGTGAATCAAGTCGGCAGCCAATCAGTGCGGTGATCGATACAAGAGTCAGACTCACTGCAGCAGTTACAAGTGTGCGTCGTCTTATCAATGACATTTGTTATCGCTGTAAGCTGGTAATAGCGACTTAAAATCATTGACTTACATCAATCTGGTTTCAATGTGCCATCGAGAAACTGCAGCTTCAATTGGAAGAGACCTATTCCAAAATTGACATCAGAAAAATTACAAAATTATGATTCATATGAGTTTAATATTCCAACAAGAGTAAAGTTCAATCTAACAGAAATAACAATCAAGCATGACATACTGGACCTCACTCGTCCTCCGATAACCCGGAGAATTCTGAGCCTTCCGCTATTTCTGGCCTATAAGGCGCGACTTTTTTTTCTCGAAACAGCTAGTGCGCCTTATCTGCGGAATGCACCTTATCCATGGTAAAATTAAATTTTCAAGCTCGGTGCGAGATTGGTAAGCACTCATTTCATTATACTTACTCTTTACTCAGCCTTAGTTTTACTCATTTGAGCTGTTTTTTTCGGACAAGAGTCATGAATCAACATCAACCTGGTTTGATTCAGGGGAATGCAACAGTTGAAACGAATATTGATTCCGACACTGAAGCGAACATTGATTTCGACACTGAAACGACCCTTGATTTAGATGCTGAGGCCGATATTTAGGTGAACAGTGAAACTTCATAGCTGCAGTTGAATCAATTAATTCATTTCAGACACCGAAGATTTACAACTTCTCCGTATCCTCGAAAGTTGAGTGATTCAAATAGTATTGATAAGCTAGATTTTTTAGTATTATTTAGCTGAACCTAAGAACCTATAGGAATATGTCTCAGACTATCACAAAGATGATAATCTTCTGTAATTTTCCGTACTGTTACATTCGCCTGAATTATAGGCCTATCAGGTTTATATTGAGCTATTTACGACTCTTGTCCGAAAAAGCAGCTGAAATGAGTAAAACTAAGGCTAAATAATGAACAAACATAATGAAATGAATGCCTACCATTCTCGCACCGAGCTGAAAAATCTAATTTGACCTTGGATCAGGCACATTAGCTGCTTCCGAGTAAAAAAAGTCGTGACTTATAGGCCGGAAATTACGGTAGGCTACTACTTATCCAGTTAATTGTGAATTTTTATGCTACATCGACCATTAAATAGATAAAGTGCAAGTCAACCAAGAGCCTCATCATAAATGAGGTTTGGTAGAATATGTAATTGAACATCACTGAGATGATGCCTAAATATTGTTGCTCATTCCTACTTATTGAAACATAGAATCCTGTTCAGCTGATATCAACTGTACCAGATGTAATGACTTTTCACTAGATGTTGTGTACATTTGACGATTTAAGTTGAATCTATTACCTATCATCAACAATAACTCACCAGACGCCACAACGTGCAGATCAGAATGAATCAGAGTGACAGCGAAATTAAGAACATCAACGCCCGTTTGTGCCGCACCACACCGCCTCACTGCATGTTGCTTCATTCCTTAATGAAAAGCAGTCAGACAGAGATTCGGCATGACGTCACAACAGTGAAGGCGACGAATGATTTGTGTGGCAACTTCTCCATCAATAGTCATGATGACAGCTGATGTTCTCCATGTGTGAATATGCATATCAGTCTAATGAGAGCATGATGGGAGGTGTTGGCGGATTTGTTGCCACTAAAAATACATTAGAGTAATGGGGAGTTTCCACACTTGACTTATTTGAACACTTTGGTTTTAAACATTCAACAGATCATAATAATTTAGAAAACATTTAAAGTTTAATAGCTTGTAAGACTGTTGTTCCACAAATATTCATAATAACACACAACGACACACATTTCATGTTCATCTAAGTATTGAAATAATTTTCTTCGAAAAATTAAGTAACAATAAAAAATGTTTCATAAAAAATTTATTGTATTTAAACATATTGATCAGAATGTGCTGCAATTTCGATACAGTTGCTTATTTCATACGACAGATAAAATAATACGTAGACACTCAGTTGTGGTTGTCATTCCTTATTGCGGAATAAATGTAATGTACTTTTTTTGATATATGGCATCGCATTTTAATGCTCTGTATTTTAGTATCAAACATTAGAAATTCAAAATAATTGTCAATTTTCTGCCTCCCTGTTTGATCAACAGCTATAAATTTGGTACAATGTGTTGGATACGTAATTATAAATGTACCCTGGATTTAGTTAATTGCTAGATATAAAGTGTAGAAATTAAGGTATATACTGATTTGTTGTGTAGTGGTGCTGAGACCATGGAAAATATATATACTTTTCAGTCAATGGTCGTTAATTCAGGCGGTATAGGTTGATAAAGCTTCATTTCTAAAAACATTTATCTTGCTAACTATAAGACGCATACCTTGACCACTTCCCCATCAATAAAACCTTTCACAGAATGTCCAATCTAAATTTTTGTAAAATCTGGCTAATCTCATATTTTTAGTGCTTTTTTGATGTACAGAGAAGTAGATGACACTAATCTCGGTAAAAATCTTGCTGGTTGGAACCAAAATTTATTACTATCCATATGTGGTTCACAACCCAACAATGGAATAACAGACTTGGAGAAAAATGAAAAATAGTATAGATTTCATGGTGCACAGACATGACTTATATACAAAATTTGCGTTTTTAAGTCAAGATTTAGTCCATTAAATCAGCTCAGATAACAAAATTACCTAGATTTTCGATTTCTACGCCTAAAAATACATATAATTACGTAATAAGCTCACAAATTTTTTGGTCGATCTCATCAACCCTGAATCATGATCTGACATATTTTACAGAAATGTATACTATACCGACAACCCCACTTTTCAGCAAAAACTTAAAAATTTTATATATTTTGTGTATATATTACTTTTGTTATCGAATTCTTAACAAAAAGGGATTTCAGAACCTTGAAGATTGATGGAAAACGAGATGTTTCACAAAATTTCATCCGCCAACTCAGTCTAATAAAGCGACAATCCGCCATCTTCGTGTAAACGATTCATGCCAATATCTCATAATGTTTGACTTTTCACACATACCAAACACCATCTGTGCACATTTCAGTGCATTTCCTATGATTCCTCTAAGTTTTATGACCCCACGAATTTATCTTCATGCCTAAATTCGCGTTTGAAAAATTCATCTTTTTTAATGGTGCAGAGACCGGGGAAAAGTATATATATATATATAAATACGAAATGTGCTCTCCTGCCCCACCGAGAATTGTACTCTCCTGCCCCACTTGTACATGAAGGGACCAGGGCCTACAGCAATCGTCGGACCAGGCATTTAGAGGTGCTCTGACTGTCATATATCTTCATTCATATCAGTACATATCACAGCACAATCATATTCCGCAAAAGCTAACTCTAAATACGAAAATTGATGGCCTACAGCAATCGTCGGACCAGGCATTTGGAGGTTCTCTGACAGCCATAGCACTTCTTTCACATCAGTACATCTCAATGCACAATCATATTCCGCAAAAGCTAACTCTAAATACGAAAATTGAGGGCCTACAGCAATGGACGGACCATGCATTTGGAGGTGCTCTGACTGTCATATATCTTCATTCATATCAGTACATATCACAGCACGATCATATTCCGCAAAAGCTAACTCTAAATACGAAAATTGAAGGGACCAGGGCCTACAGCAATCGTCGGACCAGGCATTTGGAGGCGCTGACAGCCATAGAACTTCTTTCACAACAGTACATATCAATGCACAATCATATTCCGCAAAAGCTCATACGTGGGGCAGGAGAGTCAGTGCGGCAGGAGTGCACATGGGGGCAGGAGCGTACAGTTGTGGGGCAGGGGCGTACATTTCATATTCGTCCGTGGGGCAGGAGAGTACAAGTGGGGCAGGAGAGTACAATTCGGTGGGGCAGGAGCGCAAATTTCTTATATATATATATATATATATATAGGCCTATTTGTCTACTATTTTTCACAGAATATTCAATGCATTGAAAGTATTGAAATAAAGTCGTGTGCATGTAACATAAATATGCACACATTAAACAAATAAAGCTTTATGAGCAATCCATAAGCAAATAGAAAACCAAACAGATATTACGGAATACATTTCCTGTTAGCACAATACTTTAAAATCCATAAAATCCTCCGGCCTGCGGCCGTCGTTTGTTATGTTGATAATACTTTCAAATATCGTTTGATATCCTGTACATAAATCAACAGATCCGTGCTTAAAAACACGAGATGAAGAACAATATCATCTCGTATCCGTGCTATGGTATATTTCTGTCCAGATGCTATGTTATAGAAGTTCACAGTAACATACAGGCTTGCTGTGAATATGGATATCAATGGAGATCTCTATGAATGGTTATTAATTTTTTGAAACTTTCAAGGATATCGTGCAGATTATTTTCGAATGAATATTTCCAAAAATTATTTCTGCATTTATTTCAACTGTATTTTTGAAGATATTATGTTTTCTCAAACACTAGCACACAGACGAATTTCGCCTAGCGAAGCATCATAAAATCTCGAGTGAACTTAATGTGAGATAGTTTTCGAATCGTGGCCGCATTGTACAGGTGAAGCTATGTGAAATAAGGTTCGAAAACTGTGTGACCGTGTGTTATGTTCAGTTTATTTCATTGTTCATTTTATCACGCTAATTGTAATTTCTATTACTTATCTTTGAATGCAGATGTGATCGAATAATATTCATTCCTTCATTTGATGCGCACTACATAAGTTGGCTCTCTCTTGATTCACTACTACAGGCGAACCGTTGCATTCTGGCGACGAGTGAAAAGAACCTACATGATCACTACAATCTGTTCTGCACCGACTTTGCCTGCAAACCCTACGGCGACTGATTTCAAGCATTTCATACAATTGTTTGATAATTGCGTGACAATTGTTGAAACCAAAGACACTTCGAAATTACCTTTATTGCTCAATTGCCTTGGAAAGGATGATTTGTCATTGTCAATTTGCAATGGTGTAAGCTCCTAAGAATTCACTATCTGATGCAAAGAACCGCTTATCTGAATATTTAGGTGGCAAAGCCTCGGTTCTGCTACATCTTAAAGAATTTTTTGAGGCAAGACAATCTCAATCTGAATTCTACAGTCTTTGCGTGTCTCTTGAGATTGGTGAAATATTATCAATTCAAAGACGAATCTGAAATGCTGCGTGATATATTTACGATTGGTACTCATACATAGGTCTACACAGACTCCTTGGGAGAAAGATTACTTACCAAGAATGCAGGAACACTTACCTTTGATGATGCTGTTTCCAAAGCTGAGACGGTGGAACGAGCCATGAGTGACAGATCAAAAGTACAAAATAATCAATTTTATGCTCAGGCAGTCATTTCTTGCAAATCTTCTGTCAGCCAGGAGTTCAAGCTTATGCAAAAAAGGTACAAATAGCCACATGAAATGTCTCCGTTATGGATCTAAAGACCACAAAGCTAATAACTTGAGCTGTCAATCAAGAAATAAGATATTTAATCGATGTGTTGAACGTGGCCATTTCCAATCTGTTTGCTTATCTTCTCTACCTCAAAAAGATAAAGACAAGCCACAATTCAGAAATATTGAAATTGCAAACGAAATGTTCACCATTTATGCATTGAAATCAAATGATGAGAAAAGGGTGGAATCCGTCGATATAAATGGCAGTATGATTGATTGACTGTATAATGGATACTGGTCCATCACTGAATGTGATCCCATTACAAAAATTGCTGCCCAATATTGCGTATACGAGTACAAATGAGAATCTTACAACGTATGTTGGATTTGTGTTGTTTATTGATGGGAAATGCTCACTAACCTTGCGTTTCCGTGGTAAATAACTGACTGACGATTTCATTGTCTTACACATTGATGAACAATATCCCCCGATTTCTTCAGATCTTTGCACTAAATTTGGATTATTGAACAGGTCTTCTGTCAATGAGGTTTCACGCGAATTTGATACTTTCAGCAAATTTCCCGATACATTCACTGGTGTGGGTTGTGTTCAAGATGTTCAATATGATTTGAGAGTTAAATTCGATAGTGTTACTCAGTATATTCCTCCAAGAAGAATTCCTCCTGCATTGATGACTGAAGTTATCAATGAGTTGAAACAATCGCAGGATGATGGTATTATTGCCCCAGATGAAAACCATGAATGTTGCTCCCATATGGTGCCTGTTTTAAAGTCAAATAGCGAAATTCGACTTCGTGTCGACTTTCGATACTATGGAGTACCATGTTCGATACCGGAAGTGTATCTGTGTCATTGAAATGGAATTTTTAGAAATTCACAACTATTGATGGACTTTTGTCGAATTTACGAGATGTTAAAGCATTCTCTATATTGGATGCGAGAAGTGGATGTTTTCAAATTAAGATAACAGAACGATCTCTGAAATAGTTGTTTATGTTAGAGGAAATCCCTCAGGACCGATGTTGGCAAGAAAAAACATTTCTGCGCGCAGCGCACCGAAAGTGCTCAGAATAATTGAATTTGTTTTTCTTGCCAACATCGGTCCTCAGGTAATTAGAATTGTAGCTGATAGATAAATTGTACACCGTTTTTTAGCAAACTATGGCAAGAAATTGCCTCAAAGACATTCTAATACATCATTTGAGATTTAATGTAATCGACCATGAACGTGACATGGTGCTGCATTAGTCGGTGCTATTCGCAAGAATCACCGTGAAGTGGACGTGTGTGAAGTTAGCCGTACCAATGTCCGTACCAGCTCGAACTTTTGATGGACAATTTCTCAAAAACTGCTGGATTATTTTGAAAAATGAGTGGTGGCACAAGCTGGCACACTCTAAAATTATTTGTCAATGCTGTTTTCGAGAGTGGCACACGCGATTTTCGATGTGGTACGGATTTTGGTACGGCCAACTTCACACACGTGTGAAGTGGCCGAGAAGTGGCTTCTGGTGGATAGTGTCTGTATTTTATAAATTTCTATTGACAACTAGATAATTCAGTGATGCTTGTACAATACCAATGCCAAACTCAGAAGACGGTTTGTATCTTGATCATTATGCATTCGTCATCTGATGGCAAAAGAAAGCCTCTTGTGATTCAGTTCCACAATGTGAATAGCGCACTTAGGCGTCGATATCCTGCTACTGCATCGTCAAACATGCTATAAATATCGCAAAGATTAACATTTTGACTCTCAGAAAGAGGGCGATGACAAATGTTGCAATTTCACGAAGGAGCAATTTATTCTTTAGCTCATCGATGAAACTAGAAAAAGTCTCAATGGCAAGAATACCTACGCATATTGATGCCATGGATGCCAAAAGCCAAATAAAGGAGGAAATGTCAACAGACATGTTACAGAAACTCCACTTGCGGTCACTACATTTCTTGCAAAAGGTTGGTCCGTAATGTGTGACTTGCTATAAGAAGATAGTGATGCTTTGCGATACATGCTAGCACACTAGGCCTACATTTTATCCAAACAGTTGACATAAAAGAAGAGATAGGCCTGCCACGGAAATTTGTGGCTTTCATTGTAGATTATTGGAGCAGATCATGTATGTGCACTGGTAGATAGCGAAACAATTTTAGGCAATCCCGGAGTGTACGGGCGTAAACTCAAAAAATAAAAATTTCGTGTGTTTATAATTACGGTGTTTCACTTTACATCGTAATTAAAATGTTATCTTTTGCATAGTTTCGAAATTAAGCATGCCTGGTGGTCGTCCGAGCGCTCCGCGTACAATTGTGCGTCCTGATGAAATTTTGGGAAATGATGCGATCATCCAGGAAACATACAACATCACAGCATTGGCACAAATTCCAGACATTATAAAGTGGTGTGCTCAACGTAAACTGTTAAAAAATTCGCAGTTATGTGCCCGTTGTAACAATCCCTGTGGATTAATATGTATCGGAAAATAAGACCTGGTACTGCTCAATGTGTAAAACTAGAATCAGCATACGTTCAGATAGCTGGTTCCAAAAGAATCGCCTGCCTATCTACAATCTCGTTGTATTAACATACTGTTGGTCATTTGACTATCCACTAAGTGCTATCGCCCGTGAAGCTTCGTGCGACGAAACTAAAACTGCTATCGACTTGGCAAATTTTTGTCGCGAAGCCTGTGAACAATTTTTAGAGCAGAATCCTACAGAAATTGGTGGATTCGACGATAACGGTGAGCCATTGGTAGTAGAAGTAGACGAGAGTAAGTATTATCATAGAAAATACCACAGAGGGCAATGGCGCGAAGGCCACTGGGTGTTCGGGGGAATAGAACGTGGTTCGCGAAAATGTTTTGTCGTTGCCATTCCCGATCGCACTGAACAGACTCTACGAAACGCTGCTCTCAGGTAGATATTACCCGGAACTCACATAATTAGCGACATCGGCTGGCGAGCGTACGCCAACATCGATACTTGGGCAAATGGTGTGTATACCCATAGTGTAATCGTTCACCAACAACATTTTGTTGATCCTGGAGACGACGATATTCATACTCAAAATATTGAGAATATGTGGATGTTAGCGAAACGAAAGTTACGTCGTCAGTTCGGAACGTCCGACGCTCTATTTCCGTCTTACCTGCATGAATTTGTTTGGAGACAATCAATAGCAGATAAGAAGTTTTTCCAACATTTTCTTACTGTAATTGGTAATATTTACCCACTGTAATGTAATAATATAAAAATTTGCGGAAATTTTTATTTTTTGAGTTTACGCCCGTACACTCCGGGATTACCCAAGTTTATTATGTCTGATAGTTGATATCAATTTACATCTCCAGAGGTGAAAATATATCTCTTGTCTATCTCCTCAATTTGATCACTCGTGAAGAAATCATCTTCAATTGCTGCAGATTTTAGTATTCAATCACAAGCCAGGCCCAGCTACCACAACAGACATTATGATCACATGAAATTTTCTTAACTTTAGCTGGGGTATCAAAATTGACAACAAGGTCACTCTAGGTTAATTACAACCAGTCGCGTAGCCAGGATTTCATTTCCGGGGGAGGCGGGGACAATATATGTGGCTCAATTAATATAAGCCTATACATAATAATTTCGCAAATCAGAAGAAGCACTAATATTCATTCAATCTGATTTTGTCTTATATTGATCACGATTAAAATAGAATCATAAAGTATATACAAGCTTATCGATGGCAGCCAATAGCGTAGAATGAAGTCTAGGCTCTAACAATATTGATTTAATATAAGTGGCTCTCATCATTCGATACATGTGTAATTGGAAGCAAAAGCGAAATAGAACAGGCATTTATATACCCAGTCATGAATGGTCTCTACATGTGTAGCAAAATCGTATCGATACAGGAGCTTGCAAGCCATATCGAGACGTCCGTGGCAGCACAACTAGCATCGGCGCCTGACCGACTATCTGAATCACAAAAATGAACATCTTTCGCGATCGTTGAGCAACAGGGGACATGCGAAAATTAACCAAGCGCTTAGCTGAAAGATTTCAGATTCTCACATTAATAAATTAATAATTCGACATATAATGATGTAAATACACCCCGTATTAAACACAAAGATTGTCCCCTACTCAGATTTCATTTGGGGGGACATGTCTCCCTTGTTCCCCCTAGGCTACGCCACCGGTCACAACTTCGATCTTTCTTTTGTAGAGGTCAATAATGCATTTTTCCATGAAAAAATTAATTCATATTTAATTTGATAAGTTTATCTACAAAGGCATTGATATATTTAAACAAATTAATGCGAATGATCCTCAATGTTTACTTGATAAGTTATCCATTTACCTCAATGTTTTCAAAGCAACTAGTAGTTCCACAAAGTCGAGAAGTAAAGGATAATTTTCTGAGTGGTTTATCTTGTGAACAAAGTCGAATTCTGATGGAAATCCTCTAGCACCAAACGCAGGTTAGAACTAAGTCATGAATCGTTCATTTTTGCCTTCGAAGCAACCAAACTTGAAAAAACATATTGTGAAAAATGTATATGTGAAACGTGAGCTGTACGGGAAAAAATAATACATGAACAAAATGACTGTGTCTCTCAGTGCTTTAGTTTCTGCCAACTTCACGTAACTTTAAAGCTGAACACGATTTGGTCATTTCGAATACAGCTTTGACAAATCTTCCAAAACAAATTTGATTCTGTGGCTTGAAGGACACATGGTTTTACAAGTTCCTTCATTATTCAATGAGATTATCATGTAGCTATGCATAGGAATCCAAATGACAATGCAACCATAGACCACTTATTGTTTATACACATAAATTATTTTTATGAAGACATCGAACAATTTTCAAATGAAATCCACGAGATACTGAGTATTTCTAATTTTTATGTGTGCTAGTTAGTGAGTTGCTCACAAAAAATAGTTTCATTCACCTGTCTTTTTCTGCAGAAAATATGCATAAAGTTATTGAAAATTTCAATATTTCAACCCTGTACACATTTCCTTTCATGTATTCCTGCTTGCATTAGTAGGTGTTGAATATGCTCCTATTATTAATGTCTCTAATGGTTGTCAAATTTTCTGCATTATTTAATTTTTATTAAATTTTCTATATATAGTCAGCTATTTCAGTCGTTGTCGTGTTCGACTATTATCTTGAGACGAGTGACTAATTGCAGCCAGATGCCTGTCACCGAAAATGAAATGCAGAGAATGAAAACGACATTGTGAATTTGGCTTCACATGAAATAATGGGCACAGATGATTAAAGTCGCAATTTATTCTTCGATTGCATAATACGAAGATTCATTTTCTTATTATATATTATTACTAAATATAACATACTACTATATACATGAAATATAAGTGTACAGCCCTTGAAAACCTCACTAATTCAGTAAAAACTTCCGTTCGCACAAGATACAGCCTTTGAAGATACAAGAACTTCGAATTTAGAGATGCGCAGTATTAAAGTTAGTCAGTTTGGCACTTCCGATGTTTTGAAGATAGCGGCTAATCATCCTGTTCCTCATCCCAGCGCTGATGAAGTTTTAGTTGATGTTAAAGCTGCGGGTGTGAATCCTGTTGATACGTATATTCGAAGTGGTACTTACATCAGGAAACCAAATTTACCATACACGCCTGGGTCGGATTTGGCTGGTGTGATAGCAAAACTGGGAGGAGATGAGAAAGACTCAAGATTTAAAGTTGGAGATAGAGTATTTGCGTGTGGAACATCAACTGGTGCATATGCAGAGTACAGCACGGTTTCAGTGAAAGATTGTTTTTCCTTACCAGACAATTTGAGTTATTTTCAAGGTGCTGCTATAGGCGTACCAGCCTTCACTGCATATCGTGCATTGTTTGTTAAAGGCAACGGGAAAGATGGTGAATCTGTGCTCATACATGGTGCCACCGGCGCAGTTGGAATAATGGCTATTCAATTGGCTGTTGCCCATGGAATGAAAGTTTTTGGAACAGCTGGTACAGATGAAGGGAAGAAGCTTATATTGGAGCAAGGTGTAAGTCATGCATTCAATCACAATAGTGATGATATTGTGGAAAGTGTCATGAAAGCAACCGATGGAAAGGGTATAAATTTAATTATAGAGATGCTAGCCGACAAAAATCTGGTAAAAGATTGTCAAATGGCAGCTTTATTTGGTCGAATCATAGTAGTTGGATGCAGAGGTGAAATCAACTTCTCTCCGCGGTTGACGATGGGAAAAGAACTAATTATCCAAGGTGTTGCTCTGGCTAGATCTAGCGACGTTGAATTTCAACAGCAAAGTTGCGGAGTCGTGGCTGCATTGAAACAAGGAATACTTAAACCTCTTATTGACAAAGTTTTCCCACTTGAAGATGCCAAATCAGCTCACGACTATGTGATAGAGAAGACCAGCTCACGAGGAAAAGTTGTATTAAATTGCAGTGATGAACAGTGATTAATTTATATCAACTTTATTATCTTATCTATTCAATAAATTGATGACTGATGTGCAAGCCACGTTTAAACTTGCTTTCTGTTTTCAACTGCATCTTTGGGAACCGTACATCTTAAAGTAAGGGAACCCAAATCAGTTATCTACATTTTAAACATTTTCATTGAAAAACACCTGTTCCAGTCTCGAAAAAGCTCTGGAGCGTTGTCTGGCCTAACCGGCATTCCTGAACTCGACCACACCATATGGGCCCACAATCACTCATTCACTCATCTATCTCTACGTCCTTGTAGTTAAGAAGTTTCAGTTTTTTCTTCTTGATAATCCCTCTACTTTTGGCGATCGCACTCAGCTTCTGGAGCACCAACACATCATCATCGACCAGATTACGCCAAGTCTGTCATTGACGTCCTGTTGTGTTGCTATCGAATTCGATCTCAGTGCCTTGCTCTGTCTCGCTCTTCTGTACTACAATACAAAAGCAAAAACTTTCTATAAACTTTTTATTCAACGTCCAGGCGGACCTGCACTGTACAAGTTTTATTGTGATTAACAGGATAATCAAACACCGAGCATCTTGTTGTGTAGTCCTTCAGCTAGATATCATAAGCGAGTTCATGATGATGAATCCCTGTAGGACGAAACTCCGTTCCAGAACTCCACATTCGCGTAAATTTCATTGTAGAACTTCTCTTGGCACTCTGTCGAATGTTGATGAAGGCTAGGAAAATCCTCCTTGCTTTGCACGGTGTTTCTTAATAATCTGCCTGGTTGAATAAGCATAAGCATATGATTAGTAGTACTCCAATCGGGGAAATTTCGAACTGCTTTTCATCCATAGAGTAGGGATTCAATCAGGGTTGGTCAAAAACCCACATCAGAGTCAAAAAGCTACTGAGTAATGGGATTTTTGGGGGTTTTGAGGTGGGTTTTTGGGGTTTTTGGCTTGTTTGGGATTTTTGGTCCATGACGGAACTAGATTTCTGTGGAATTCTCGACACTAATTTTGAGGTATATTATTTTGCCAACAGAGTGCTCAAATGCCACTGGTTATTGATCAATGATGATATTATAATGTTAGAAAATGCATTGGTGTATTTGATGAACAGTAGTTTTCTCGTACACATGAAATAAAGTATGAATCATTGAAATAAAGTATGTACCGGTAAGGGCGGCAACCTAATACGTTTCTGCTTCGCAATGTAGGATATTCCAGGGGACCAGGCGACCGAACCGCACACTGCGTGAGAAAAAGTGTCACGAGGCTTTGGTTTAAAGAATCAGAAATACTAGGCCAGAATCATCATTGACTTGACATTTTCATGAAAATAAGATTAGAGTTATAAGGCTTAAGCGCAGTCCGAGTCCATAAATAGAATGTGAAGATAGGATTCTTCATTTTGTTTTATTCGGTTTAAAATGCTTGATCATATAAATAATGTTTTGAAACTGAAACTTAAAATAACATGGTTCCTCTGATTTCTCTCACATATAATCAGTCGAGACGTATGGGAATACGAGTTTCTTGTTCTCGTTTTGTTTTTTAGAAACCATTGTTTTTCAACAAAATAATCTTATCTTTTTACTTTCTACTCATGTACATGACATGTAGGCAATATATTATATGACGCAATGAGCACATAACGGTAGTTAATCAACATGTAGCTACGTTGCACAACATTTACGCGAAATAGAAGGAATGTCGAGCGATGTGCATGATAAATAATCAGGCCCTCCGTTTAATAAACATCAATATGAATAATTACGTGCATGATGATACAATAATTAGAACTCATTATCTAACCTCATATCTAAATATATCTACAGAATGCCCTCTTTACAATATCTCCTACGCTTCCCTGAATATCGGGGTCATAAATTCTCAAATTGAAGGGTCGATTTATAACATACCTCCTTTATCGACTTAACTTATTATTATGGGTCAGGAGATGCCTGACAAAGTGTCGCTCGCCCTTTCAGTAGTCTACCACGAAAAACACTCTCTAGTAGCGATGACCCGTTTCGTCGTTTATTGACTTTCTCAAATTACACATGAACAAGAACAGCGCAAATCACACCCTGGACATCAGGGTCATCAATTCTCAAATTGAAAGGTCGACTTATAATATAGGCCTGTCTCTTTATAGTGATAATATTAATAATATTAATGATGATAATATTAATTACTACAATAGCAACAATTATGACAATTGAATGCACGTATTATTATATTGATAACAATAACTCATTATCTAACATCGTAGCAAAACATGGAATGTCAACTCCCTTTAAACACTTGCGTTTTCTTAAGTATCGGACCTCGGGGTCAAAATATTCCCAAAAACCCAAAATGGGTTTTTGGGTTTCTGCCAACCATGGATTCAATAGAATGGTAACTCCCATCAAAAGAAGTTTATCATCTTAAATTTTCTGTGCTTAAATACTTGTCATGCCATCAAAAACTCTAAGTCTACCCTCGACGAAGTAGTTGAAGGGCTGCGACTTGATCTACATGCATATTGATTTGAATCTTTTCATGACTGGTGATCAACTGATCATAACTTATCAGCATTATTGTAATGGAGATGGATAAGAGAATAATTGTTATTATTGATAATTGGAACGTTCCCCCTCCCGGACGCAAATACAGGCATTAGTAGACCACCCAATCCAAGCGTGCGTACAACCTTGAGATATCCCTCTCCCAATAACTTAGGTGTCGCTACTGAATATGTAATAGGTCTGGCTGTAATATGTAATAGGTAATGGGTGTGTGTGTGTATACACTGCAACAGTGTGTTCACTGAAGAAGGCGTAAATTGCCGAAAAGTCTTTTTACCTAGGCAAATATATTGAACGGTACAAATATCACGACTCTGAAGTATGCGATACTTGTGTTTTGTACAAACACAATGCAGCAGACCTGTATTTTTCATAGGTGGAACAACTTTAGAACTCAAAGAACGCTCATTTAACAAGGTATACATGCAAAATTAACAGAATTCGTCGAGTTCTTTTTCTATCATTATCATCACGTCACACTCGAATTTTCTGAAATGATGCATGAGTTAAGCATGAATAAAAAGATTGATAAGAATTGAGATTGATACTTGTATACTTGATGCAGAAATTCGAAATGTGACCTAAATCACTGGTAAACAGTTCTCCAAGAAAAGCTCACTTAATTCAGGACCCCTATCTGAAACGTTTAGTAAAGCGTCTACGAATGACTTAATGGAATCTTTAGTTTTAGTTAAGACTACTTAAACTTAAAAGCGAAAACGTTTTGCAACTTACTTCAGAATATCAGGAACATTATTATTGATAATCCATCGCAGTAGAAAAAAGTTAGTCGAAAATAATAAGAAAATTGTCAACTTCAATGACCGGAACTAATTTTCGTTATTCTACTAACCTTTATCGAGACGAAACATACCTGATGCGCTGCAGCACCATTATCACAAATTTGAAGTTTATATTGCTCAAAAGCTAGAGCGGTTTACATCATCGAGTACAATATGTTTTATGCATACTTGATGACTTTATAAGCCACTCGAAATTTTGAGCAAGATGAGGATTAAAAGTTCATCCATATCATGATCCATATGCTCTTATACTGTAGTCGTCTTTAAGTATTAGCTGATCTGGCAGAAATTTGCCTTAGGTGATGTAACACGTCCTCTTGCTGCTTTAGAATATAGTGACATTTAAACTGTATGACTTCAATTTAAATGTATCGACTAGGCCTATGGAAAGTAACATGTGGGTTCACCCCGGTTATGCATCAGAGGCAGGGTTGGGTTTTTTGTTAAAAACTTCATCCGTTTGTTAAAAGCGTTGTATTTATGTTTAAAACATACGTAAAAAAACTGAAAACTTTTAAAAATGTGTTAAAAACTATAAAATCGGTATATGGATGCATTAGGTGGCAAAATCTCTTTGCCACTATCTAAGACTTTAAGTATAAATTTTAAAAAATCGTGGTTCAACGTCACTGCTCCCCCATACTGGGGTTTGGACGATGCTGACATGGTTAGACCTTCATCTGGAGCGTTGTGATGTTTTAGTCCGGATCCCTTTTCTGACGACTTCCAATGACACTTTTGGGGATCGACCTGTGGACCGAAAGAGGTCGCTAGGCCAAGCACTTAACCACTTTGACACGCAGACCACCTACACGTATATATAAAACTATATACAGTATATACAGTATATATATATATATATATATATATATATATATATATATATATATAATATATATATATATATATATATATATATATATATATATAAAACTCGGATAAGCGAGCATTTGAAAGGGTAAAACACCACTGAGTACTTCTACCAATCTACCGATATATATATATATATGATTTAACAAAAAGATGTCTTCAGGAATAAGATGTAATTAACCACAAATTTTCAGGCTGTTGCTTCAGCTCGTCGTCAGGTGGAAAAGGGAAATTATATAGGGAGACATGAGTATAAAATTTTAAAAATTTCGTGATGACATAGCTTGGCGTAAGTTTACATAGATGTTATCAAGTTCTATATGTCTATTGATGGAGTGGTCTGAGGAGTACCAAGCTTCCATGAATTCACGACCATATCTATGTTCACATGAGTTGATGGTTTTTGCACTACTCCAATCAAATGTATGGTCTTCTTCAACGCAATGAGTTGATATTTGTGAACGCTGATCAATCCTCTTTACTGCTAGTCGATGTTCATGAACTCTTGTTGACAGCTGTTTTCATTTGATTGGAAGTTGATTGGAGTAGTGCAAAAACCATCAACTCATGTGAACATAGATATGGTCGTGAATTCATGGAAGCTTGGTACTCCTCAGACCTCTCCATCAATAGACATATAGAACTTGATAACATCTATGTAAACTTACGCCAAGCTATGTCATCACGAAATTTTTAAAATTTTATACTCATGTCTCCCTATATAATTTCCCTTTTCCACCTGACGACGAGCTGAAGCAACAGCCTGAAAATTTGTGGTTAATTACATCTTATTCCTGAAGACATCTTTTTGTTAAATCAATCACACTCAGGATGCAAATTTTCAAAATAATATATATATATATATATGTAAAACTTGGTGAAAGTAATTTTTGAAATGTTTGGCCTACTATCCCTTCTTCGGCAAATTGAAGCTTACTGGTAGTTAAGAAAAATATAATAGAATTTTGAAAACTGTATATATAACAACAAAAATTACTTACATAACAACGTGCATTTCACAACATGACAAAATATCTTCATTACTACACAAAACAATATAAAAATCGTGTAATAATACTAAATATGATTACAAATTCTATGACAATGTCCTGGGTTAGGGTTCAAACCCAGCTTACGATTTTCCGTGCCATCATGTATAGGCGCAGGGACAGTAACTCCATGTTATTTATCTTTTTGACAGTACGTCCATGTTTTAGTAATGGATAAGTAATTAATTATATGTTACTAGATATCATTGCTATGCATTCCTCTAATATTACATGTGAATTTTCTTGATGAAATATGTCTTGCACACTGTAAACGAAGTAATTGTTTTTTTTTTACAAAACGCTAAATGGAAGTAAGTCCATGTCATTTTTTATTAATTGTACTCCCATGTCTTTACAGGAACGCGTCTCGATAACATTTCCATGTCATTTATAATATGTTTAAAAACGCACCTCGACGACGAATCAATGTCATATGACGTGGACTCGCAAAAGTCTCTCTTTAGGTCTACCTTACAGAAGTGGGTAAATCATGTGTTTTCTTATTTGAACTCTCACATGCGTGTCTCTATAACAGCTCTATGGCATTTATTATAGTCAGTCTATTCATAAAGTGCGCATTGATGACAAAACCATACCCGGTATGTCAAACAGTCTCGCTTTAGGCTTTGGACCCAAAGACCAATTTGTGATGAAATGATGAATTGCAGTCTTATATCTTTACTGAGAGCTTCTCGATAACAATTCCATGCCATTTATACACTGTACAGTAGTCATAACAAAACGCGCCTCGACGACGAATCCATGTCATAGCTACGTATGTAAAGTGAATTGCTTTCATTACAACAAATACTGTATGTACTTGAAGGTCTATTCACTGGTCAAATGGGTCATGCTACAATTAGATCTACGTAATTTTAACAATCAAACAATTACGATGTATGATATTCACTTCTTATACATGTAACGTGTAATTCGTGCATTCTACTGAAAATTTTAGTTAAATATTTTTAGAAATGCTGATTTTCCGCTATATCCTAATGCTCTATTCAATGTAGGTAATTTTTCATTTATTTTGATAGCTTCAATGATTCTAATTTATAAGTTATTTCTACCTTGATATTCAACTTTAAAGCAGTCGTGTATTTTATTGCTACATGCAGTGCAAAAGACATGATTTTAAAAACTTTGGTGTTTTGTCTTTCAGATTAAAGTAACTACTGACATTTGTAGTTCGAAAGACGACATTTACGTTCAAATCCAACATTCGAAAAAGTTTTTTAATTTTGCGTCTATATTTTATCGATATAGTTCCCAAATGCAGTAGTCGGAAAAAACATTCGTTGAATTTATTATTTAAGAAATTTCTTAACATACTGTACACAAATTCCAGTAATTAAATTACATACTCTGGTACATAATTCCGGTACACAAATTATGGTAAGGAATTTCTTAAGTGATAAATTTAACGATAAATGTAAAAATACTTCAGAAGATACAATAGATGGACAGAAATGTTTTTTCCGATTACCACATTTGGGAACTATATCCATAAAATATAGACATAAAATTAAAAAACTTTTTCGAATGTTGGATTTGAACGCAAATGTCGTCTTTCAAACTACAAAAGTCAGCTGTTGAAATCATGTCTTGCGTACCGATTCACATGTCAGGTTGATCCTGATGCCCAATAGGCAAATAATACGATTTCACCAACGAATACGTGAGCACATAAAATGTAACTCGGCAGTGAGTACTCACTTAAGTAGATGTAGGCTACTATATGTAGCCTATAAAATACATGACTGCTTTAAAGTTGAATATCAAGGTAATTTCAAGTTTCAGGTAATTTTTAAGTTGAATATCACCACTTGGTTGGGTTGGTACATCTTTGGTTCGCTGCCCTCTCAACCGATGCATGATAGGTGTTTCTTTATGACTTCGCAAAGACATCAAGATCTGTATTTCAAGTGGTGTGCTATTCGCTTCATTTCTACAGGCAGTGACCGTGGATTAGAGTCGAAATGAATTGTGTGCAATAATGTAAGAAACTACCAAGTACTCGATTTTTCCAAGCAAATGAATACATGAATTCATGCAATCAAGACATATATCAAATTTCTATTTGAAGTCTTTGAAGAATTTCATTTAATTGTAGCCGCAAAAGGTATTAAAATTAATTTCTCGTCAATATGATTAAGACAAATATTCAAGCATTGAAAATATTTAGCATTGCTAAATGAAGGTTTGAATAGCTGACTCAGATGTTGATATTTATAGGTCACAAATGTAACAGTGAGCAAAGGTAATGGCATTTGAACTCAAAAGTCTCCAATTAGGTGTAGCTATGTTTCATGTATATTTAAATATTTTAGATCAATTCAAATTTTGTTACGCCGGGACCTACTGAAAAAGGCCTACATATCATTGTGAGGACCGAAATGTAGTAGTGTTTCACTATTTGAGCTAGAAAATATTGCACTCGTGAAAAAGAGGAGAATATAAATGGTGATTCTTCTTATCTTAGTTTTAATATCATTGCACGATATAGCATCAGTGGATTTACATGTTTCTGTATGCAATTTAGTTCAACGAAAATAGTGATGCAGAAAATACATGTTTAGTATTATGGGTAAATTCTGAAAGTTTTGAAGATATCTAAATACACCTTCGTAGGCATTTACAGTACGATATGTAGTTAGTATGAATATACTTGTAACATTTCAGCATTTGTCAATCAAGTGTCAACGATGGAATCATTTTGCATGGGGACAAAAGATGATCGGATTGGAAAGCTATCCTCTTATAGGTTTGGCAGAAATAAAAATAATCGCTTTTAATTGATTGCTAATGTGATCCAATTAAATGAACTGGGGCGACCGCACGGAAGCAATGTTAGACAGTGAGTTCTTAGTGACAAACAAATTTCAATGGGTAGGTGATGTTGTTAGAGATTGGTTAGTCTAACAGTGTTTATGTGTGGTCACCCATGATTGTTAACAAAAAAATGAGACCAATTTAACTGTAGCTGACTTTTTAAAACCCTGCTTGACCCCCTGTTCCCGCCTGTCTGGTTCTCCGTATGTTCGTGTACATGTACGTTGATAAATGCACTTCTATCATGGATTAAAGCATTAAACAGTGCTCAAACTCCATTGCAGGTTAGCAAAACAAAAGAAAACGCACTCAGTAGACGGAACAGATTTCAAGCATCGACCATGTTTACAGAGCCTATGAGGACGGGTGACATGAGCACCCCTGGAAGTATAAATTGACGGAGGAAGCGGAAGGTTTATGGGTCAAAGACCTTGGTGTTCAACGACTGTTGTTTGGATTGTCGACTAAAGATGTGGCTATTAACACCAAACTCACGAAAATCACATCTCTGCTGTGCCAGAAACAAACCGACTGGAAATGCAACATACTATTCTAATCTTTCAGAAATGCTTGAAACAGCATAAGTCGGTCGATAACTGAAAATATGTGATTTCATATCGCCTGATTCAAATCACAATGATCCTGTCATTTGGTCAACTTCCGAAAGATACCTTTGATCGTCAGTATTGGACAAGATCCAATAGTCCTGCTCAATGGAACTGAAAGAAAAAGCTCAAAGCTCCTCAGTAAAGTAAGTCGTCTAAATAATGTCAAAATTTGAACTCTAGATGGCTGTTATGTTTTACGATCGACAGATAATAGACTCTAGATGTCTAATTAGTGCATTTTGATTACAACTTTCAGTGGACAAAATAGGCCCTTTTACATGGCCTGCGGTAATTTCAAATTATCGAATTTCATATCAATATGATGCACCATGAAATGCACATTCCAATGAGTAATTTTGCTTAAATATTCTTTTAGTAGTACATTCATTAGTATAAATTGCACTCATCCGTATATCAGAAACTGATATCAACTGATTGAAAATTTTCATACTAGACATTCATGAAAAAATTGCTTGAAATTCATGAAAGTGAGTGAACAAAATCAAGTCAAAGTCAATCAACAGAAAGTGATTTAATCATAATCATGAAGTGAACTAAATCATTATCTTTTTGATCATCAGCAGCAAGGCAAAGCCAGGATAAATAAACGCAGACTACTCCTATTCGAATTGACGAGCCCTTGTAGGGCGAAACGTAGCGTCTATGGCTGCCAAGGAATTTTGTGTTATAACTTGGGTTGCGATATTTAAAATATGATAATTTAAATATAAATTCTAAATATGGGTAAAAAACAATGTTTCTAGTGTTCTTTTAGATTTTTCGGATTGTTTTTTCCTACAAAAGGCGTCTTTTCTTTTTTCGATACACAGTCCTCAATTCTTAAAATGATGTAACGCTTCCTGCGTATGTATAATGGCGTATGAAATGTTAGTAAATCAATCTTAGGTAATACTAGTAGAGGGAGTACAGTTTACTCTGTAGCTGCAGGCAGCGATTATCCAATCGACCGTGGTACAATTAATGTGGAATTGCGATTTTCACCAGCATCACCATGGCAAGGTTACTGAACTCATAATAATAATAATAATAATAAATCTTTATTTCAAATACAAAGAGCGGTATTTGACAGAGGCACTCGACAAATGGCGAATTCATGAAAAATTAGAAAATCTCACAAATGATTGGCTGTACATTATCGATTTTCGACGTAGAGGAAGAAGGGTTCTGGATTGTCTTGTATTGCAATAATTATAATTGTCTTGTATAAAGATTGCGTGTAACAGCCGACTTCAAGAGAAAATTCTTTTAAAGATAGCTTCTTATTTGATTCCGATGATGATAGTGACGTTGAGTGTTTTCGTTGATGTTTAGTGCGTTGAGTAATGTCTAGTGTGCTGTGTGACGTTCATTGAGTTGAGAGAATGTCCCCAATCATCAAAAACTGTTTCACTGTAATTTTTATCTTTGTATTTTCTACCATTATCTCTAATAATTCATTACTTATTTCTTTTATTTAGCTTAATCTGACTGATTTATTTGTTACGTCAAAGGTGAAGCTATGTATTGATATGAATTGGAAAAGGAATCATAAATTGTAAAATGCCACTTTGAGTGATAATCAATATTTTTCTTTAATTCACCAAGTCGTAGGGGAGAAACTAATTTGATTCGCCTTAAATACTACCCAAAAGTAATACTAATCAAATAAATAAAAATCAAAAAATATTAGAGATATTTGAAATGATGTTACTTAAAAAACATTTTTTGGGTACTTCTATTCTTTCCCCCCCCCCACATTTCTGTTGTTGACACACGGAAGTGTTGCATCGTCAACGATCTTCTCTTGCTCCTACTTGTTCTCACTAACGTTGCATAGTGTTGAGTGTGTAAAACTCCTCTCATCTGACCTGTAGAACATTTGCAACCTCAGAATTAGACAACTGCTCGTCATTTGTCTGTAGACAGCAATTACACGAAGTTCATGATCACAGCTGTACCTTGTATTCTAACTGAGTATCTATAGAACCAATCCTTCATCCCAGGGTTCAAGTAAGACTTCTCAGTCGTGCTGTAGTGTCACTCAGTGACAAACAAAGTCTATTCTAAACCCAATGTAACTAATTTCGGTGAAATTTGATGATTTTGGAAAACTTGAAAAATGTGGGGGGGGGAAAGAATAGAAGTACCTTTTTTTGCAACCCTAGTTTAAATTGTTCAAATCATGGTTCAAATATGAGGATATTTTTCTAGTTTCAACAGTCTTTCTTCTTGATATGTTCCACATGTAGAACTGCTAGATTGTGTGCTTATGAACCCACTTGGATTAATGAGCATGACAATTATGCATTTCATGCTGGAAACATAATGAAATACAGAAGTCTTCAAGGAAACTATTCAATTAAATCAAATGCCTCAAGCAGCATCGTATATCTTCCACTCAGGGCTGGGCGGGGTTCGGTCTCGGTCAGGAGTGACTCATTTTTACAAGCTAGGGTTGGGCACGGTCCTCATTAAAGTACGAGTATATGTAGACCCAACTGGCCTATGACCTAATATATGCCACGATACACGTTTGGCTGACGGGTTCCAAGACATACGTGGAGCTGTGTAAAGAGGTGGCATACATGTCATTTTATGACTAGCTACGACGTAATTTAGAATTTAGGCCTGCAAGTGTATTTTATATATTATACAGTGTTATATGTTTATTGGTCTAACTGCACTAAATATATTATCATTAGTCTACCTACATCGATGTTGGCCTGTGTCTCAAATAAAATTAATCCTATTCTGCATCGAATATTTTTCTACGACCTGCAATTAAAGTAGCTTTAATATTCAATAAGGTGGTCTACCCTAGAGTGGTCAAGAAATTGGTTTTCAGATAAGCTGTCGACTTAGTTCTCAAAGCATCGATTCATCGGTATTCAGATCTCATCATCTCAAGGTCAAGGGCCTATTACTACACGGCAAAAATAAACGCACCGACACTCAGTTGAAGTTAACTTAGCGACGTACAGTTACCAGCCTATGATTGGATGTAACCCACATTTTATGCTGAAAAATTCTCTCGCTGGCTTGACAGAAGATTGACAGGTGGAACTGCGAGCTCACTGGATCGATCGGTGCGGTCCGTGCTGGTCCTCCCATCCCTGCTTCCACTGGTTGAATTTCGTTCATGTATGTTTGGAAGATTATCAATTCCGTCTGTAGAAGATGCGTGAGAAGTAATCAAAAAAGAAAGATATTACTTCAATATTTTCTATAGTTGTTGTTTTGGTGATTATGGTTGTGTCCTATGGTTCCATGAACATGTAATTGCTTTCCGCAATGACAGACACTGAGTCCATTATGAGTAGACTTTATGTAACACTCATTGAAGTGTAAAATTTGTTTCAATTTTCTCACATTCGACCCTGTAAGCCAGGTGCCTCGTGCTGATACAGCGCTGTTTTGTGGACGGACATCTATGATGATTATGCAATTGACCTTCAGCACACACATTCAACAATGTTGTGACATTTTTCAATAGAGTTCTCATTCACTCTGACCTTAGTTCGTACTGATTAGAGTTGTATTGTGTTCTCTTTATCTGCCAATTGCAAAGACTGCATAAACATGTGCTGCGCTATTGTTTGCATGTTCATAAAGTCGTTATCGTGATTGATCAAATACAGATTGATTCATAAAAAGATGGATCACCTAAAAACATGATCTGAAATTCAAATTACTTCAACTTCTGGAATTTTGCACACATTTATCTAGAATTAGGCTTCTCAAGGGTTCAATGAATGTATTTAAAATCAAAATTCACTGTGTTAGTCGTAACTCAATAATCATATATAGAACTACATGGATAGCTCCATGGACTTCTAAATAACTATGATAGCTCAGGACGCCGAACTAGGGGAAGTGTGGCAAAAG
Source organism: Prostheceraeus crozeri (assembly GCA_907163375.1). Lineage (NCBI taxonomy): Eukaryota > Metazoa > Platyhelminthes > Polycladida > Euryleptidae > Prostheceraeus > Prostheceraeus crozeri. The sequence goes on along the minus strand of CAJQUW010002342.1, from coordinate 96,652 downwards.
CTTTAGAGGCTGATTCCTTGAATCTAGATATCTTACCTATAAATCTATGAGTAAAATTCTACGGTAATTCGTATCTCTATAGTGTATGCAATCACGATAATATTTTGGATTCTGTCAGTAACTTGGCTAGCATTCTACGAGTAAACAGCTTCCTTGTAGTAATTTCACATCAGCGAATCTGAAGAAGTCTCTGTCTATTCCTTCCCAGAAGACCACACGATGAAGAGCAGAAGTGGCTGAATTCTTTACCTAACATCGTTCATGTAAATCCTGATGTTGGCATCTGCTCAAAACAATGGCCATCGAACAATTGAAAGAAATAAAATTATGAAAAGAAATAAATGCATGTACAAAAATTACGTCACATCTGCATTATAAAAAAAGTGAAAATCATTGAAAATGTAGTTATAAATCGACGCCAAGGCTGCTACGTCTTGAATCCCCATGCCACAAATGCGCCTCCGAGTTGCTCGATTTCGCATATTCACTGCGCGAAAGATTGGGATTGCAAATTGGGTTTGCACTTTAACCCATGCAATAACGACAGAAAATGGGTTCTGCCATTTGTTGGCAAGGCAGCAGGCCAGTCGCTTTTGGTATGACGAATATTCTCGATGTAACACTGGCCATCTGAATCATCCTTCGTGAAAATCAAAGGATTCTCACGACCAATTGAGCCGCAATCTTTGCTTCCTTATTGCACCATTATTAACCATTATTACTTCGCCAAACTGTAACGCATCTAGTAAGTCCCGTTGCAGATTCCTGATAAGCTGGAGACTTTTGCATAGTTCGGTGTCTTGAGTAAATTATAGATATCTAGACGTTCATGATGACTCAATATCAAACATAAAGATGAAACGAAAAATATCCATGTTTTCACACTGCCCATATTCCTTTCAGTGATGGTCTCATTAATTGAATGCACTTTTGTTCTATATTTCCTCACATTCAGCTGGGAATTGAAGAAGAGGAATAACACTAAAAGAAGGAGTGAAGTTCTTGGCACACTCATTCAAAAATGCTTGCTGACATAAAGCATGTTGTATTGCGATGAAGTTATTTGTTCTCGATGAACTCGGATTCTTAAACGTAAAGTGTCTCCGGTTTGACCCGCATATGCATTTCTGGAGGAGCAATTAAACCTTGATTTAAAAATAAAAGTTTTTTCGATCTTATCAACTTTATAATTTAGTTCTCTTCTGTGTTATTAAATGCAGGCAACAGTGACATCTTTTGTCATTACATTTTGAATCCCCAGAAATGGTAAATTGTCTATTTTCCGCAGTAATTCTGCATTTAAGAAGATAATAATTTTAGATAAAGAAAAACGTATTTTCTTTGTCTGTTCAGCAATGCTTGAACTTCACACAATATTTCTTGATTGGATTTAAAGTCGTATTCACATCATATCTGAAAATTGCCCGATAAGTATTGTGATAGTTTGAGTGTTCATTGCACATAAAATTTCTGTATTGTGCATATTCTGTTATAATGAAAGTACCTCTTTCAGAATTGGTTATATGTAAATTATGTTCTTGCTTCAAACTTTTGAGTGATAATAGCTCTTCTTTACACAGATTCGGTTTAATGTTCTTCTTGTTATTGATTTTCATGATGTTGTTCATCATTAAGTCAATATTGTTATTTAATGCAGCACACAATCCCTTCCGAGGATCGAAATTTGATGGGTTCCTTACTAGTGATATTTCTGCATCTTTACTTGTGGATAAAGGGTCTTCATGGAAGTAATGTATCAGGCGAAGTTTTAAACAAAATTTTTGCATATCGTAATGCAAAGCATCTAAAGTTGTCTTTTGGAACGGTGTAAATTTACAACGTTTACACGCTTTTATCCGATTTATAGAGTTCCTTTTTGAAAAGTTAATTATCTTTCTGTCTTACCATAAAAAGGGAACCGCAGTATTAAAATTTAAATTATTCTCAGTTCCATCACTAGAGACGTCGACAGAATTGTTGCTTGTTAAAGGATTATTTTGACTGATATACCTTGTAAATCCATTACCTTGTGTTCATCGATTCGCGCAACGAGAATTCGTTTGTTTATATCACCGAAAATTGTTATCATAATTATTCTGATAGTCATTATTTCGCGTATTAAATTTGGATCTGCGCCTCTTGTTGAAACGATTTTGATTATTCAATCGCCTGTTACGATTATACGTTGACTCATTCCAATTGTGTGCGTAAGCGGTAGTAGCTCGATAAAATCCATTATTGGATTCTGTTTTCTGATAACCTTGAAAATTATTTCTGAATCTCCCTTGTATTCTAGGTTGTGTGTCCAATGCTATCAAATGCTTATCGGACTGAAAAACTTTATTTTTCTTTCAAAGTTTTTTTACTGATTTGTTCATCTTTTTTTCGACGTTTTTCTTCCACGTTTGCATTTCTTCAATGGCAGTAGCTTCGTCAAATATGCTCCGCAAATATTGTTCCACCTTCAAGTCAATGTTAAAAAAAATTCTGTTTCGATTTCAGCAATAGCTTGTAGTTGATTCATTTCATGCATAACTTCAGCTATTGACATGAATTTTTTCAATTCTTGCTCATCGTTTGAGAGGAAATGAAGTGGCTTTGTCCAATATTTCCTCTGAATTTTTATTGAATTCTCGTAATCCAAAAAATTCAGGCTTATACAAGCCTATATATTAGCAATGCTATTTTTCCGTAAAGCATAATAGAAGAAATGTTTCCTTTTTAATAACTTTTGTAATATAAATCTCTCAGAATTACCGTCATACGTTCTTACTTGTAAACTCTTAGCCAACTGCAGTGTGCTGGATGCCGGTCAATTTAAGTGGGTCAAACCAGTGATTTCTTTCGTTTCCGAATTCGCTTACGTAGACGACAAATCAATGATAAAAATTACAGAAAACTCAATGGTCAGCTCATGGTCATGCCGATGTTAAAACTACCGAATAACTGTGGTAGGACCCACGTGAAGCAAAGGAAAAGTTATGCATAGTGATTTTTAAGCCTACTCTCAATGAGAAATAGTTTGACTTCAGTATAATACAACATTCAGTATATTATCCTAGTATTCATTTCGAAAATTCATGTAAATTTTGATTTATACTAATAAAATTCATTTGCCCTTGAGAAGTCTGCACAACCAGGCGAAACCGGTCGGTCGTGATAGTGTTTAGTTTTATCTCTAAGCTACCGAGTGTTGTTTTATTCAATATTTGTTTCCCATCTTTTGGCTTATTTATTTATTTTTATGTAGATGTAGATAGATACATATCAAGTGTGCACTCAATTCTTTTCTCATTAATAGTAATTTTAATTTGATTTGTAGTCTCTGATTTCGAGGTCTGCAAGACCTGACTGATACGTTTCGTTCAGAGTTTTGCAGTTCTTTTCCTTCCTGATGTTGATCCTTTTTACTGATCTTGGTATAGTTTGGCAGTAGCTGATTTTCTTTGCATATTAAATTGAATTGAATGTCTTTAGCTGATTTCACGCATTCGTGATTTTTGTATATATATATATATATATATATTTATCGACAAAAAGATAGTTTACAACATAAACTACCTGGGACTAGACACGCCGACCACTACCAACCGATAATATCATAAAAGCAGAACGATGAGTTGGAAGACCGGTTTCGTGATGTTAAACACTTTCTCAATTCCAATATAAGACAGGTGTTGATACAACGAGTTAAAGACTGATACTGACACATTCACATAGAAAGGTTACAATGACTAGGCTTCAGCAAGCTGCGAAGATTGGTATTGGCTCTGAATGAACCAGTGATACGCACATCAGGTAACTGCTTCTGACAATAATACACAGCCTTCTGGCTACATGCACTGAATGGAAATGTTAGGAACATTTTATTGAAACTATTCAGCTCTTTATTGATTCCATTTGGGTGAAGGGAATTTAGTCGTTTTATCCATTTATTTTCTTTTTTCAATCGTTTTTTCTTCGTTTGGGCAGTGTTCCAAAGCTGTGAAGGTGAAATCGCTGAGCTTACAGATATTGTTGAAATGTTCCGAAACTGCGGTGGAATACAATTTTTTTACATTATTGACATGCTCTGATATTCTCATACTGAGCTGTCGGGATGTTTGACCAACATAAAATTGTTTACATCCTTTACAGTGAACAGCGTAAATAATATTACAGTTTTTACAGTGCATTCTATGTACAATACTAAAAGATTCATTAAAATTGTTTACAATCTTTTTACAACAAAATGCATATTTACAAACTTTACAAGAACAGGGCTGAAGACCCTTATCCCAATTTAGAGGCGTTTGCAAGGTAAGCTTGAAGACACACCTTATAGTGTTTCTTATGTTGCTTCTTGTATAGCCTTGCGAACGCCAAACAGGTTGTACAATTTTCTTAGTAACTTTGAAGTCATCATAAGTAGAACTCTTTGTAATCCATCTATAAACTTGACCAAAAAGCAAATTTCGAAAAATATGCGGTGGATGAAATGATTCAGGGGTAAGTATACGATGAGTATCTGTATATTTAAAGTTAACACGATGTAAAATGTGTGTATCCATCTTGTACAACAATAAATTCAAAAAGCTTAGACAGGAAAAATCGAAGTTGACAGTTACCTTAATCGATGGATGCAACATGTTTACAAAATCGACAAAAGCTTCGAAGTCTGATTCACTGAAATCCCATACACCGAAAATATCATCGATATAGCGCAGCCATACAGGTGGTTTTTTATTCAGTAAATAAACATTGTTTTCCCACTCCCCCAGAAAAATATTTGCAAGGGATGCACCAAAAGCACACCCCATTGCAGTACCACGGGTTTGGAGAAAAAAATCATTTTCATAACAAAAGGTGTTACTCGTTAACAAAATTCTCAAAATTGTCAATAGACTTAAGTCCGGTCTTTTTGGATCAGGACTAGCTTTGAAGGCTCTACTGACAGCCAAAATACTTTCACCAACGGGGATGTTAGTGTATAAGGAGGTTATATCAAAAGTAAAAAGTATAGACTCTTTGTTTACAATAACATCTTCTAAAAAGGTTAAGACATGAAATGAGTCATGAACATAACTCTTGTTGGATCGTGCCATCGGATTTAAAAAATATTCCAACAAAGTAGCACATGCCCTGGAGACACTATGAACATCCGAAACAATGGTCTACCGGGCGGCATTTTTTCGTACATCCATTTCTCTTTGTGAACTTTTGGCAGCAAATAAAAATATCTAGGCTTAGCAGTTTTAGATGGCATTAAGGCCTCAAGCTCACGCTTCGAGATAAACCTCTGCTTATGTTGATGAAATAGTACACTTTTCAAACCCTGCGAGACAAAAACAGAATTATCACTATTTATTACCGAGTAAGTGGTTTCATCTGTGAGTTTCCTGTATACTTCTGCATCGTATTGCTTCTTCGGTAAAATTGTCCAAAGACCACTCTTATCCGCTGGAGTAACCACAATTTCATCATCCATTTTCAGACGGTGAAGTTCATTTCTTTCATCGGGGCTTAAATTATCCGCTGGAAAACACTTTTTACAATTTTTCATCATGCTATTAATTGAATGAGTAATTACTTTACATTTGTGCAAAATAAATGGTGGAACCAGGAAGTCCGGAGGAGTTCTGTAGCTTGGTTTATAAAAACGAGTCTCTTTAAAAATGGTATTACTAGAGGTCACAAAACGCCATTTATAACGTCTCAAAAAATCTTTAACTCCCCAAATGACATCTTTATGAACATTACAAACTTTAGGAACCGGAATAAACTTAGGGACTTTGTTCAAAAGTGTAAATGTCGAATCATTCGAAACAAAAGAATCACAAGTAATCAACACAGGTTCTGCTTTATCAAACATAATTGGTTTTTCAATATGGTTGAAACAATTTCTAACCTCATCTACATTAAAAAAGACTCAATTATTGCAAAAATAATATCACGTGTACACTCACTCCATTTATTTCCATCAGATTGAAAATCTTTAGGAGCTTTCAATACCACACAGCCTTTCGGTTAAATAATTGTAAAAAATTACAGAAAACTCAATGGTCAACTCATGGTCATGCCGATGTTAAAACTATCGAATAACTGTGGTAGGACCCACGTGAAGCAAAGGAAAAGTTATGCATAGTGATTTTTAAGCCTGCTCTCAATGAGAAATAGTTTGACTTCAGTATAATACAACATTCAGTATATTATCCTAGTATTCATTTCGAAAATTCATGTAAATTTTGATTTATACTAATAAAATTCATTTGCCCTTGAGAAGTCTGCACAACCAGGCGAAACCGGTCGGTCGTGATAGTGTTTAGTTTTATCTCTAAGCTACCGAGTGTTGTTTTATTCAATATTTGTTTCCCATCTTTTGGCTTATTTATTTATTTTTATGTAGATGTAGATAGATACATATCAAGTGTGCACTCAATTCTTTTCTCATTAATAGTAATTTTAATTTGATTTGTAGTCTCTGATTTCGAGGTCTGCAAGACCTGACTGATACGTTTCGTTCAGAGTTTTGCAGTTCTTTTCCTTCCTGATGTTGATCCTTTTTACTGATCTTGGTATAGTTTGGCAGTAGCTGATTTTCTTTGCATATTAAATTGAATTGAATGTCTTTAGCTGATTTCACGCATTCGTGATTTTTGTATATATATATATATATTTATCGACAAAAAGATAGTTTACAACATAAACTACCTGGGACTAGACACGCCGACCACTACCAACCGATAATATCATAAAAGCAGAACGATGAGTTGGAAGACCGGTTTCGTGATGTTAAACACTTTCTCAATTCCAATATAAGACAGGTGTTGATACAACGAGTTAAAGACTGATACTGACACATTCACATAGAAAGGTTACAATGACTAGGCTTCAGCAAGCTGCGAAGATTGGTATTGGCTCTGAATGAACCAGTGATACGCACATCAGGTAACTGCTTCTGACAATAATACACAGCCTTCTGGCTACATGCACTGAATGGAAATGTTAGGAACATTTTATTGAAACTATTCAGCTCTTTATTGATTCCATTTGGGTGAAGGGAATTTAGTCGTTTTATCCATTTATTTTCTTTTTTCAATCGTTTTTCTTCGTTTGGGCAGTGTTCCAAAGCTGTGAAGGTGAAATCGCTGAGCTTACAGATATTGTTGAAATGTTCCGAAACTGCGGTGGAATACAATTTTTTTACATTATTGACATGCTCTGATATTCTCATACTGAGCTGTCGGGATGTTTGACCAACATAAAATTGTTTACATCCTTTACAGTGAACAGCGTAAATAATATTACAGTTTTTACAGTGCATTCTATGTACAATACTAAAAGATTCATTAAAATTGTTTACAATCTTTTTACAACAAAATGCATATTTACAAACTTTACAAGAACAGGGCTGAAGACCCTTATCCCAATTTAGAGGCGTTTGCAAGGTAAGCTTGAAGACACACCTTATAGTGTTTCTTATGTTGCTTCTTGTATAGCCTTGCGAACGCCAAACAGGTTGTACAATTTTCTTAGTAACTTTGAAGTCATCATAAGTAGAACTCTTTGTAATCCATCTATAAACTTGACCAAAAAGCAAATTTCGAAAAATATGCGGTGGATGAAATGATTCAGGGGTAAGTATACGATGAGTATCTGTATATTTAAAGTTAACACGATGTAAAATGTGTGTATCCATCTTGTACAACAATAAATTCAAAAAGCTTAGACAGGAAAAATCGAAGTTGACAGTTACCTTAATCGATGGATGCAACATGTTTACAAAATCGACAAAAGCTTCGAAGTCTGATTCACTGAAATCCCATACACCGAAAATATCATCGATATAGCGCAGCCATACAGGTGGTTTTTTATTCAGTAAATAAACATTGTTTTCCCACTCCCCCAGAAAATATTTGCAAGGGATGCACCAAAAGCACACCCCATTGCAGTACCACGGGTTTGGAGAAAAAAATCATTTTCATAACAAAAGGTGTTACTCGTTAACAAAATTCTCAAAATTGTCAATAGACTTAAGTCCGGTCTTTTTGGATCAGGACTAGCTTTGAAGGCTCTACTGACAGCCAAAATACTTTCACCAACGGGGATGTTAGTGTATAAGGAGGTTATATCAAAAGTAAAAAGTATAGACTCTTTGTTTACAATAACATCTTCTAAAAAGGTTAAGACATGAAATGAGTCATGAACATAACTCTTGTTGGATCGTGCCATCGGATTTAAAAAATATTCCAACAAAGTAGCACATGCCCTGGAGACACTATGAACATCCGAAACAATGGTCTACCGGGCGGCATTTTTTCGTACATCCATTTCTCTTTGTGAACTTTTGGCAGCAAATAAAAATATCTAGGCTTAGCAGTTTTAGATGGCATTAAGGCCTCAAGCTCACGCTTCGAGATAAACCTCTGCTTATGTTGATGAAATAGTACACTTTTCAAACCCTGCGAGACAAAAACAGAATTATCACTATTTATTACCGAGTAAGTGGTTTCATCTGTGAGTTTCCTGTATACTTCTGCATCGTATTGCTTCTTCGGTAAAATTGTCCAAAGACCACTCTTATCCGCTGGAGTAACCACAATTTCATCATCCATTTTCAGACGGTGAAGTTCATTTCTTTCATCGGGGCTTAAATTATCCGCTGGAAAACACTTTTTACAATTTTTCATCATGCTATTAATTGAATGAGTAATTACTTTACATTTGTGCAAAATAAATCGTGCAACATGTAAGTCCGGAGGAGTTCTGTAGCTTGTTTTATAAAAACGACTCTTTAAAAATGGTATTACTAGAGCTCACAAAACGCCATTTATAACGTCTCAAAAAATCTTTAACTCCCCAAATGACATCTTTATGAATATTACAAACTTTAGGAACCGGAATAAACTTAGGGACTTTGTTCAAAAGTGTAAATGTCGAATCATTCGAAACAAAAGAATCACAAGTAATCAACACAGGTTCTGCTTTATCAAACATAATTGGTTTTTCAATATGGTTGAAACAATTTCTAACCTCATCTACATTAAAAAAGACTCAATTATTGCAAAAATAATATCACGTGTACTCTCACTCCATTTATTTCCATCAGATTGAAAATCTTTAGGAGCTTTCAATACCACACAGCCTTTCGGTTAAATAATTGTAAAAAATTACAGAAAACTCAATGGTCAACTCATGGTCATGCCGATGTTAAAACTATCGAATAACTGTGGTAGGACCCACGTGAAGCAAAGGAAAAAGTTATGCATAGTGATTTTTAAGCCTGCTCTCAATGAGAAATAGTTTGACTTCAGTATAATACAACATTCAGTATATTATCCTAGTATTCATTTCGAAAATTCATGTAAATTTTGATTTATACTAATAAAATTCATTTGCCCTTGAGAAGTCTGCACAACCAGGCGAAACCGGTCGGTCGTGATAGTGTTTAGTTTTATCTCTAAGCTACCGAGTGTTGTTTTATTCAATATTTGTTTCCCATCTTTTGGCTTATTTATTTATTTTTATGTAGATGTAGATAGATACATATCAAGTGTGCACTCAATTCTTTTCTCATTAATAGTAATTTTAATTTGATTTGTAGTCTCTGATTTCGAGGTCTGCAAGACCTGACTGATACGTTTCGTTCAGAGTTTTGCAGTTCTTTTCCTTCCTGATGTTGATCCTTTTTACTGATCTTCGTATAGTTTGGCAGTAGCTGATTTTCTTTGCATATTAAATTGAATTGAATGTCTTTAGCTGATTTCACGCATTCGTGATTTTTGTATATATATATATATATATACATACATATATTTTTGACAAATATTGCCCAAGCGTTTCATATTCAAATGAAAAAGAAAAAACTATCCAAATTCTTGACCGGACATGTTTCAATGCTTCTATTGCATCATCATCAGCGGGAACCAACACGAAGAATGATAGAAACTTCTTAAATACCTCTTTACAGAATAAATACAGTTCAAAACGCTAAGCACCAGATATCGGACACAGTACAATCATGGAATGCTATGTTCTATACACAATTTATACAAGCAGATAAAACCGTTTAATTTACATTACTTACTGTCAAAGTGGGTAGTATATACAAATTTACAAATTCAGATTCAGAGCAAAAGCTCCATTTCGTTCGTTCATCAAATTATTGCTGTCGTTCGCTTTCAGTAAAATAGATTCAAGTATAAGAGGACGATGGTAATTACCAGTAATCAAGAAATGTTCCTTTTTAGGACAATGCACATGGGTAGACACTTCCGTGGGAGAAGGATACCCTTTCAAATGCTCGCTTATCCGATCTATGTATCAATATTTTCATGTTAAAGATATCTTAGTTTAAATTATTCCGTAATGATATTATTTATTATATTATTTATTATTAGATGATCTCTAAGCGCCACTTCCACAGACTGCTGAAGAAGAGTTGGAATGCAGAAATAAATAGGCTGTGTTTGTTCCCAAGACTTTCTGGGTTAGGTTATAGTGTTCAGTAGTATTGACTGCACCCAGTTTTAGACCGAAATATGTGAAGAACTTTAAAGAATTCTGCAATTACTGATTATTCTCGTTTTCCTCATACAGGCCCTTAGATGCTAAATTGTAAGCTGAAACTTTGCTGGTATCTTACGGATTCACAGTACTATGGGCTGCATGTGACGGAACACAAAATTACACAGATAAAAGGGATAATGAAAAATCATATATAATAGAGCTTATATTTAATTTTCACTTTTGCTTGAAGAAAATGGTAAATGGGTCAACAATTATTTATCTTCAAATTTAGGCCGTTTTGGACACCACCTACCGATACCACATAATTTTTTTAGGTGCTAAAAGTCCTGATTTTTTTTGTATGACCTTTATTGATATCCATAATTAGCATATATATCAAAATTTCTATGATAACATACCCGCAAAAAACGCCAAAACAAGTCAAAAAATGAAGTATTTATTCTCTAAATGGCCTCTCAGCGCCATTTTAGTGTATATTACCAGGTCTCTAAGAGCCAATCGCATATAATTAAAGGGTATATGAGCGCCAAATAGCATAAATACTTATCATATTATTCCCAATTTGAGAGCTGATGGCCTCGTTACTGTCACTTCAACGTACGCTTCTATATACAGATTGTTTCATAAAAAATGGATCACCCTTAAACATCGCCTTAACTTCAACTTTGTCTAACTCCGCCAAACTTGAACGCATTTCTCTGAAATTTGGAAGATATGTCAGTTGTGCTTACTAATATCATTGCTGGAAATTTCAAGCATGAATATTGAGTTGTTTTCCTGTTATAGACAAAAAAGTAGTAGATAATTTGATCTTCATTTAGCAATGTTGCACAAAATCATATCTCACTCTTATAAAATTACATTTGTTTCCTTGTTATGTAATATGTTGTTCTACAAGCCAAAAGCTATCAAGCAAAACAAAAATAAAGAAAATCGGTCAATCAGAGCCAGTATAGCACCATTATTCATCAACAATAATGTAACTGCTACATATGATTAACTGGACTTCATGTTCCATAGCTTCCTGACTTCGCTGCGGTGGTGTTGGCAGCACTCCTGATTGCTTTCAGCTAGAAATCTATCTCTTATCGGTTGAAAACAATACAAAGCACAAATGAACAATAATGGGATCGCATTCACAAAAGGCAAAGTGTTAGCCTTGCTAGAACTAGGGTTTTCTTTGCGACCTACAAGCAAGCGACTAAATGTCCCTTACACAAATGTGCATCGATGGCATAATGATGATTTTCGACTCTGTCGTAAAGAGGGCTCTGGCCGTCCACGCAAAACATCCAAACGTAGAGACCGCCTAATTTTGAGATTTGTTAATGTTGATCCAAGTCTCTCGTTAACTGAGATGGCTGCACTAGACTCGTCTATTTCTAAGTCCACTATTCGTAGAAGACTTATTGAGTCGAATTTCAAGAGCTGTAAGAGGCCCTCTCAGATCGAATTATCAGATCAGCATACAAAAAGACGTCTCAGATGGTCAATGAGTCATTGTCATTGGCGAAATCAATGGGATCGGGTTGTCTGGTCTGATGAGGCATCAGTCCGTCTGAAGGATGGTGATGGTCGATTGAGATTATGGATAAAATCTGATCCGGAAATTCCGAGACATTTACATCGTCCCCGGGTACAAGGTGGTGCGACTCTACTGATTTGGGCTGGCATTTGGACCAATGGCCGCTCTGAACTTCACATACAGCAAGGAACCATGAATTCTGAACGCTATGTGAATGTTTTACGAATAAACATTGGCCAAATGGCAGATCAACTTGGTGATCCATCGACTTGGTTATTTATGGATGATAATGCTACGTGTCACAGGAGTCAACTTATGCAAGTCTCAATTAGGGCTTAGGACATTATCTTGGCCAGCTCGTTCTCCTGATCTGAATACCATAGAAAATGTATGGAGTATTCTAAAACGTAACGTTCGTCGTTCACTGCTACCTACAGATGGCGTATCACAACTTACGTCACTGTTAAAAAGAGAGTGGAGAAAGTTAGATCAGTCAAAAATCAACGATACCGTCGAATCAATGCCTAGACGAATTGGTAATGTCATTGACAATAAGGGTAGGGCCACAAAATATTAGCTTCTTAAGAACCGTTGCTGTATCATAGCTTATCAGATTATATAAGGACATTTAAATATATTAGGGACATGAAATAACATGAAAATGCTTTCTGTATCATACTTATGTTTTATTTAGTCAAATTTTAGGATGATCCACTTTTTATGAAACGGACTGTAGTACCAGCTGAGATGGAAAAGTACGTGAATAGGGAGAAGTTTACATCAGAACTTATGAATTTTTACTGTTGCTTGGTTAGCGCACAGAGTGGGAAAATAATTTTACATTTTCGTATAGATTTTCTTCGAAGACTAATAGCATATCAATGAAAAACACAATGTACTATGCAACTGCATGTTTGCATGAATTTGAAATAGATCAACATTCACGTACTGGATAAAATTGAAAGTCACAACAAAGTTTAAATATCCACTCCATTCCGACAGATTTTGCCTGCATGAGAAAGGGGCTAATGAGAAAATATGTGAAAAGATACGAATTTGTCAAGATTTGCATCAACCGTCAGGAGGAACCAGATATGGGAAGTAAACTTTCATATCTTGAAACAGGACTTTACGCAGCTAGGTAGTTTGTTTTAATACTATATTAATTTCAAATCAAAATTTATGAAATATTTAAACTACAGCTGACTGAAGTTCATTTTATAAAGAAATCAGAAGAAATCCTTGTATCCTATCACTTGTGTTCTCCAACTTTCACTGAAGAATTTTATCAATCGAGATATTTACTGACAGGTATACCTGCTAATAATCACGTTGATCAAGTGGATGTTCTCTGTCGATACATGCAATGAACTAGATGTACGGTAGTGTACAATGCAACAGTTGATTTCAAGAATAATTCTATAAGTGTATGAGATGAGTAACTCCTACTTCGTTAACTACGTTATCATTCAAACAGCTGTCATTTACTCATTGACTTTGCAATGCTAAAAAACGCCGGTGAAGTCATTGCTGTGTTCAGTGATTGTCAATATCATAATAGCACAATGTGTTGATACCGTCTTGACTGACCACTATTCGTACGGTTTTTAATTGAGGAATAACTTGTCTACATTTATTTGACTATTATTCTGACATATACATATGTGCATATGTTCTATAAGAAAAACATCTAAACAAAATCACGGATTTAGCAAATTTAATGAAAGAGCAGTCATATCGAAATGTCTTTTGATTTGATTTCCTTGTCGATTGGAATACCGCATCTTGTCGACTCGTTATCATAAATGTAGCACACAAAGCTCTCTTCGTTAAACTCCTACCCAGGCCACCAGAAGAATACATAATTTTTCTGGGAAGGTCAAATATTCTGCACGAGATCTTTGTACATGATTAGATTACATTTCTTGGTGCTGCGCCAGAGCTCGCAATTGGTCTTATCATCTTATCATGATGCATTTGACATTACATGGCACGATCTTAGGAGCTTTATTTGTCGTATGGAATACAACATGTTGACGATCGCGAAATTCCGATATTGCAAGTATGAGAATTTCATATTAGATCGCAATCAATTTGTTGTTCCTAATAATTCAGTTGAGGATACAACTTGAGTAAAAAGAGTTAAAGTGGAGGATTATAACAGATTTATGATGTTATAATTCTTCAAACTGGCTTTCCTTAATTTTGTCTCCTCATCTCGTCTTTATCTAATCATATGACCCTGAGTGAATTTTCTATGGCGACAATTTTCCATAAAGGCTCGGGTTAAAATTTAACTTCAAACCTTCTCAGTGTGTTATTGATGTGGACAGATTATTTCCACACTTGATTACATGAATGCAGCTACTTAGCTATAAGAGGGGTCTTTCCACACAAATATACGTACAAATAATTATTCTGTCGCTGAATTGTAATTCGTACACAACAGTACGTGGGTTCAACATTGTGGCTACAGCCCATAGAGTAGGGATATATAGGCAGAGTGTCGACTCAAAAGAGTATCTGTATACAGTGAAAATTTTGTATGAAAAGATTCAATTTCTTGCGGAGATTACGTTCTCGTGGAATTTTCAAGTTTTAATTCAATTTACACCGGCATGAATTTATGATTCAATAAATTCATGTTTCATTTCTTGAATCTGAATAGTGATGTGGACCCATTTGCACCTTTAAAAGTTAATTGAAATCATTGTCATTGAGTGTGTGATTTTGCTCTACCAGTGGCAGGTTGCTTATGATATGATCACGCTTAAGAAGATTCTCTTGAGGTTCAGCATGAAAGCAATAGCATGTCATCGAGTTGCTAATTTAGCAAAAAATTTCTGCATTACTATCATGATCAATCAATTCTGTTGTAATTTCTTTAAAACTTTGCATATCTCACATATACCAACTGTATTCCCCTCGAGTTCATGTAATAAAAGCGAAAGTGTTTACACATGGCCCAAGTAGCACAGCCCAGTCGGCTCCAACATGGGAAGATACCGTTTTGCCCAATGACCCCGTGGGCTACCCGAATGGTAGCAGGTGCCGGCCAACATCAGGAAATGGCCGTTTTAGACTAGTTAATCCCACGTAAGCCCATATGCACCGGCGTGTAAACGACGTTGGCCCAGCAAAAGTTGCCCAATGTTGCCACAAAATACCCATCGTCAGCGCGCATGCATTTAACATGCACGCAGCGGCTCCACACCGAGCCGACGCCGAAATGAGGTGCTACCCATGAAGTGCCGACACGGGTGCGTCAATCTTGTTATTTGCTTTTCTGCAATATCGCATTTGTTCCATTCTCGATTATTTATCTGGGCCACAGCAACAATGCCGTGACACTAGTTATGGCGATACATGTAATAGCTACGCTATTGATGTACACATCCCCCGCCTTATTTTGAGCCAGAGAAACGGGGATGTGTACGTTAGTAGCGCAGCTATTAATGTATCGCCATAACTAGTGTTACACCTTAACAGCTAAACACCTTAAGAATAACATCCCATTATATTCATTTATTCATCTTACCAACGAATTTGCATAATAATGCAGGCGTTATTTCTCGCCGACACTTGAAGGTATGCACCGGTATGCAAACATGGAATAATTGAATAATTGGAATAATGCAAACATGGAATAATAGTGCGATCAGACAAGAAGGTGTAAAGTTTTTAATCACACTTGAAAGCTTTACGCATTTATTTGATAAAACTAAGGGGTTGTGATTTTGATCATTTCAGGTCTTATTGGTTCCATTTAATCTCAAACGTAATGGAAAGTTCTCAACGTAATCGTTTGGTGGACCCAAAGTTTTTTGGAGTTGATTCAGGTACACTTTATTACCTCAATAATATGCATTTTCATGTAGGTCTGCAATATAGACATCGGAAAGTTATGTGATCATCTAATGGGTTTAAAAGAAGATAAGCGGTAAATAAATTCCATTTGTTGAGAAGTATTTTTAATCTCGAATTATGTAATCACTACTTACATATTTCTCATCTTAATAAAGTTCAATAAATGTCTCTAACCTATCTAATCAAACATTCGAAATTCTTTTTACAGAAACGCCATATGTCAAAATACCAGCGAGTCGGAATGACGCCACATTTCAAAAGGTGCTCGTAAATAAAAGTGATAGTAAGTATCATTATTATTATAGGCTTATAAGAATATTGAATTAACTATGAGTGCACGATTAGCAGCACTGCATGAGCATTGGATTTGTAGACAATATTCCTCATAAGAAAATG
The DNA here is from genome assembly GCA_907163375.1 of Prostheceraeus crozeri. NCBI lineage: Eukaryota > Metazoa > Platyhelminthes > Polycladida > Euryleptidae > Prostheceraeus > Prostheceraeus crozeri. The sequence goes on along the minus strand of CAJQUW010002342.1, from coordinate 80,355 downwards.
TGCATGAAACTCAAGAACCATTTTCTACATTCTGAATAATGCATTTATCATGTATTGATGCACATCGAGATAAGCTGATGCAATCAATAAATCAGGCCAATGTATTTTCAGAAGCATTCGTAATAATAGAAGAGGACAGCTCCAAGCGGACAACAGCAACCTGCCCGAAGTGTCTCAAAATGTTTAAGAGTGACCACTTCGGCGGCACTTACGTACACACAAATTGGACAAGTCCACCGAGAATGCGATTTGTGCAGCAGCTTACGGGAACGAGACTGATGGAATTGTGGAGAAAAAAGAGTGTCCAATATGTTAAGCACTGGTAAGCACTGCACATGAGCCAAATCCTACTCAGTGATTTTCCGAAGGAGATCGCCTAAACGATTAAACGTTTCCATTTCACAGAACGCTTGATTTTCCAATCAACAAATACATACGATATCTTTGCATTCTAGACAGACAAAATTTCCCAACATAATCGAAAAGTGCACGGCATCATTGGAGTCCAGAAGAAACTGGGTTCTGACATGGAAAGTGAAGTAGAAAACGAAAAGGTATGCGGTCCATAACGATATTTAAAAAATTTTTCAAGTTAACCTTATCAGCAAATTGAATCTCTTCTTCATACTGCACTTGAATTCATTATTTCTGTTTGAGTTTGTCCATTTTATTTTATTTGTTTCAGCCACAAGACCCAATAGAAATGGAGCGCATTAGAAAATTGAAATCTAAATATCCAGCGATGATCGAACCCGGGAATTTCGCAGAAAGAAAGGCAGCGGACAAGACCACGAAATGCCGAGTAAGATCTGAGTGGCTGAAAATAGCAGAATCCGCCATCGAGTTCTTCTACACCAGCGAGGAGGGACGTGGTCACGCCAACGCCGGTAAAATGACGGATCAAATGGTCTGCTTTATTAGGCGACTGTACTACCGAGTAAGTATAGTATTACTGTATTTACTCTACAAAGAGCTGCATTGGATAACTTAGATCTTACCTTAATATTCTGATTGGTCACAAATATGACTGTCTCTAAAACTAATTTACATGGATATAACAAACATCGTTAGCGCCTTGGAACGACGTTGAATTAGTTGGTTTATATTGATTGCTATAGAATTGTATAGCAATTGAATTCTATATTGCATCAGAAATTTTATGAAATGTAAAATTAATAAAGAAATCAATCGATTACTTTCAATTATCTTGTGTATCTTATATTCCCATAGACAAGGGCGACGACTCGGGATGATGTCACATTTACTTCTTTGTTGGATGCCGATCTTTTCATCCAATTTCATCTGATGGATCCAGCATACGATTTTTCCACTCGAAGAACTGACGCTTCCAATTTCATTACGGCATGTAAGTTAAGTATCCAAATTTAATACATAACTAAGTTTTCGTTGTCATGTCTCACGGATCGTTGTTATTCAAGAGTACAACTATCTATGTCATTTTTCCTGTATATCATAATTTTCCTTAGGACGGGGCATTGAAACTGTCAGAATATGGGAGTTAATATCAGATATATGAACTACACATGCTACGGAACATTAAATTAGCGTGTTTCCTTTTTTGACAGGTAATGCATTCTCATGGATTAAATCAAACGCCTTGGAATCTGCATACGCTCAGAAACTGAAGGAAGTGTCCCTGGAGTTTCTCCAAGTTGCGGTTGAAAATGTCAGCCATCGTAGGGCCTTCCTCTCGAGAAAGGCTAATGCGTCCAAGGTGATCATATTATATTGGAATTATAGCAGTACTTACCAAGTTTTTCTGAAAAGCGTGAGATTAGCTTGCATGCATAAGTTGCTAACTCATGAATGATGAATGTTTTTTACAGACTAATATAGATTTGCTTGTATGAACGAGATGTTAGCGATTGTTGAATATCGCCTTAATGTACAATGTACATGTAGCTGTATATGCAAGGACTATTTGGCACTCAATGCACTAACACTGCAAAATATGTTGATATTTCCACTTGATTATTCTGCGTACTTGCCTATAGCTGAAGTTGCTTAGACAAAGATTTGGCTAATGTATTTATTGCATTTTGTGCTTACTTAAGAGGCTGATGCTTATTCACATGTGGTACTTTTTTTCACTATTGAAGAATCTTACTCTCAAAGCTTACCATGCACCACTGCATTTTGTATTTTAGGTGGAAAAGTTGATCGAACGCAGTATTCTGATGCCTTCGCGACTGGAAATCGCAAATGTCGTTCTCAAGACGAAGGAGCTCGTCAAGGAAGGAGACTTTATAAAGTAACATTTTTTCATCGAATATCATGCTATGTATCCTACATCGATTACTTAGGGTTCAATAATGAATGGTTGTTTTCAGCATCATATAGAATGTATGCGGGTTTTGAAGTACTGTCTTTAAACAGTTCTGAGAAGGGTTATACAAAATTATGCCTTTACCTCAATGATCCTTTTTCCTCAGAGAAGACTGAAAAATATTGATAACAGATAAATTGATTTACATGAAAACCGAATTCTGAAATTTTGACATGTCTCCTTTGCCTGTTGCTCACATAATACTCTCAAGTTTGTGAGACTTCCTCCTTACAAATAGGATTTATCTCTTTTAGGAGCAGAGATGCAATGCTGTTGACATTGTTGGCATTGAACCCATTGCGAGTGGAACCGTTTGAAGACCTGACTTTCGGCAAAGTTATTACTCCTTTCCATACCACGGCCAGCAAGGATGTCATCATAAAGATAAGCGGTGCGTAAGATGTTCTAACATTTTTTTGAAAATTCTTGCTGAATTTCATTTGTCTACGACACATTATGCACAACATATTTTTCACTGCTACATAGTTTGGACATAGCTATTCAATCCCTCCAATTCAATATTTCAATACTATTCTGTTTTCAATTGCGATATCAAATATAACTGCTAAAAAGTAAGATCATAGCTGCCGCCACAAATCAACAATTGATTCGATACTTTCCTTATATACTTACTTTGTATGAAAGCTTTAATAAGAGAGTCGTCATTTCATATGCACCAGTTTAAATTGGTGTTAATGTCAACTCAGGATATAGGAATACCAATGAAATTTGAATGCATTGATAAAACAAGTCAAAACATTATTCACCACTTTGGAGATCTTTACAGGCGCTCACAAGACGAAGTCGCGATACGGCAGTGCCCTAATGACTCTGCATCCTGACCTTTACGAGGTCCTTATGGAATTTGTGGATGTCATTAAAGTTCACTTACTACATTCTGAAGTGAACTTTAAGAGCACAATGAACCTTTTCTGCCAAAGGAATGGGGAGCCACTAAAACAACTTAGTGGCTATATTGGTGACGCATCGGAGAAGGTAAGAAAAGCAAGTAATAGCATAATTTCAGTAATTAAGTGTGCACCAAATGTTGCAGCACATCGGTAGACGTTTGACGTCTAACGATTTCCGGAAAGCCTGCACTTCCCATGCAGCCGAGGCAGGAATCAAACCTGGCCAGTTGTCGCGGGCTTTAATGCATTCGAAGGAGACGGCTTTCAAGGAATACCTCTCCTTCGTAAATCCTGCATTGAGCAGTAAGAAATATGTTACCAATTGCATGTTTTGTTAATTGCTTACACTTCAACGCTGATTATGAAGGGTTGCCTTGATTGTCTCTGCTTTATTTTCCTGCAAATGTTTGAGAATTCGTTGGTTGGCCTCGGACATCAAATGCGCATGACCTCTGTTTAGGATAGTGGTATAGTCTTGTTGATTACTTTATGCCATCATTATTTAATCTTTTTTTTATTATTTTTCATATAACTATATAAAATGATTGCACTTGAAAGATGCTTATGAACAGCTTGATGGACATCGTGAGAGTATAACTTAAATGAGATGAGTTTTAATTAGTAAACTATGTATAAACGCTAGTAATTTTTTCCTTGCTTTGTTAATTTTAGTATCCTCTTAGGTCATCATCAGAAGGAGATGATGATGGCCTAAGGGGAGGCTGAAATTAATAAATCAGGAAAAACTTTTACCATCTTGTATGCTTGATTTCCTAATTAAAACTCATGAGAAAAATGCCAAACCAAGGCCTAGTTAATACTTATATGCTTTAAGCTTGATTTTGTCACGAATGAGATACTTTTTGGATTTCTTGTTAACTCTCATTGCCCTCATGTTGTTATTCGTCTTATGTAACTTGAATTTATCTTCTTTTCAGCATACTTCAAGTATATATCGTCGTGTCCTATTGTACCAAATGAAGCAGCTCCGGTTGACTCGTCAGAACCAACAACGTCTACTGCGACAGAGCCAACAATATCTACTCCTACACAGGCAACAGCGTCAAAACGTCCACTGAAACGAATGAGGAGCGATGAAGACAAAGATTGCGTACCCTCCACCCCATCACCCCCTGCCAAAAGATCAATGCAAGCTAAGGTGGCTGCTATTTGTGACATTAATTCCTTTTTAGAATGGCTTAATGACTTTCTTTCTTATTTCAAATCATTTGTGGATAATAAAAATAGTTGTGAAAACAGCTTCTTTATTTTCTTTCTTTCAAATGGGATTATATACAAGAAGATTTAATCATATGCAGTTTGATTTTGTTTGTTGAGTTATAATTTCTTATATTAAAATTCACACAATTTCTTCGTACTATTCAGCAGAAATTGTTTTGAGTTTTGATATGATATGAATTTAAACTGTGCATCCCTGATATTCTTTAATAAGATTTCATGAGGAGAGTTTCTTTTATTCATCAACTGAAGTGCCAATGTTTAATTGAACATGATCAATTTTGTCACAGAACACACGTCTCTCGAAGGTGGCGCACTTTATTCAAAGTTTGATTTTTTACATATAGTCTGGATGAATGATGCTGATTTTATCTTTCATTGTTTATGTAACCTGCAGTAAAACTAAATTTGATGTAAGTTTTGAAATGATTAAGACTAATTAACTGATAAGACTAAATTATCAATTATGAGTAATGGCGCTCATAGCCTTTCCAGCATATATGCGTTTGAGGCGCTTAGAGACTATATTGGCGCTCGGAGAAAGGAAAAACAATTTTTCTTTGACCGGACATGTTTCGATGTTCAATACATCATCATCAGCGGTGGAGTAACAAACAGAGACAGTTCATCTTTCTTAAATATCAAGTCACAACACATAATTACAGTTCACAAAGCTTCACAGTCGCACTTTCATACAATAAATCAATTGGTAAAACCTAAAATCTTAAAATCGAGCAATATGTACATACTATTTACAAAAATTAAAAGGCAGCATGTACAAATTTACAGATTTAGACAGAGAGTATAAGAGCCATTCCTTTCATTAGCAAGATTGTCATTGCTTTTTATCAAAATTGATTCAAGAATAAAGGGCTGATTGCTTTTACCTATTATCGAAAAATTTTCTATTTTAGGGCTATGCGGATGAGTAGACACTTCAGTGGGTGAAGGGTACCCCTTGAGGTGTTCAGAAATCCGAGTCGAGAGATGGCGCTTAGTGGCGCCGTACCGCATATTACAGCGGTGACAGGAGTATTGATATACAATAGATGATTTCAATTCACTCGGAATTCTGTCTTTATTAGGAAATTGAGTAATGAGCTTTTGAATTTTAAAGACCGGCCGAATTTCGATATTCGCCGGAAGAAGATCGTTGATGGAACGAATTTTACCCAGTAAACATTGTGACGTCATTGCGACGTCCCATTGATGTCATCATGCGTCTGAGACGTCTATGACCAGAACGGGATGTCACAGTGACCTCCCATCAAAGACGTCAGAATGACCGCCTTTATATGACGTCACTGTGACATCCAAAGTGTGACCACAAACATGATCAATGAGCCACAACCACGATGAGTCATGAAATTATGACGTTTACGCTATGATGAATGATTTCCACTTAATTACACTAAGTTTTGGGACTATCTTTTTTAATTTCTATTCTCGAACTCTCGCTCTCTCACTCACTCTATCTCTCTCCTCGCTTTTCTTGATACTTTTTCTTCTGATAATTCTCTGTCATAGCCTAATTTCTCTTCTTCTTTCCTCTTCTCTTTCTCCCTATTTCTATTCATCTCTCAACTCAATTCTTTTCTTCCTCCTCTTCTATTTCTCCCCACTTCTCTTCATTTTCTTCTCTTGTTCCAATTCATCATTTCTCTTCTTCTTCCATATCTCTTCTCACTTCTCTTTTTCCTCCTCTCCTTTCTCTTGATTTCTCATTCTTCCTCCTCTACTCTGTCTCCTCATTTCTCTCATTTATCTTCCTTTTATTCTTCTGTTTCCTTATCAGCTCTTCTTTTTCTTCTTCTATTTCTTATTCTCCCATCAATCTGTTTTCTGCTTTGTTTTTATCTAAAATCGATGTATCTTCGAAAATAACATAATGTAAAAATTCATCACTAATTTCTACCCATGCATTTCTTATTAATAGGATTCATGTTTATCACAGGGCATATAATGAATCCCAATTTTGCGATTGCAGTTGGAATAGAATACTTGTAATTGCAATAGTTCAATATCATAATTCATCGGATCTTTTTTTCGGATTCATTCGTGCCCGTACTCGTTGCATGGAATGAGTCTGTCTTTCGATGATTTACAAGCATCCCAGCGTTGGCGGTCACGTCATTAAGTGCAGCCCTCGTATTTCATTTCTGAATAGAGGAGAACTGCGCACAGATTATTTCCCTACTGCCGCCTGGGCGAATGACCCTCAATCAACCCGTCACTATCGATAATCACATGACAGCGAGAGGAAACGTGCAAGCAGTCCTTCATTTCATTCATTACTCGCACTGCGCATCGAACGTGATTCATGTTTTGCGATACGGTATTAGTGATAAGTCTACGACTTAGACCAAACTTTCTTAAACGACGCCTCGGGCACCTTTCCTTTGGACATTTGGAGGAACTTAAATCCACCACCCATATTCGACCACCACAATCAATTCACAGATCATTTATTTCTATTTTCAAGTTGCAGACCAGCAGTTGACGACTAAGCTTTTGCCTTTATCATCCTACAAAACATCTTGTGATTTGGTTCACCTCATATTTAGTGACTTGACTTTATCTCCTACATTAGTCGCTGAAAACCAGGGCTTCGAATGTCATCTCGTGATCTCTGACAAGAAAATAGTCTAATGCAGTACAACAAAATGTTTTTCGATGATTGATATCATCAATTGCCGGAGTTTACATGTGAGATGTTTACTCTTTTCATTTCTTATTAAGTTTAAGTGAATTAACTATACGCACTGGATTAGTTATAAGCTTATTTTCACGAAATTATTATAAATGTTGAAGCTAATTCATGAAATCGCAAAAATAAAAGAAAAATCATTTTAATTGTCCATAAAACATGGCATCATCTGATATCAATTAATTTGTTTCAAATTTCGTGGCTCTCGAATTGGAATCAGATTAATTCCTCCCACCGAAGATAATTTACCATACATTACATACATTTTGCCATGCTTAAAAAGGAACGCTGCTATTCGAACATTTTCATCTTCCTGTTATTGAACTGTTGTGTGATCATCAATATAATACTTAAAGTTTTCTGCAAAATACTGAAGTTTGTACCATAGGATTATAAATGACAATGCATAGGCAACCATTTTGACAATCAAAATGTATGATTGTGCATTGATTTTTTACGTAAGTGAATGATTTAAATGTACTGTAACAATGTAATAATGTAAGGCACAGGTATATAAGCTCATTAAGAAAATCTAGATAATGATTATGATTCTACTGTATATTTGAATAATTGGACGACTGTACGTCACACATATCAGTTTGCAATATCGTAATCCATGCACATACATAAGTTTTGTTGAAATATTCAAATAAGCTTATTTTGTTGAATGTTATCAATTATTGCGAAAATGAATAAATAAATAATTTGTTTTTGCTCATGAATGTATCGGATGCAACGTATTTTTTGCTGGCCTGGATTTTTATGAAATGGTTGCAAACATAACAATACTGCATTATAATTTGCATATTTGTAAGGTTAGCAACACATTCTGGGCTACATAAAATAGGCCTATATTCGATTTAATTATAATAAAACGTTATGTTTCGTATTATGTTGTAAATAGATCAAAACGTTTATTATTTGATGATAATTATGATGTCTAAAAAATGATTCCCCTTTACTCAGTTTATAAATAAAGCCACTAAATTCATTTTGATGAAATTGAAAACTAATTCTTGCACAATGCATTTCGTTCATTCTTATTCAAGTGCAAACATGCAGGATTGAATATGAAATACAAAATCTGAAATCATACTTCTACAGCAATGAATCTATGAACAAAAGGATTGTTCATAGATATATTACTGCAGAAGTAGGCATATATGATTTTAGATTTTGTATCTTATATTCAGTCAACGTTTGCACTTGAATAAGAGTGTGCGAAAGACATTGTGCAAGAATTAGTTTTTAATTTTTTCAAAATAAATCTACTGGCTTTTTTTATTTATTGATAATTATGATGATTAATTTTATCATAATTGTGCAATTAATTGTGTGTAAATAAATTATAGCCGGAAGATGATGGTCGCTTGTCCCGCATTTGCTTGAAAAACAGAGGAAATACTATCTAAACAAGGAATTCTGTCATCATACGAATGTCAAATTTTATTGGGTTTGTACAGTATTAATGCAAAATCATGTTAAAATTCATGATCTAATTTTATAGGCGATAAATATCCGAAGATGGTCAAAAATCAAAAATATATCAAAAACTGTGTCCCTGTCCAGATGCAGAGCATTGCATGCATTCAAAATATAATGACAATGTGAATTTTAAAATGTATGATGTTTTTTTTAAATTTTAGTTTCTAATTATGTCTTCAATTTATAATTTAGCTTCGATAGCCTCCAGATTTTAGGCAACAAGCATGAAGAAACTTTTATCTTGGATTAGTTGTGCCTCATGTCAATGAAAGAAATTTTACGAACTATACAGAATTATATATTGTTCATATTCAATGTAGGCCCTATGCCTACATGTCGAAGCATCTTCTCTACGGTGACTCAAATTCAATAGGCATGCATTTCGATACCTCTGATGAGCAATTTCATCATATTAGATATTGATATTCTAATATAGTAATTTCTCTTTTGAGCGTTGTATATGTAGGCCTATGCCTACGTGTTATGTAGTTTTTGTGATCTAATGAAAATTTTGCTGTTTCTTGCTTCAGGTACGTCGTGCTTACAGAAGGTCAATGGAATATCGAAGAAGGATCCGTGATTTATCAGCGTCTGCTTTTGTCTCAAGTGAAACGTGTATGCAAACAGAAATACTTAGATAATTTGCGAAAATATAATTATCCACAGATGATTCCAATGTTTTCGTTATCTTCATAATTGGGTAAATGATTGAAACTAGTTTTAAGTATGGTAATGGGATGTCTGTCACGATGTCAAGTGACTCATTAGGACGTCTCGTAGGAGCACTTTGAAGACGTACGTTGGATGTCCCGGCGGGATGTCATACTGACGTCCTGTGAGAGTTCCGCTGTGACGTACGTGGGATGTCCCGGCGGGATGTCATACTGACGTCCTGTGATGCTTCCGCTGTGACGTCTTTTTTACTGTCAAATAAGACGTACGTGGGCCATCCTGGAATGACGTCGTCATGACATCCTGCTGACGTCACATGTTTACTGGGTATTTTTCATTTCTTTTTCAGCGTGGCTAATGAAAGGAACGGACCAAGTTACAACTTTCTTCTGTAACTGCTCAGTTTCTGGCTGAGAGTCTCTGAGCTGGCTCCTGCTCTCAACACTCCTTTCGACCTTCTCTTTGATTCTGTTAATTGTTTTGATCGATATCAAAACCATTTTCGGCAAAAATTTTGGAAATCTCATTAGCAGAAACTTCATACAGCTTGCGGTTCGAACAAATTTTGAACGCTCTATAAAACAGAGAGCGCATCGCAGAAAGTCTGTACGTCAACGGGGCATACGCAGAAAATGGCATATAGATGCCAATGTTGGTTGACTTGAAATGAAAATCAATCACCAATTGCGAACCACAAGAAATCTTAGTATCCAAGAAGATGATCTCATCATCTTTGCTTAATTCCATAGTGAACTTGATGTTGTCATCAAGAGAGTTCAAAAATTCCAAAAAAGTTTTTGCTTGGTCATCATTATCAAAAATAGCCAAACAGTCATCCACATATCTCCCATAAAACCTGGGAGATGGTCCCTGATAATCAGTAAATTTGGATTCCAGCATATCCATGGTGAAGGCGGCCATTGTAGGAGCTAAAGAAGATCCCATGGCCATATGCCATCCATCTGATAGTAAAGGTTATTATCGAAGGTGAAAAGAATAAAAAAAAATATTCTTTGCACCTGAAGAATATAGAAAGCGCTGGTGCATTCCATGTGTTTTCACTTCAATTATTTATATATATATATATATATATATATATATATATATATATATACATATATATATATAATATATATATATATATATATAATATATATATATATATATATATATATATATATATATATATATATATATATATCAGTATCTATGTATCAATATTTTCATGTTAAAGATAGTTTAAATTATTTATCTTAGTTTAAATTATTCCGTAATGATATTATTTGTATACATTCCTTTAGTAGCCTTGAAAAGCCGGGTGACCCGGTGAAAACGTTTGGCTGATATATACTCAAATTTGAGATTCTCTTCTGGTTTTCACTTATTTTATATATATATAACTTACCTATTACTTTGCTTCCTCCTTTTATCATTTTCTTGTCCTCTTCTGTGACTGTTGGGTGATATGAGGCTTCTCCAACGAGCACGATCCTGTGCATCACTAGCTCCTCCATATCCTCGTTGATGACTTGGAGCCATGTTTTCGTAGGTCTATCACGAGAACGGGAGCCTTCGACTTCCACGTTTAGCACTTGTCTGATTGGTTCCTCCTCATCTCTCCGTTTCACATGACCGAACCACCGTGGCCTTCGCTCTCTGATCATTTCTTTACGATTAGTCAGTGAGACATCACTCATGCAGCCCGAAGCATCATTGTCACATGAACAAACAGCTGTTGAACCAGATGTTGAGTGAAACTCCAAGATTCAGCACCGTACAGAAGTACAGGCCTGATGCAAGAATTATACACGTTTCCTCGGTACCAGTGTGAATTGTGGCGGTTTCTAAGAAGACTTGCGATATCCTTGCATTTGCACCAGGCTGACGCAATGCTGGAACGAACTGCGAGTTTGGCGCCACATATGCTGCAAAGTACGTCACCGGGTTTTGAAATTCTTTCACACTTTCTACTTCTTCATCGTCTACCTGATATATCTCGACATCGTCTGCATTTCCACCTCAATGGATACAAACAGGACATTGAAATTTACTACGCCACTGAGACCTGAGTCTACTGTACCGCTTGTGACACCAGCTGCCACAGTGTTGACAGAGAATGGAACTGACACAAAAACCACCTCACACACACCAAGGGAATCGTCTCCCTTGAACGAGGGAGCTCTCTATGCTACCACTAATCATCATCTTTCTTCTGGATGTTCTCTTTCAAGCCTTTGCCTTCCATTCTTTAAACGTGCGAGCCATCTCTTCCTTGCTTTCACGCGTAAGGACAAAATCATCTACGTATAGCAGCTCCTCTATGCCCTTTGCAATTTATCAAGGAATAGTGAAAAACTAAAATACGAAAAACGAAAAGTCGTGATAAAAAACTAAATCGAAAACTGAGATTAAAAATCTAAGACGAAAACAACACCGCAGAGAAGACATGCTTCCAGGCAGTGCAACGTTCCAAGTCAATGCATCATCTGGAGAATTTTCAATGTTAGGCACTTAGGCAGTGATCACGCGAATTAATCGACGTTTGCATGATTCTGCAATGTTTGAAATTTGTTCAAATGTTGTCTTTGGTGAATGACGTCAGGAGTCGACTTTCAGGAAATCTCGATCAAGAGATCTCAGCGTTTGTATTTCAGAACTCAAAATTTCGAAGAATTTTCGAAGTTTCACGCCTCTTCCGATCGTTTTCCCGTCAGATCTTTTCAACGTTTACGGAATGAACTTGTTTTTGTGGATGAATATCTCACAACATGTTTTCCAAAGCATTTCAAACTTGTGTGCTGAGTTGCCACTGTCAGTGGTCATTTTGTCAGTCACCGTAGAGTACGTGTAAATGGTCATGAAAAGTTCTTATGAAATTCCATAGGACAAAAGAGTTTACGGGCATATTCGTTAAAATCAGCATCGAAAGCGATAAATTACATCGCGTAAAAAATTTGACCATATCATGAGGCATGTTTTTCAATCATGTGGAAGATAAGAGCCCTGTGGGAACGCATCTTGCTAATATCAACAGATTATCTGGCGAGGTAGCGATTTTGTGGATAATTTTTTTAAAGGTTCATTTTCGTGTAAAAACTATCTCCGCATGTGAAAATGGTCATCATTTATCCAAAATCATGTGTAAAATTAAAAAACGACAGGTGGCGAAAAAGTTGCTATAATTAGTTGGTAGATATTTGTTTACTAATGCGAGCTGATTTTTCGCCAACCGGCGAAATCGTGGATATTGTAGCAACTAATTAGTGGTAAGTAGTAATGTTCGTATATTACCTTCACATGAAAATATATTGTATACTCAGTCTGATCTGATAAAAAGGGATCTTTTTTTAATTCCCGAAGGCTTAAACTAAAAAAAGTATTTATCTTCCATGAATGTCGCAGTAAATACTATGATATTATTCAAATATTTGTCATTGTTGTAAATTATTGAATGTCAAGAGATGTTATGAAAATTGATATAAGCGGATTCTCTACATTCTTATCATTATCAAAGTCTGCACTTATTTCTTAGATAGATAAGCCATATGTGGGGGATAGTGAAGAGGTGAGGGAGAGAATAGAGCCTCGGCTGTAGAGGCGGATTACTAAAGAAAATAAGAGAGAAAGTCAAAAGTAAAAGGTAACATATAGAGCGCGAATTGTCGCCGCGAACTTCGCCAGCGAATATCCCGCAAATATGACTGAACTTTAGCATGATATTCTGCAGCTGACATTCGCCAGTTTTTCGCAAGATTCGTTCCCACAGGGAGGTGACTTTGTAGAAATACGCACCTTCTCGTAAAAAAGGATTTAATTTTTACATACTTTCACAGCAGCAGTTAGTTGCTTGAATAACAATGGCGACTGTAATAATAATAACCCTGTGGGAACGAATCTTGCGAAAAACTGGCGAATGTCAGCTGCAGAATATCATGCTAAAGTTCAGTCATATTTGCGGGATATTCGCTGGCGAAGTTCGCCGGCGACAATTCGCGCTCTGCTACCTTTTACTTTTTGACTCTCTCTCTTATTTTCTTTAGTAATCCGCCTCTACAGCCGAGGCTCTATTGTCTCCCTCACCTCCTCACTATCCGCCACATATGGCTAATCTATCTAAGAAATAAGTGCAGACTATCATTCTTTGATAATGATAAGAATATAGAGAATCCGCTTATATCAATTTTCATAACATCTCTTGACATTCAATAATTTACAACAATGACAAATATTTGAATAATATCATAGTATTTACTGCGACATTTATGGAAGATAAATACTTTTTTTAGTTTAAGCCTTCGGGAATTAAAAAAAGATCCCTTTTTATCAGATCAGACTGAGTATACAATATATTTTCATGTGAAGGTAATATACGAACATTACTACTTACCACTAATTAGTTGCTACAATATCCACGATTTCGCCGGTTGGCGAAAAATCAGCTCGCATTAGTAAACAAATATCTACCAACTAATTATAGCAACTTTTTCGCCACCTGTCGTTTTTTAATTTTACACATGATTTTGGATAAATGATGACCATTTTCACATGCGGAGATAGTTTTTACTCGAAAATGAACCTTTAAAAAAATTATCCACAAAATCGCTACCTCGCCAGATAATCTGTTGATATTAGCAAGATGCGTTCCCACAGGGAACAAGGCTAATGATTATAATTTAAATGAGTTTGCCTCCAGTATAGTTTGTGGCACGAACCGCCACTGATATAGACCTGTGCGTTACGTGTAGCCTCCATCACGCATTTTATCTGCAATTTATCTGCATTTATCATGCAATTTATCTTGGAATCCGCACCAGTGAGTGTATCTACTATGAGGATTGGTACACACGATAAATCATCTGTATATTTGAAAGACACATGTGCTATACAGTGTGTATGTGCCTCCTCTTATTGACTATCCTATTGTACCTCCAGACATGATCTTTCATTCACCAGTAAAATAGAATTATATGTTTACATGAAATAGTGTTCAATCATCATTTCTTATTTAATCGTTTTCAATGAGAAATCCCCGTTGACGTAGGATTATGAACAAAGAGACGGCGCTCTACCTTCCGCTATCGATGCCTCTACTCGGTAGCTAAATCTGCCACGCATGAAGCAGTTGAATGATTGTTGTTCATGATTGAGGCGAATGGTTTCAAGCTATAAAAAAAGTAAAATGCTTAATTGCATGCATAATTTCAGTGATAGTTTCGCTATGCATCAGTCGGAATGCTGTGAAGTATAGTATGTCTACGGTATATGAAGTAGTTGTTAATCAGAAATTTGCCTCCCAAAATTAAGTTGCAATTTCTAGCAATTTTTAGGCCTTGGAATATTGCCGAAGCTGTCCTGGAATTACCTTGTTGAAAAAGCGGGAAACCATGGAAAAATATGTATTGTCGAGTGCAAGTGTGCTTGAAGTATGACTGCATGCGAAATGGATTTTCAAAGATATCGCAGTATTGCAGAGATTTGCATTTTATTATACTTACAATGGACCTGAGCTCCCAATAGTGTCGCGAGCGTAACGAATTTTAAAATGAGCTCAGGCACATACCAAACTAGGCTGAGTTGCGCACAAATCGCATGGATGAACATGAAAGAATATCCTTGCTATCATATCTGTGTTCTATATGCGGCCAAGCAATCCATTGCAAAAATTTGTGATTTGTGGAAGTGTCCCGAGCACAAGCATGGAATGGTCGTAAAGTGGATTTTATGAGTGTGATGTTTTTTATGTACGCATTGACATTGTTAAGAGAGACATACGAGCAAAAGAACGAAATTCAAAATGAATATTGTCAAAGAGTACAACAACTCACGATGCATTTATGCGGCATTTAGCCGAATCAGTAGAAATAAGAAACCCAAACAATGAATAGTTGATTTCCACAAACTAAGAATTTTATTCACTGAATTAACCTGGATTTGCGATAGGCCTATCATAGTGATTTCCAGCCTAAAAAGATTTCTTCTTATAGCAGCTACATATGTTAGAGAGATATCTTGACTATCAAATACGATTTGACTTGATTGATCATGCAGCTGAGGCGGCCAGATGGCAAAACAATTATTCTGTTCAAATGAATTTTGTTTATTTTTCTTATTCCGTTACAACAGCGCGTCGAATTGTTCTCCAGAATTAATACAACAACTGCGATTTAGTAACATGACATTATTATTGCAGAGTGTTTTACGGACCTCATTTTAGCATCTCAGAGACAATGCCATAGATGGACAGTGCGCAATTTTGCAAAGCTACTGTATACCATTATATTATCATCACCTAGTTGGTTTTACCACGGATCAAAATTAAAGAAATTTTGATCCCGTGCTCTTTTGCTTAACCTGTGCTACTTTTTTTTTTAAAAAAATAATTTGCATTGTTCACTATATGAAGCCTGTGACTTTAATACTGATTTGTTGATGCTCGTGGGTTTTATGTAGCATGCATGTCAGAATGATCCACTAAAATTTGATTGGCAGCAGAGAATGCAACCAAATATCCGCGAGGCGCTCTTTTTGTATCACTCGGACATCCTCCTTTAGTAAAAGTTTCGGATGGCAAGTATTTCGAAATGACTGCGGTCGGTCATGGCTACGCCTTAATAGGATGTCCGAGTTATCGGCAGAAATGTGCCTTGCCGGTATTAGCTTTTATTTTCACAATGCAACATAAGTGATTTTGTCTTCTCACGACTGTAGTGCACCTGCATGTTTTTCTAATTTAACAATACTACTTTTCACATGCGCATTGAGTAAACGAATATGTAATGTATAATGTACTTTCCATCTATATAAAGACGGCAATAAACCTCAGTTGGACTCAAAACTTCGATACGCTTATACGTTGCGTTATTCGTGAAATCTGAGAATCTTGAATTCAGAAATGCGCTCAATTCGTGTCAGCCAGTTTGGTCCTTCCGATGTCTTAAAGATATCGCCTAATCACCCTATTCCACAGCCTGGTGCCGGTGAAGTTTTAATCAAAGTTAAAGCTGCTGGCGTAAATCCTATCGAAACGTATATTAGGAGTGGAACTTTCCCCACGAAGCCTGCTCTACCTTACACGCCTGGGTCGGATCTGGCTGGTGAAATAGTCAAATTTGGAGAGGATGTGAAAGACTCAAGATTTAAAGTTGGCGATAGAGTCTTTACGTTTGGAACAACAACCGGTGCGTATGCTGAATACAGCACAGTATCATTGAAAGATTGTTATCCTTTACCTGAGAATCTGAGTTACTTGCAAGGTGCTGCTATAGGCATACCAGCCTTCACTGCATATCGTGCATTGTTTGAAAAAGCCAACGCGAAACCTGGAGAATCTGTACTCATACATGGTGCTAGCGGTGCAGTCGGGATCATGACTATTCAATTGGCTGTTGCCCATGGAATGAAAGTATTCGGAACAGCTGGTACAGATGAAGGGAAGAAGTTTATATTAGAACAAGGTGTAAGTCATGCATTCAATCACAAAACTGACAATGTCGTGGAAAGTGTATTGAAAGCAACCGATGGAAAGGGTGTAAATGTGATTGTGGAAATGAAAGCTGAAAAAAATTGGTCAAAAGATTGTCAAATGGCTGCTTTATTTGGCCGAATTATAATTGTGGGATGTAACGGTGATATCGAAAACTTTTCACCGTTTTTGATGATGGGTAGAGAAATCTCAATCATTGGACTTGTTGTGTATACTTCTACCGAAGTTGAACACCAGCATCAGAGCTGCGGAGTGGTGGCTGCTTTGAAGCAAGGAACACTTAAACCTGTTGTTGACAAAGCTTTCCCACTTGAAGATGCTAAATCAGCTCACGATTATTTGATTAAGAAAACCAGCTCACGAGGAAAAGTTGTGCTGAACTGCGGAGACAAACATTGAATATGTTATCTTAATTTAATTATATCGAACATTTTATGAGATCAATCAATAATTGATAATTGAATTGTATGCATCTATTGTTCTCAATTTACATTTGATTGCATATGTATTTCAATTTACATTTTTCATGCTTATTAACACTAGGAGTATCATTGCCAAAGTGTTTAAATATATACTTACCCTTATATACTTACTTTGATAATCCTCTCAAGCACCTATGTGTGTCAAAATTGACACACAAATAAAATTATGCTATAGTCGAACATTTGTTGAACATTGCCAATAGTTACACATGTGTGTGGACTAACAAATATCAAGGAAATTGTACAATCATATTCGAAACAAGTCATTTATTGCATAATATTCATGCTTTGTCAATTTCATTACATTCAATTTGATAAATCTCAAGAATGTGGTAGTATGTGAAATCCCATTTTCAATATCACTGTTGTTTTTGGTGGCTACATCGAGGTAGAAACGAATTCATTTATTACCAGATCAGAAGGTCAGATCGTCTGCTAGGTGGATGGATGCTAAACAGTAGGCCTATACCTAGGCTATACATTTGGCAAAAGGATGTCTGCAAAAACATGAATATAAATGCTTATACTCAACGAAACAAAATAACACAATATTGCATGCAAGAATTAAAAGAAGTATCTTCAAATAACGGCAGATTATTCGTTGCAAGAGAGGCACACAACGATGGCGTACATGTATTTCTCCATTGAGTGCATCATCTACCACACTTCACTCTTGAGCACTTAAAACAAAGATCGGCAATGATAAAATATTGATGCCATCAAAATATTTTGTTCCATTATCTTTTCTAATCATAGATTCTTCGCACTTTGTATTGAATCAAATTTAGTCTGATCGTTTGTTCTACCCTTGTCCTTCCGCACTGGTTGATTCATGTTGCGAAAAGCAACAGGCTATAGTCTGTCAGTTTGTCTATCACACAAATTGGCAAACAGCTCATTAATAACACTGTCTTGATGTTTTAGAAGTCTTGACTGTAATCTAAATATTTTTAGCCGTTTTTCGTTCTTTATATACTGTTGTCCTAACCAACTGCATATTGTAGGCATATGTGCAATTTGAATGTATCATGTCCAAATCAAAGCTTGCGATGTCTAATGTAGAGACCATAGGCTCTGCCTAACGTTTGATATACAAGAAGCTTTGTATAACTAAACTGCTTTCTTCGGTCTTCCATTATTTGGAATATATCGATTCTGCATACAATCTAATTTCAATTTCATTGCTAAGGGCAGTGTTATGTCCTGGTTTTTTATGTAGCGGAATACAACCTTTCTATTGACGATCATCTATTGTATAGTTATTATATAATATATAATAATCACTATCATTATGGTATAATATAATATATAAATATATATTATATAATATAATATATAAATATATATTATATAATATAATAATAATATAATAATAATATAATAAAATATATAATAAATAATATAATAATATAATATAGATACATAGTGATCTACACTACATGCAGGCAGCAAAAGTAGTATGGTAGCAGTGTAAAGCGAAAGATTCGGATAACTATATCTGTTTACGGTTTATTTTTGTTTATTTTCATTATAAAAAATAAAATGATATAAAATAATACCATTTTACATAATTTTATAAAATTCGTAAAAAGATATCATTGCCGATCATAGCTTAAAACAATGAAGGTCTCACAAGTTTGCACATCATTGTCTTCTACAATACGAGCTCGCTTCTTCAAGACACCAGTCGGAGGACTAGAAGAATGAGATGATTCTGCATGTGAGCTAGAAATAGACGGTATATATATATATATAGGTGCTCGCATTTTTAAATGTAAATATTTCGTCTGTCAGAGTAGATATGAAATGTCGTCTGCGATTCTCCTGAAATTTGCTTGTAGATCATCCGAGAATTTATACACGCTTTGTCAAGAATGTTGCACCAGATCACAAACGTCCATCGCCTTGTTGCAGTGCGAGTTGAATGATCACTTGGTCAACGCAGTCGACTCCAACTTTGGAGGAATTGTAGAACAATAGGCCTACAATTTGAGGCTTCAATTTTTCGTTGGTCAACTTCAATGTCTTTGTGCATGCTCGAAATCAAGTGAAGCGTTTTGGCAGGGAGATCGCTAATCAAGAGGCCGCCAATGGCTGTCATTGTCTGTCTTTGACTAGCTGCAGCTCACAGCAAAAAGTTGTTGTAACTGTATGTGTCAAAATTGACGCAGTTGGTGCTTCTAGTAATAAATGAAATAAGAACATGTTGATAGATAGAGAGCTAATGCTCTGTTGCATTTTTCGCTCAATCTTATTGAGATACAAAAATTCAGGAAGCATAAAGAGTTAATTCAAATTTTTTATTGGCTTCAATTATAAAAAATCCTCATTTATGTCAATTTTGACACACTCCGGTGCTTCTAGTGTTAACATGATTAACACATGATTGCTTTCACAAGCGCTACAAATTGAAAAAAAATCCATCAAATAATTAGCCTGATTAAATTCCAGCACATCATTTTCCTTCTCTTTAAAAATCTAGTCACAACTAATCCCCATATAATTTTCCTTTAGTTCTTTCAGACTTTATCACAGATTTCAATTCAAAAGATCGCAATCTTTTGAATTCATGTTAATGGGAATAACTCGGAGTCGATAGCTTGTTGTCGAAATCAGTGATTAGCCTCTTATTTTTTGTTTATAACTGCATTGTAGGGCAGAGCTGGAACCGGTGCCTGTACGGTCTGATATGTCGTTATTTTCTGCTACCGTTGTGATCATTGACATTCTTTATTGAATGCATTACCATGTGAATATCGCGTCAGAATCTGCTTTACTGCGTGGCTTGTGGTAAAAGTACTTGTTTTAATGAAAAGTGGGCTTACTTGGAATACCGACATAAGAATTATCTTCATTAATTATTTTACAACAGTATATTTACATCAATATTGTAATATGATGATAATATAAATAATTCGTTAATATCATAAATAATATTATCCTAATAGTAATAGTACAAATAAATACCGGTAATATTGTAGAATAATTGTTTTATAAGAAAAGGTCAGAATGTATCTTCCAGTTTATTGAAATTCACAATTACAGAAAAGATACATGCTGAAGTTGAATTTATATAAATATCAAAGCCGATTTTGCAATGGAAAAGCATTACTTTCATAAAATGATGCTTAATCCTAGTGATGAATCCTAATGACAAACTTCTTCATTCACATCAAGCTAAATATTGCTAACAGTAATAAATTTCCTCTATTTCCGCGTACCATGATATTTTAAAACGTTAAACTGTTTCAGAGAAAAATATATTTTGACACTACAATCAAATGACCTATACAAACAACAAGAGCCGCATGATAGGACTTGAACTTGTGCATCAGGGTGGACTGTTTTCAGGATTTTTCCGGAATTCCGGATTTATTATGAACTTTTCATTTGGTCTCGAGATTCGACGAAAAATGGATTGAAAACAACTGGCTAGGAGAGTAAGGGTTACAGCTGCAAACTGACCAAAAAAATGTATGTGTCGGGCATATTTTATGTATTGTTTCATCTCTGCCATAGCCTCAGTTTATATGTATAAATATTACATGTTGCATGTATGATCAAAGTTCAGTATAGTTAATAAGCTGCGTAATGATAATGTTAATGTGACTACCTCATTAAAATCTCAGACCGTAAAATCATAATTCAGACCGTATTATATGCAGTTGGTACAAAATTGCCCAGGACAAACTCCTTCTGGTCAGTGAAAGATAAAAACATGTACAGTTGATTCCGTTCTTTTCCTCAATATCGTCTCTCCATCTTCTCCTTGGCCTTCCTCTTTGCCTTGGTCTTTCTAGTGGCGTCCATTCTATTACTTTCTTGGCCCATTTGTTGTTGATCATTCTGGCAAGGTGTCCTGCCCAGTGTCCCTTCATCGTCCTGATTTTACTCGTTATGTCAATGATTCTCGTCCTTTCTCTGATGTTCTCGCTCCGCATTTTGTCCTTCCTCGTGATGTTTAACATTGCTCTTTCCATACTTCTTTGTGCCGCAGCCAGTTTCCATTCTTGTCGTTTTGTTAGTGTCCATGCTTCTGCACCATACGTCATTGACGGCAGTATGACCGTATCAAACAACCTTCGTTTCAGACAAATTAGGATGTTCCTGAGTTTGAGTGGTTTGCTGTATTGTCCAAACCTTCTCCACCCAGTATGAATTCTATGAACCATTTCTCTGCCAATTTCGTTATTTGCTGTTAGCCATCTTCCAAGGTATTCATTTACTTCTTCTAGTATTTCTCCATCAATTTGAATTCCTTGTCGCGTTGTTCGCTTTGCTATTTCATTGCACATAACTTTTGTTTTCTGCTTGTTCATTTTCATACCATCTTTCCTTCCATCTTCGTTTAATGATGTTATGATTCTCTGTAGGTCTTCTTCTGTATTCGCTAATTGTATTATGTCATCCGCAAATCTGAGATAGTTTAGTTTTTCTCCGTTTATGCTGATTCCTTCTCTGATGTCTACTCTTCGAAATATTTTTTCTAATGCTGCTGTGAAGAGAATTGGTGATAAAATATCACCCTGACGCACTGCCTTCATGATATTCACCTTTTCACTCATTATGTCGGTTCTGATCTGTGCTGTAACAACGCTGTATGCTTTTTCAGGACGTTAATAAACTTCGCTTGTACTCCTTGCTTTGTTAGAGCATCAAATACTGCTTTGTGCTTAATGGAGTCAAATGCCTTCTCGTAGTCAATGAAGGCCATATATAAAGGCATTTGGTATTCACCTGCTTTTTCAAGGACTTGTTTGACCGTGTGGAGGTGGTCAATAGTGGATATACTTGACGATATGCAGCTTGTTGGGGGGGGGGTGATTGTCCTCTAATATGTTTGATATTCTTCGTTTCACGACTGTCATATATAATTTGTTGACATGGGATAGAAGGCTGATTGGTCGGCAGTTGCTCAGTTCCATTGGTTTACACATGGAATAATGCAATTCATGTGTTGTGTCTCCATAGTAGTAAGCAGTGATAATCACTTTCCTTTTAACAATCAAGTACCTTAGTACCTGAGGCTTGGACATCATGTACATAGGTACGAATTCTTCACGAGATATTGATGGTTGAGCATAACTTCAATCGTCAAGCTTTATGAACAAGTTCTACTAGTTATTGACCAGATTTCATCATTCACTAAGGTTCGTGCACAAATGTGTAGTGAATCGTCAGACAAACTGCTAATTGGTCACTTCGAAAGAATCTAGAGTTACAGCTTATGAACTCTGGAACCGCATGCAGACGATTTAAAGTATGTGAAATTTTGTATTTGTCATTTTTGATCATATCAGAGGATGGCATTCATCAAAGATATAGTATTGAAATTTTCAAAATTTCATCTTATTCAATGAATTTTCATTTCATGAAGCTTGTGACCTTGGCACGTTTTTTCATGTCACAAGGCTTGATTCGGATCAAGTTAATTCAAATATTCAATAAATTAAAAAAATGAAATTGCATTAGTTCTATATTTAATGCCTTGAACTGATGATCTATCAATCACGTTACCTCAGCAGTCAGAAATTTAGGATTGAATTTTATGGACTACAGGGGGTGGACAATTTTCCGGATTTCTTTCATAGGACAATAGTCCACCCTGTTATGCATATTTAATTTGATTTGCCTTGTTACGGTAGAATGCGCACACTTTGCCATCTCCTGTCATCTCTTATACGAGCTGCTGAAATAGACATGATCGGTGTGCACAGTAAATTACATACGATGCAATATCAGGACGAATCATTTAGGATGGCGGCCAACAGGAGGTTCTTCATCATATCGGATCAGAAGGCAGTGATTATACTCTCCTTTTTATTTTATGCCAAAATAAGAAAATTGAGGTAAAACTATTTACAGGCCGACCGGTTTCGAGCATTCGCTCTTCGTCAGGGGTTTGAGTATGTAAAATCAGCTGTACATTGACACTAACTCGTGCACTTATATAGGGGCCTACATGTAGGCCTACAATTGCGTCGTTACTAGAGTGATAATCAGAATACCGTCAGCTCTGTTTTCCTATTGATTAATGGCTTCAATTCTTTAATGTAACACGCCTCTGTTAATCTGGTATCCAGAGGGTCTTTGCATTTGTTAAGAAAATCGAGGCAGAATTCACTTAATTGATTTGATTGACACTTCATGCAATGTTCAGCACTCGATTTATTCTGTTTATCAACCGCACGTCTATGTTCGTCAAAACGATATTTAAAAGGTCGTGAAGTCTGACCGATGTAGAAATCTCTACAATAATTGCAAGTGAATCTACACGCCACATAGCGATCCATGCATTTGTATTTGTCGGGCAGCATTTTGCAAACCGCACAATTCTCGTGATTCTTCGTTTTAGTTCTAGTTTTTAATGAATTGTACAAGTTATTATTTGGGGAACTAATCAAGCTAGCAGGCAAATTATACTTATTTATCAGTTTGCGGATGACACGATCAGTCCTATCATTAATAAACTTCAATTTAAGATTAGTATGGTTAGTCGGCCTTCGCCTATTTCTTTTACTCTTCTTTTTCCTATTATGAATACTCGAAAAGCCATTATTTATTAATTTCCTATCAAGTGCTTTATTGCACTCAGTTTCACTACTGCATCGCTTTTTTACGTACCTAATACTATTCTCAACATAATTACTTTTTACATGGTTCGGAACGAAACTATCCCTGCGAAGTGAAATACCAGAATGTATCTCCTTTTCGTACCACGTATATTTTAATACATTTTCCGTTAGTGTTATTATGTTATTAATTGTAATTATTAATTCTATGTTATTATTTACATTATTGAACGCTGTCAAAATCGCTTCGAAATTAGTTGAAAGATCAAAGGGTCCCATAATAGCATCATCGATGTATCTATCATACAAGTTAGGAATGATGTTGTGATCATCTTTAAGCTTCTTTAGAGCCAGCATTTCTATCCTATTTATAAAGAGCACCGCAAAGGGTGGACTGTAATGAGCTCCCATAGGGCAGCCCTTAATTTGCAAATAATGTTTTTCGTTGTTTTTTTTTCGCAATTACAGCTGACAAACTTCAGCATATTTTCCACAGCATATTATCAATCAGCAATTTATCCGGACGAATCCATTATCTGTTGCTTCATGTTCGATGCACTCTAGGCTTAAAGTGCGAACATAAATGTATACATGTTGACTAAGCTACTATATACTGCAAATGTTGGTTTATACAGCCTTCTTCATGAACAGTGAATGGAGCTATTGTGAATGTGAAATCTTGGATCCTTCATTAAGCTTGATTTTTGACCTCAATGCTAAATTCCTGTAAATTACGATTACATGTTGTCTATTCGTAGGCTGCTTCGGAAGGATAGATTTCATATTTGTATTGAAATAATCCGTTAGAACGATGTGGAGGCCTAGTTTGCATGTGTTTCATCTTGAGTGAACCAATTGGAAGCTATTTTATTCTAAATCTGACGAATTACATGTGCTACCAGCACTCCGCCGGTGCCAATTCATGCAAAACGTTTAGTACTCGCTAAATGAGAGATCTGCGCAGTTTTGAATGAAATCGCCGAATCAAATGAATTGCACATTTGGGTGGAATCGAATTATCGTAGGCAGATTTTACTGCACTTTGGTTTCAGTTAAGAAATATAGACCTAAATCTTATCCCCCTCATCGTTGACATCGTGACATGTATTTAGTCAAAATAATGTCGAAGTATGTAAGTTGCGTGTCCAGCTATCGGTAGGCCAGTTTTAGCCAGTATGTAACACATGGATGTGTAGACCTATTATAATGGTTCGATCCTTCTTTACGATAGGAGAGCGATGCCAAGACTTATGTCAATGATGAAATTTCAATTAACATGCATACAGGATTGTTGTAGCATGGCAAGGTAGGGCTACATTTTCTTTGATTGATTTGACTGGAACCGGGCCGGCCCGGTATGGAATTTTTCATATCGGTTCCACCTCAGGTGGTTACAATAGACTAGTGATCTTGCTTGTCGGTTTGATTAGTAAGATTATCAGAAATGAGTTCAACAGTTTCACTGCTTTAATGTACTTTCAACTAAAAGTATGTGTTCACCTCAAATGAGGTAAGATGGAATAACTTTTGCAGGCAAGTGTTGTCCTTCAAGACTCTAGCAGTGGGCCTAGCATTTTGGTTATATTGGATTTTCTGTTTACACACTGGCTGCTAATTAATGCTGACGATATCTTTTTTGTTCTGACCAATTTTCAGCCATTTTGCTTCTTGTGTATGCTTCTTGCTCCAATGCATGGACTAACTCTCATCCAGGGTGGCGGCCGAGCCTGGGAATCGCCCTTAAATTTGAGCGAAATAGGCAATTAGTCCTTAACAGGCCAACGTCGGTCAAAACCGACCTTCTATTATTTGATTATTGTACAAAAATCGGCTCACTACGGACATGTCGCTCCGTGACTTTTAAAATTTCTGTATTGAGTGACGCAATCTCTGATTGAACTTATGTATCAATGCGCAATGCGCATGTGACTGATTGTCGCAGAGTCAGGGCTGGAATCTGTTAACCGAATAACCGGTTAACCAGTTACACTTTCTCTTAACCGGTTAAAATCGGCTGCGACGTTTGATTAGATTCATCTTGTATAATGAAATTTTGTGATAATGAATGAAAATTGTCGATAAATCTTGACAACTAAATAAATAACCGGTTAAAAATATAATCGGTTAACCGGTCCCAGCACAGAATTGGATCGTTTAATCTTATCACTGCAAGTGCAAACTGATTCAAACAGATGGCACATGCAGGAACTTAATAGGTGGGCAAAAAGAAATTTTTAATACCTTACAGAGATAGGAAAAATAGTCGTGCGTCGCTTGCGGATTGCTCTGAATTCCTTCAAAATGCTCCGATCGCCACGACTCCTTCAGATTCGAAGAATTCAGATCTTTGCGCAAAAGTTTTCTCGATAATGTTGGGCCCTCCGATCATTTTTAAAAAAGTTAGCAGGCGCGTGAAAAAACGTTCACAAACTTCTCTGTAGAACTTGACATCGTCTGTGTCTCTTTGCTGTGTGATCCGGCTGATAACAGTCACTGAAACTTAGCACAATTTGGCGTGTTCAGTGTTGAACTGGCTGCACATTGTTCGATTGCTATGGTATTTAGTCAGGAGATTGTGCCATTTAATGTACGTAACATGTTCCAATGCTTCCCTTCTAGTCAAACGGAAGAAGAGACGACGTGTCTAATTCTGTGGGTCCCAGTCCTGCACAGAGTGTTGATTATTTTTTATTCATCCGCTGGTTAGCCAATTACTGTCATGTCAAAGACCAGTGAGAAAGGCTCGTGCAGATAATGCTAATTGATTAACGATAGAAAAGTTCTTTCATTTCGACTCATTTAATTTGACCAAATTGTACAATTTCAAAGACTCGTCTTCATCTTCAGTGGCTTATATAGTAAAACGGAACAAATCAAGACAATAAAAAGGGTTTAGGTCTATAATTCGCAACTTTAAAAACAATGGAAAAGAGCTGGTATTATTGTTTAATAGGATATCTGTGTCATAAGCAGCTATGAAGACTGATTCTGCAATGCGAGTTTTGTTCGTACGGGCGATGACGGAGAATGATTGTTCAAAGTTCACATGATTGTGTAACGTTATTTCAGATGGTATAGGGCGACCTTGACAAGTGCTCTCGAATACGCGTTTGCAGATGTCTAGTTGTCTCGCCGATGTAACACTTGTCACAGTGTTCACAAGCAAATTTGTAGACTATGTTCGAGGCGAGACAACTAGAAACTCTATCTTTGCGAAGAATAAAATGAGCAGTTTTCATGGTCTTGAAAACAGGAATGATTTTACCATTAATCAGAGATTTATTGAAACAATGAATACGCCTACGAAGTTCAATTTCCGATTCTTGAATGTATGGCAATTTCCAGCTGCCTGTTTATATTTCTTCGGCTCATACGCACAGGAAGGAATATAAATGCCAGGATTAGATGGTTTATAATTCCAAGAAATTTCGAAAACAGAAACATCATCGTGTATGATTTTAGTATCAAGAAAAGAAATTGAACCATTGTGTTCAAACTCGACAGTAAATTTGATGTCATCACCTTAATTATTAAGGAAATTCAGAAAAATGATTGCAGAATCAGAATTCATAAAAATGGCAAACATGTCGTCAACATAGCGTTTGTAGAATAAAGGCTTTTGACCATCAAAATTTTCAATTTTCTTTTCAATTTGATTCATAGCAAAGGAAGCCATAGTAGGACCAAGGGGAGAACCCATGGCCATTCCTTCATGTTGGATATAAAGACATTTGTTGAACGAAAAAACGATGTTTTTGCAGGCAATAGTAAGTAATTGACGGAGAGTATCAGCATCAATCGGAAAACTATCAAATTCAACAATAGATATTATATGCTCCATTGTATATCCAACAGGTATGTAGGAGAACAGGCTCACTGCGTCAAAACTGACAAAATAGCAATCTTCGGGACAATTTCCCTTGAAATTGTTGATACTGTCAACAAATTCAAAAGTATCAAAGAAAAGTCTTTAGGAATAAACGGCTTCAAAACCGAATCAAGCCATTTGGAGACATTATATTTGGCAGAATTCTTCATGCTAAGAATTGGACGGTAGTCAGGATTAGTTTCATTTTTGTGGATTTTAGGAAGCCGTAGGCGGTTGGTTGGTTGGCAGCAGCTCGAATTTGCTGATAAATATTGTCAGAGATGCAATGTTCGTTCTTCAGCTTCCTAAAATCCACAAAAATGAAACTAATCCTGACTACCGTCCAATTCTTAGCATGAAGAATTCTGCCAAATATAATGTCTCCAAATGGCTTGATTCGGTTTTGAAGCCGTTTATTCCTAAAGACTTTTCTTTGATACTTTTGAATTTGTTGACAGTATCAACAATTTCAAGGGAAATTGTCCCGAAGATTGCTATTTTGTCAGTTTTGACGCAGTGAGCCTGTTCTCCTACATACCTGTTGGATATACAATGGAGCATATAATATCTATTGTTGAATTTGATAGTTTTCCGATTGATGCTGATACTCTCCGTCAATTACTTACTATTGCCTGCAAAAACATCGTTTTTTCGTTCAACAAATGTCTTTATATCCAACATGAAGGAATGGCCATGGGTTCTCCCCTTGGTCCTACTATGGCTTCCTTTGCTATGAATCAAATTGAAAAGAAAATTGAAAATTTTGATGGTCAAAAGCCTTTATTCTACAAACGCTATGTTGACGACATGTTTGCCATTTTTATGAATTCTGATTCTGCAATCATTTTTCTGAATTTCCTTAATAATCAAGGTGATGACATCAAATTTACTGTCGAGTTTGAACACAATGGTTCAATTTCTTTTCTTGATACTAAAATCATACACGATGATGTTTCTGTTTTCGAAATTTCTTGGAATTATAAACCATCTAATCCTGGCATTTATATTCCTTCCTGTGCGTATGAGCCGAAGAAATATAAACAGGCAGCTATGAATAGTCTCTTCTACAGGGCAAAACGGATCTGTAGCAATGACAGCTTGTTGAAAACCTGTAATGATTTCATTCTCAACCTGTTTCTCAGTAACGGTTACAACATCCACTACATCCTCGATGTTAAGCTTAAGGTTGAAAGCAGAAACATTATTCGCAGTACTGTTAATGATATATATGATCAGTCTGGTACAAGCGTTGCCAATGAGCATGAAGTAAAGATCATCTACTGGAAATTGCCATACATTCAAGAATCGGAAATTGAACTTCGTAGGCGTATTCATTGTTTCAATAAATCTCTGATTAATGGTAAAATCATTCCTGTTTTCAAGACCATGAAAACTGCTCATTTTATTCTTCGCAAAGATAGAGTTTCTAGTTGTCTCGCCTCGAACATAGTCTACAAATTTGCTTGTGAACACTGTGACAAGTGTTACATCGGCGAGACAACTAGACATCTGCAAACGCGTATTCGAGAGCACTTGTCAAGGTCGCCCTATACCATCTGAAATAACGTTACACAATCATGTGAACTTTGAACAATCATTCTCCGTCATCGCCCGTACGAACAAAACTCGCATTGCAGAATCAGTCTTCATAGCTGCTTATGCCACAGATATCCTATTAAACAATAATACCAGCTCTTTTCCATTGTTTTTAAAGTTGCGAATTATAGACCTAAACCCTTTTTATTGTCTTGATTTGTTCCGTTTTACTATATAAGCCACTGAAGATGAAGACGAGTCTTTGAAATTGTACAATTTGGTCAAACTAAATGAGTCGAAATGAAAGAACTTTTCTATTGTTACCGAAACTGGGCACATTATGCTAATTGATTGTTTGGCAATGCAACAGCTACTTGCAAAGTGAAGAAGATTACTATGGAACATAGTGCGACCGCTGACAAAGCTTTCAGTTGATGACGTCGACTTGACCAGGCAGGAAAATGATTAGACCAGTGACGATGAATCTCCCGTTTCTAATTCATGCAACATTGCTTGTGAAGAGGATAGGAAATCAATGTCACTTATCAGAGCCTATGATTATAAAGACGCGCAAGACAACAAACATAATGAGACAGACCCGAGCAAAAATCATATACATGCACAGAAGACGCTACGAGGACATCTGAGAGATATAGCTCCGCAAATGACACTCATGAGCGAAATCTACTCTGCTCACTGTGCCGGGTTTCCGGCAGAGGTGCTAAGAATGTGAATAGGATGCACCAACGGTGCTCGAAATGTTGTAAACCTCCTGCAGTAAAAGGCACAGTTGGATCTATTGCATGCTCTTTGAGTAGTTAAATTGCATCATCAAATCTCCGAAAATCCATTTTTGTAATGTTCATGCAAATGCTTCGAAATTATGCAACTGCTTCGAAAAATATAATTCAGCTTCTGAAATTGCGTAAATTGAAGTGTTTTTATGTAAGGATTTGGGATAGACCGTTATGGAACCAATGCTGAAAATGGCCGACCTTGGCCTACTGTTAAAGGTTAAATAGGCCGGAAATGCGATTTAGTGATTTTTTGAGACGTATAATTTAGGGCCATGCGAGTACTCGAACAACTCGACATGTAGTCGAACGACGATGAGTATTCGAATCGAGTTGGCGAATACGTGTAAAAATATATCTTGTTTGCACAGCTTTCCTATTTCGATTACATTGAATTTCATTGACTCACTACTTAAGCGTTTTTATTCAGCATTATGGTTTGGTCACAGCAGTATTGTTGAAGTTGCAATGAAATGTTCCCTGAATTCAATCACCTTTACGACAGCCAATCACATCAGCAAAAGGGAGACGATTAATTAATTATTCCTATCTCAAAAACTTATCTTTGCAAAACGCAATTCGGACATGTTATTATAGCTCATCAGACTGTTTTTTGCTATTTTTAGTTTATCTCACGTACGTAGATACTCACTCTGGCAGCTGTTCAGAAATCGGAATTTATTTTGTATTTTAGTAAAAATATGCACGTATATTGTTATCATATTTTTCAAAAAACTAAAAATGTTATGCAAGTACCGTGTAAACAATTTTTTTGTTTCAAACGTTATTTTCTATTTCGATTCAATACAGTACTCACAAAAAATTGCACTATTCAACTTAGGTAAACAGGTTTCTCATAAAGTCAAATGCAGGGTGATAATGGTCAGCAGTTTACAACTGGGTCAAAGTCACATAAATCAGCTGCAATTGATAGATAGCATGATGATGTGCTGTTCTCATAAGTGATAAATACCTGCACAAGCTGTTTAATTGCAAATACAGTACTATGAGATAAATAAACAAATCTCGATAAATGCACATTGCAATAGTGTGCAACTGGAATGAAAACTGCGAACTGTTAATTTCTATAAATACCAAGGGCTTGCTCTGACAGCGACCAGTACACATCGCACTTCATAACTGCGAAAAATACAGGTTCAAGTTAACTCGTTAAAGATGAAATTAATCTTTTGTCAATTTCCTAATGGTAACTGAGCGATGTTCTCTCTCACCCTATGCAGTATTCAGAATAGTGGCACACTTGCTTAATAATTAGTGTATAATATACCTACAAGGTAAAATATATACATAAAAAGGGCTTTAAAAAATTGATTGCAAAAATAAATGATTGCATGCATAGAATTTTTCTTAAATTTGTATAATGTATGTCTAATGTCCACAATTACATACACTTAACAAAAGATAACCCACTCACTCGATCAACGATTTGCGTCGCTATATACCTTATTTTCGTATTCTCTTCATTGCTTTTATTAGCCTAAGTAGGCCTTAACACATTTTTGCCTCTTAATATCTGTACAAATTTTGCCCGGCTCGACTCGAGGTTGACAATTAATGCCCGACTCGCAGGGCCTTACTATAGTTATCATAATTTCTTGGTTTAAACTTCTTCTGATTTAAGCTTACTAATTTTATTCACTGTCATCGAATCTGAATGGAAGTAAATCACAAGTAGATGTACACTGTATAGCATCTAAATATTCAATTTGTTCTGTTTTCTGATGACTGTCAACGGTATCAAGGGAAAGATGGTATTCTGTGCTTAAATCGTCGCTTGTAGTAAAATCACAAATTATGAAGTCACAAATAAATAACCACAAATTATGTTGAGTGCAATTCATGGCTGCTCATATCAAAGTCGTATACTTAACCTTTGAATTATGCAGTGATTTAATTTGCGAGTATTGTTCAGACCGATGCAAATGCATCACCTTTTAAAGAATGAAACAATTAGGCCTACATGGATGCAAGTATAATGGTTCAACATGATACAAATGTACGTTAGTATAAGCTCACTATAGCTTTGAACTGTTGAACTCTTTGATTTGGTGTTTGATCAGAATGATAAAGCACATGTCCGTTTTTAATGCGATTAGTAGGCCTTCGTCCTCACCGCCAATGAGAAAACGGATGACACAGGAAACTTGTCATAAGCCTGCAGAGACAATTATGAAGCTTTACATAACTGTGGCATATAAATGCAACGCGTGGTTAGGGCAGATAAGTTGATGACAGACCATGTGGCAATCTGCAAGTTTCCTCAAGTCGCACAAAATACCGCGTTCGTGAAACCCAGCACCTCCGAGGAAACGTGTCAAATGAATGGTTTTCATTCCGCTACTTCTGTTGGGTAACATTTCTCGCTTGTCCAATGATCAAAGTGGTTTTCAAAAAGGTTCCGCGTGTAAATTAATATGCAACAGATAATTCTTCGAAGATTCTCGTAAAGAAAAATAGGCCACGAAGTGATTCACTTGATCAAGTAGGCCTGCATTGATCACACACGATCCGACGAACAGTTGTTACGTACTGAGGTTCCGCCAACCTTTATTATATGTATTTCCATCATACATGTATTTCCACCACTAGGATCAGTAAATTTATCAGCATTTCTGATAATTACTTCATCATTATATCTATATGGATTATAGGCCTATACGAATATGAGTGGTTTTACTAAAATTCTGATACTGCCCAGAATCATCAGCCTCATGATATTTTTTCGCTTAAATTTTTGATGGTAACTCAAACTTAAAAGTCATAGAGGCTCTATCAATTCAGCAAAATATTTTCACACTCAGAGACCGTCCATTTCATAGGTGATGCATTTTCATCGATCGACATAATGCAAAGGATGTCGATTACAATTCGTGCATACAAATATAAACTTATTATTGTTTAGGGCCCGGCTAATGTGTCGTCTTCTGTTTTTATGCTTTCTAAAGTACAATTAGTACTTGTAATTTCTCAATAGACTCGCAATATGAAGGATTTTTATGACACACTCAAATGTAATTAATTAAGATTGTGACTTGTGAGTGATATATACTGAAACATCTTATGAATGATGGTTTATCTTAGCATGGCCAATTTCAGGTTGCTATATATGTTATTACATGTGTTCAACTCGAAATAATAACATGTGAGCAATGAAGAATCTGCTTAACTTCTGAAAACTGCACACATGCGCAGGAATCGCAAAATTTATCGATATAGCTGACATACGTCTCCCAAATTCACCAAATTTGAGGAAAGCGATCAGACATCAGCTCAATAAAACTATATTTCTAATTTTGTATATTGCATACAATTGACGGAGTCGTACGGGAGGTGATTTCTCATGATTTGACAGAATCAAAAAATAATAAGCTCTCCATGCTTTTTAGACAATTAATTCGGCTAAAATATTCAAGTAGTAAAATCCTGACATTTCGTCCACCACGGACTTAGTCATGGGCACCAAAGTACAGCCTCTATGACGATGGATTAACATTTGTGCGGGAACATAGTTTATTATTTAAGTGAACAAATTAGCAAGGGCTAACCTTAGGCGAAACACAGTTAATAATGAATTAAATCACAAATCAAACTATTCAGTAAGTAAAACCAATGTGAAAAATAAGAATAAAACACAAATGTAAATGTTGAAAATATTCAAATGGTAGGTAATGAAAAAAAATTACTGTGTAAATATAAGTAGAGTGAGAAAAAAAATTAATGACTTACTCGAGAACTCCTGCCTGTCTGCCACACTGTGTGTTGGGCGGTGTAGTAATTGCGGAAATTGCTTATATGTATTGACAAAACTTAATCTGCAGGTCTGGTCGCCCAGATGCTTGCACATGTCAATTGCGTCAGAATGAAATTTAATGCTTTGATTGAGGAGAAGATGAAGTAGAAGATAAAGATAAGTGAAAAGAATTTGATCCCTCAAAAGGACTCATGTGGCGTTCCCTACAGGTTAAAGGAAATAACAACTACAACAGATTACCTAATTGAAAAAATGTGCAATTGAGGTCATCAGCAGGAACTTAGGTAAGGATTCGCGTTTCGGCCCCTACTCCTGAACGCTCAAACTCACCCAAGCGGGGCCCTGCTATATGAAAGCAGCCTCGAAATTAATTAAATCAATGAAAGCACGCACAATTATTAAGAAGCTGCTTAGCAGAAAAATATCCGTATTTCAATAAAGTTTCACTATGCTTATGCAGCTGCTTCTCAGCACTTTGCTTGAGATCTACGCCGTTATATCCTCTCTTAATGAGAGAAGTAGCCGTACGATTGACTTTTTGGATGAAATCCTTTTCCAATGTACAGATGCGCCCATATCTTAAAACTTGTCCAGCAAACACTCTAGCTCCTGTCCTGTAGGGCATACAGTTTTGCGGAAAGGTTAAAAGGGTGACAGGGAAATTAAAATGGTCGATGAAAAACAGATGTAACTGTGCCGCAGTCAGTTTATGTTAATATCAAGATATTCTACTTGTTTGTTATTACTCCCACTTCTGCTGGCTTCTAGACTAGGTGGTAAATCTGTGGTATCAAGGAATCAAACTTTTTATAATTAATAATGCATAAATCGTCGATGTATCTAGAAGTATTAGATAATAATCTAGCTAGACCGTACTTCTGATTCTTCATTAAATTAGTCATAAAAATAAATTCACAATGTGAAAGAAACAAATCCGCAAGAAGAGGACTGCAATTACCACCCATAGGAATGCCTCTTACTTGTTGAAAGACTAAACCTCCGAAAGTAACAAAAACTTCGCTTATAATGAACTTAATGGCTTCTCTAAATTTATCCCTAGTGAATACGCTATAACCTTGATACCTGACGCCAGATAAAAAACTTTTTTCAAAACCTACACACAAATATTTCCTATTAGAATCGTTGAAATTTTAGTCGAGCAGGTCGGAAATGTGAGTAATGACATCTTTATGATCCAGATTGGTGTACAAAGTGGAAAAATCGAAAATTTGTACGTCATATGCTGTAATGTTTTGAATTTTATTGAGGAATTCAGCGGACGATACTGTGGTCTCTGATAACAGACAAACCTCTATTAATCTTAATGGAAAGTTGCTTAGTAGTACAGTGCCTAGCACCAGCTATAAGGCGAAATTTGAAGGGATTTTTATGTAATTTTGGTATCCAATATAATTTTGGGAGTTTTTCATCATCTTTTCTACAAAGGGTGCTGAATAATTTACTCATAGAATCCTTATGCCTCTTAACTAAATCACTAGGAGACACATCATATGGAATGTAAGTACTATTACCAATAGGGGTTAGTGAGTTAAGATCGAATCCAAGTTCTTGTAATAAGACCATAACGTAAAATTTTTTATAGATGAATGCGTAATTACTATTAGCTTTGTCTACGGTAGTTATTATAAAATGCTGATGATAATACTCCAAATCTCTGCTGAAATTACGAAAAGATTTAAACTTCGCTTGTAAATTATCTACATTTTTATTTTTATGTATTCTATCTTTAGCTAATACTAGTATCCTGTTTTTCCAAGCCTGACAGTCACTGACTGAAAGTTTAAACTTATTGCACATCTTTGTGATGTGCTTATCTATGGATACAGTTATGCTATCTATAACGTCGTTGTGACGAACGGGAAGGGACAAACGATGCTTAGAGCCTAATGAAAGTAACTCTTTCAGGTCTGGTTGCTCAATAAAATTCAAATCACCAGTAAATATATGTTTGTGATGCTCATTGATGTGAGAAGGGTGCTGACTACACTTACAGTCTGAATGAACAATATTTTGTAAGTTGGTTCTATCCAACTTGTTGAGGAATCTGTTATAGTTGGAAATTTTTAATGAGACAGGGTTATTCAGAGAAAAATAGGTTTTGGGCGGGTACTGTTCCCGAACTTTGTCAGGTACTAAACGATTGAGGCTTTTATCGTGTAAAATACTAGAGATGTCAACCTTGTCCATGATTTTATTTTTGAAATCAAAGACAATATTAGTTTTTTGGACTGCAGGCTTTCTGGACTCATTGCTAATCACTTTATTGTAGAAATAAGCTGAAAAAATGTAAGCAAACTCGCTAGACACGTTAGTGAGCTTTTGTTTAATGACACGCATAGTATCAAAACTCAGAGATCTCAGACATTGATAAAATTTTGACAAGTCTTTGTTGTCAAAGAAATATTTTAATTTGGTCAAAGTATCATTATTATTATTTCTGTTTCTACTAGATTTCCTAACTCTAATACCATGACTACGCTTGCGTCTAGGAATTGGACTATTGAAGTAGCTACTTAAATCAACTGTGCCTTTTGACACACAGCTGCCTCCTGCTAACTTATCGTTAAGACCTAAAGGATGCAGTGTATTAAGTGTACGAATGTAGTAATCTTCTTGTTTATTAAGCTCCTGTACTAATGCAGCTTTATCATTAACATCCTCGATGACGTCAATAATCTGAATGGACATGTCATTACAAGTATGGCTATCATTGCGAAAATGATTAATAATAAAAGTGCATTTATTTCCTTTAGAGATGCTATTACGATGTCCATTTAACCTACAATGCAAAGCTTGAGTAGTTTGACCTAGGTACTGCAAACCACACTTTTTACACGAAATCAGATAAATAACGTTTTTTGTTTTACAATTGAATTTACCCGTCTTATCGAACAAGAACTTTCCACCTGTACTAAAGCTAGTGAATGAAGTAGATGAATCAAAAGCATTACAACATAAACACCTATTGGTCTGACAAGCCTTGAGAGACGTTTGGTTGGTGGGCGTTACCCAATCCTTCGCACTAACACTATAAGAAGATAGACCGCACTCAACATCCTCGGGAAGATGGGTGTTGATATATAGGCAACGAAAAGGACCGCTGAGATATATGCATAGATTAATTCTTTGGAATTTTTTTAAGACCTCTTTGTTTAAAGAATCTGAAATTAATGGTATCTGGAATCATTTTTCCTTCCAGATACGATTCATTTCCGATTCTTTAAATAGCTAGACAAAAAGAATTTTTTCAGTCTGATTCTCGGCATATTTTGAATTTCATATCACCTTTTTTGCATGCCCTGTTATCTTCCCTTTTTATGAGAACAGGCTGTGTTGACGACTAAGATGTATGCAATATATATAATCGGCAGCTTGGCTCAATTAGATTTTTGCGTCATAATCACATCATTATGCTGCTTCAATTCAATTATAACTTGCCTATTATCTCAATTGGCTAGGATGGTCTTGTCGACATGATTTGCGAGATTTTCAAACCCATAATTTAGCTTGATTATAGCCATTGACTTAGATTCTAGAAACCAACGAAAACTCTGATTTGCGCGAGTAGAAATTCGACTTCGCCGGTCAATCCCTTTCATAATTCCAGAAGATGTAGCAGTCCTTAAGATTTTCTGTCGGGTCGTAGGGTGGCAGTTTGATAAAAGGCATTCACATGATGCTATCCAAGTTATAATCGAGTCAAATGAGCAAAGGCACACCGTTGTCAATTTATGTGGTCATCTCCTTTGCTGAAACTCCGCAGTCATATTCAACGAAAAGATCATTCCTTTCTGCACTATGTCATCTTGAAAATATTCGAAATACGGAACAAACTGAGTAATCACTTGCAATGATGGTGAGCACGTGTCGACTAACAAAAATTGAGCATGTTATGAATCACAAATATCGAAAGCCAGAGTTTTTTCGGCCCCTTTACACCGTATTTTCTGTATTAAGACATCCATCTTTATCTATCAAGACGTCTCTCTATTATCTCCCTCTATACCATTAATGAAATATTAAGACATCTCCATCTGTCAGGACATCTATTTACTTAACTCCCCGTGTAGATGTGTCGGTAAAGACGATAAAAAAACAATGATGGAATGACATCAAAGTCCACAATGTGTCGGGTTTTTCCGTGTCAAGAAGTATTTAAATATGAAACCAATTCCTAGCTTATTTGTGAAGACATCGTAGTTAACCAATCGGCGAGAGAAGTTAGTGATACTTCAAATTTTTCCAAAATGGGAACAAAAGTCATGAATTCTCTCGGCCAAAGAAACAGTAAACTACTGTTAAAATGTGAGAGGGCCTGCGGCATCCAGCGCCTTCTCTCGGTCGATGTACACTGGTGTATCCTTGTGTACACCACTGTAGATCGACCGAGAGAAGACACTGGACGCCGAAGGCCCGGTCAGATTTTAGCGTACCGTAATTAATTGTTTCTTTGGCCAATAAATATTTATCGAGAGAATTCATAACTTATGTTCCCTTTTCGGACAAATTTGAAGCATGTGAAGGTGTAATTTATCTCAAGTAAATATTGCGAGACTTCAAATGAATTTGATAGCTAATTTGATATACTGGCCATATTTCTTTCTTTTTCATTTTTTTAGACAGAAAGAGGCCTACCACGGGAAGAGCTATAGAAAGCATGAAGAAAATGCTAGTGTTCTGTAGCAGTTGTAGAGCCTTTGGGAGTATAAAAGCTGACGAATCTACAAAATAATTCGGAGAGGCGAAAAGTTAAAAGATAATTAAATGGTATCGGTAACACATGAACATTCAGATTAATACTCAATGAATATCAGTCATCATGTTGCTCATATCATATGCTTTAAAAGAAACAGCAGCGATGCCATACAGAAACAATTCTCGATGAACTTGTTGATTTAAAAGTGTAATATGCATAATATTTCATTCGATTTTGGGCACACTATATAGTTGAAATCTGACCGAAAAATCCGATAGACAGTCTGTATCTTTCTATCTGATCGCAGTTAAGCAGATGGCATAATGCCATAACCGGACCTCTATTTTCGTGATGAAAGTTTAAGGTTACCAATTGAGGATACCAAACAATGCTGTAATCCATAGAGATATCAAATGTGTTGTAATACACGGATATTAGAAAGTAGATTTGCTTGACATGAAAAATAGTTTGGAAATCTGATGAAGTCGGCCTGTAACAGCCCGGGAATTTGAAACTTGAATATTGGCCGCCACTCTGTCTCATCACATGCTCATCAAGAATGAGAAAGTCAGCAAACATCCTTTTTAA
Source organism: Prostheceraeus crozeri (assembly GCA_907163375.1). Lineage (NCBI taxonomy): Eukaryota > Metazoa > Platyhelminthes > Polycladida > Euryleptidae > Prostheceraeus > Prostheceraeus crozeri. The sequence goes on along the minus strand of CAJQUW010002342.1, from coordinate 41,182 downwards.
CTCGAGTTTTAGTTAACTCAGTTCCACTTCATGTCTCTGGAATACCGGTTCGAGATCACAAGCAGATTTTAGATATTAAATTTGAAAACTCACGTTTTAGTATTCACACATCAATATGGTTTGCAAAAATACTTCACAAAAATCTACGTCTTGCGTCAGCTGAGGACATTTTTAAACATATTTCAACTTTTTAAAATATATCAGAAATGTGTCCGCGAGAATATGATGCTCATCATATATTTAAACGTTGGACGATCGAATGAGTTTGAAAGAGTTCAACGCCTGTCACACATCGTGCGTTTGCAACTTATGAGCCACCTTTGTTTACGAACATTGACGCCATGATAGATACATGCTTAAACATTTTTATGTTGAGATTTCAAAACTCTGTAATCACTATTTGAGCAGTGTATATTGCCCTTTTCTCTTTCTTTGTGATTTCTTTTGAATATCAACATTGTAAGTTTTACTCGGCATCCCACGCTTACTATTATTAGGACTTTTGTGTTTCAAGCTTAAATAAAGATGCATATTGTTATCACTAAATAGTTTCCAATTTGTTTGTTTGGTCATATCAACAAAGTAGTTGGAGACCATTTATCATTTTATGATTTCAAGGAATATATCAAATTATTGCAATCATTATTCTTGCATATATAAAGCAGCCGTTACGTGGGTAGTAATAAAAAATGAAAGATATTACATGTATTTCAATGTTTCCTATAGTTGTTGTTTTGGTAGTAATTGTTATTATACAACAGTCCATTGCTTTCCGTAATATCCGACACTAAGTTCATTATTAGCAGACCGTATGTAGTACTCATTAAAATGTAGAGTTTGTTTCAACTCTCGTATGGTTCCTTAAACATTCGACAACCTGTGTTACAGTACTCGCTCTCCCTCTGATTCAGTTTCCTACCGGAAAATCTAAACTCGGTAATTTGTGGCCTTGGAGCGCAGGCGTCGCGTGCCGTTTTTCATTTCATCGATGTTATCAGGATATCTCCACACAAGATATTCCAGGACCATCGAATCTGTGATTGACATGTTGTCAACTTCCATTGACTTTTAGACATTGTTCGATCAGGCACGAGGCTATTTATCCTGTTGCAAACGTACATGGAACACCATTTAATCAATTATGTTCATCAGACTTTCACAATGAGGTCAAACAAGGTCTCAATAGAGAAAGCAGAAAATGTATACCGCGGAAACTTTTTGTTGCGGTTTTAAGTTTCCTACTAGGAAAATGAGACCAAGGACTCTTATTCTTAATAGGAATATAAAATCAAGGTTACCATTTTTCGATCGGAAAATAAAATTGAGGGAAACTGAATATCATGACACCGGGTGGCTCGTATTGACATCGCTATTATGATCGCTCTGATGATTATGCAATTGACTTTCAGGACCCATTCAACAATGCTGTCACATTTTTCAATAAAGTTGTCATCGACACCACCCTTAGTTCGCATTGATAACTTTTGCATTGTATCCTTTTATCTACCAACTGTCCCGACCGCCATAACATTCTTGAATTGAACCTATGTTGCATTATTGTTCGCATGTACATAAATTCGTTATTGTGATTGATCAAATAGTTGAAACATCGGTCAAGGAGATAATTTTATATTTTATACCTATGCTGAAGAGATGTTCTTGAGCACTAAGTGTTTTATCTCATTCTGTGTTTGACTAGTGATTTTTTAAGTGCATCTCAGCTAACAGAACTCTGCTAAAAATATATCTCTCGTCCAAATATAAAACATCAAAAACACAAATCAGCTAAATTGGATATCATAATCTGACAGGATATGATATGGTTATCATAATTCCAAACGATCAACTTAAATGTTGTTTCGATATGTATATGTTAAGTTGTCGACCACATTTCTTGTGCAAAGATGTCAGTAGTCCGGGAACTTGTGCAGGGAACGAGGTAGTACATAAAACTTTCACATAGCATAGTACACCTCTAACCTACTGCAAAACTTCGCGTCTGCCGGATCAGATCACTTGCTTTTCAGAAATAGAGAGGATAACCAAATCTTGTGTATTTCCAATGGCAAAATTGTGACATCTGAGGTGATGACTCCATTTTTAGAGTTCTTGCTCATAATAAATGTACAAATTTGTATTTTGCTGAACTGGTTTCTATGGAAATCATCTACAGATCATGATCTTTCAAATGAGCTATCATTCAGTGACAGATGATTAATGTGTACAAACAGACACTTTTCGTTGGTGTAGCTGCAAAGTTTGACATTGAAATTTCAGAAAAATTATTGATATACTCTTACAATTAGTGCCTGTCTGTACACTTTACTTCATTCTCTGTCATTGAATGATAGCTGATTTGAAAGATCACGACCTATAGATGATTTCTGTAATAACCAGTCTAACAAAAACCAATTTGAATATCTTTTATGAGCAAAAACTCAAAAAAATGGAGTCAGCACCTCAGATGTCACAATTTTACCATTGGACATACATAGGATTTTGTTATTCTCTCTATTTCTGAAAAGCAAATGATCTGATCCGGCATACGCGAGGTTTTGCAGTAGATTAGAGGTGTACCATGTTATGTGAAAGTTTTATGTACTACCTCGTTCCCTGTACAAGTTCGTGCTGGCTCCCGGACTATAGGCATCAGAGGTCGTTGTATAGATTATCCTTGCTAGAAAGGTCAGTCTTGAATTCTTGGACGGTAAGATGCTGTTACCATGTAAAACTGCTGATTGTACAGGGAATTTCTCTTAATAATCATAGATTAGACCATGAAAAGGCGTGAAGCGCATAGGATGATATCAACACATTAAATGAAAGTCTTTGTGAATAAACATTAAAGCAAATACAATGTAGCGAGAAACGTCTGTCTGCCGGCTTCATTATTTGTTCATGATGGTTTCGCGTGCAAGGAGAACTGCTGCAGTAAGCTGGAGCTGTTTCTGGCACTTCAACTTGCGGTGCCATTCATGCTCAAACGGCTGAAAATCCAATGGGCCTGAAAGCACCAATATTAGATCAGATCAAGCGGTATGTGAATCTCCGGCGCAGGCCCAGCTGCCTTCACCTTCAGACAGTGATAGCTTGTAAAATCTGCTCATGATGCTAGCAAAATCAACAAAAGGTGATACGTTTGTAAAACTGCTTGTTGTAAGTCTCACACGGTCGCAATTTTGTGTGAAAGTTGTGTCTAGTGTATTTTTCTAAGGCAAAAGATTTGAAATGCAGAGTTTTGTGTTATCATATTAAAAGAATGAACACTGATGCGTTAATGATTTTGCTTTTATTTAACACAAATTACATCAGATTTAACATAAAAACACTAATGGAAAAGAAATTCGTAACGGAATGATATTTTTTGTCATTTCGCACAGGTAGGTAAAATCACCACCCTTGACCTGCCGAAGTTGGCTCGGACCTTGACCCGTCGATGTTAACATAACAAATGCATATAAGATCATTGGTGACTAGTACTGGCCATATTAAATCAATTGTAATTGAAAACCGCATCATCGTTATTGATGCTATCGGAGTTAGATTTGAATTCATTTATTTCAATTTTTAGCATCGATTAACCACAATTATTTATTTTCTTTTGCACGTACCTACAGTATAGGCCCTATATGCACGTTAAGTCTTGCAGTCACGAATAGATGCAATTTTCCCAACTGGAACAAATATCCATGGACAAACTACGGAAATATCAGGAGATGCACATCCAAACAGAAAGTACGAGTATGCGGCGATGAAGGAAGCGGTTTTTGAATAGGTGCTCACTTGTTCGGAACGGCGATATCCTGATTTTGTACGTGAAATTTCCTGATGAATTCGCAGAAGATCAAATAACATACGCAATTGCTTTAATATGTCATTCAGCAAAAAGTATTCTGGGATCATCTTCACGTTGCTAACTTTACATTTGATGATTCAAAGTCGAACGTTGTTTCATAGTTTGTGCATTGTGTAGAAGCTGTGACGGTTGCGATGAATTTCCATGCTTAGACTATCATTTTGATTGAACCATAACTAGGCTCTTCCTGCAGATGATGAATCCAACTCATGGTTCACTATTTGATATCAGAAACATTACCTTAGGTCGCATTTTTATTTAGTCAGTCAAGAATTGTTTATTGAGCATTTTTTCGAAATCATCATGACTTTGAACGATGACCTTTGTGACATCACAAATTTCTTTCTAGTTTTTAATCTTGACATACGAGTGTCCTGAAATATAAATTGATCATTGCAACTTATCAAGTGTAAATATTGAATACAGAAACATTAGAAAGTCGTAAATTCAAAGTGAATAGCATCACAGATGCTCATTGATTTATTTTAAATGACTTTAATATTCCGATGACATATACAGATTGTTTCATAAAAAATGGATCACCCTTAAACATCGCCTTAACTTCAACTTTGTCTAACTCCGCCAAACTTGAACGAATTTCTCTGAAATTTGGAAGATATGTCAGTTGTGCTTACTACTATCATTGTTGGAAATTTCAAGCATGAATATTGAGTTGTTTTCCTGTTATAGATAAAAAAGTAGTAGATAATTTGATCTTCATTTAGCAATGTTACACAAAATCATACCTCACTCTTATAAAATGACATTTGTTTCCTTTGTTATGTAATATGTTGTTCTACAAGCCAAAAGCTATCAAGCAAAACAAAAATAAAGAAAATCGGTCAATCAGAGCCAGTATAGCACCATTATTCATCAACAATAATGTAACTGCTACATGTGATTAACTGGACTTCATGTTCCATAGCTTCCTGACTTCGTTGCGGTGGTGTTGGCAGCACTCCTGATTGCTTTCAGCTAGAAATCTATCTCTTACCGGTTGAAAACAATACAAAGCACAAATGAACAATAACGAGATCGCATTCACAAAAGGCAAAGTGTCAGCCTTGCTAGAACTAGTGTTTTCTTTGCGAGCTACAAGCAAGCGACTAAATGTCCCTTACACAATTGTGCATTGATGGCATAATGATGATTTTCGACTGTCGTAAAGAGAGCTCTGGCCGTCCACGCAAAACATCCAAACGTAGAGACCGCATAATTTTGAGGTTTGTTAAAGTTGATCCAAGTCTCTCGTTAACTGAGATGGCTGCACTAGACTCGTCTATTTCTAAGTCCACTATTCGTAGAAGACTTATTGAGTCGAATTTCAAGAGCTGTAAGAGGCCCTCTCAGATCGAATTATCAGATCAGCATACAAAAAGAAGTTATTTATGGATGAAAATGCTACGTGTCACAGGAGTAGTAGAGTCAACTTATGCAAGTCTCAATTAGGGCTTAGGACATTATCTTGGCCAGCTCGTTCTCCTGATCTGAATCCCATAGAAAATGTATGGAGCATTCTAAAACGTAACGTTCGTCGTTCACAGATGGCGTATCACTACTTACGTCACTGTTAAAAAGAGAGTGGAGAAAGTTAGGTCAGTCAAAAATCAACGATATCATCGAATCAATGCCTAGACGAATTGGCAATGTCATTGACAATTAGGGTAGGGCCACAAAATATTAGCTTCTTAAGAACCGTTACTGTATTATAGCTTATCAGATTATATAAGGACATTTAAATATATTAGGGACATGAAATAACATGAAAAATGCTTTCTGTATCATACTTATGTTTTATTTAGTCAAATATTAGGATGATCCACTTTTTATGAAACGGACTGTAGTTAGTAGAGTGAAAATTAAAGCGAGAACGCATATCACTCGCTCCGAGTAGGCACAGAACAACTCAAGCGATATGAAGCACTTATATTTAATCGGCCAATATTTCGACTATCAGTCTTCTTCGGAGCCTACAAGACAAATTTAAAGCAGTTCACGTAGGAGAAAAACGTTACATTACCCGGATAGTCTTACCTTTAGACCGGTAGATACAAATGTGAATGGACAAGCTGCAGTGAACATATTTTAACAATGCATGTGGTGTTAACAATAGCAGAACAGCAAAATGTCTCAATTGTAAGACCGTGACATAGCGAGGATGACAAAATCGAATCATAGAAATCTCTGTTGTATGGATCTCGAAATAGAATGACAATATGACATCATGACATGTATCGAAAAACACTGGAAGGAAATGTATAAATGAATTGTCCGACAAATGGGGAATCCAATGATAAGGGAAGCTAAAGTAATAAAGATGATAATTTTTTGTTCGTTTTATAGCACAGTCTCACGGGTGGTAAACCAGCGTCAGAGCAGCAACGGCGAATCACACTGTTCAATCTCGAAGTACAGTCACTAGGAAAAGTCACGAGATTCAGCTTATTTGAAGGGGCATGACTTAAAGTATTAAGACCAGGAGTGACACAGGCATTCAAACGATGAATCCATTTATCTTCTTTAATCAACAAGGCATCAGCAGAGGAGCAACGGTCAAAAGCGAAAAAATGAAAATCATCCAAAGAACAGGTAGTCTTAAAATGGAGAGCAACAGGAGTGATACTGGACGGATTCAAGATATCGCGGATATGCTGAGTAATACGGATGCGTAAAATATTTGAAGTCTGACCAACATAAAAAGCATTACAGCAATGGCAAGAGATCATGTAAATACAATTAAAAGAGTCACAAGATAAATGGAACGGTATACGTTGGAGAGGACTAGAAAAGGTATTGCGAGTAATAACATATCTACAAACGCTACAGCGACGACCGCCGCAAGCAGAAAAACCAGGGTTCCAGTTAGGCATTAAACCTGTCACCCGGAAAACACGATTGCGGCAGTTACGAATCAGAGACCTCGTAATCTTTTGTGAACGCCAACGAGGGAAAACCAGTTTACAAACACTATCAAAATCTCTTATTGTATAGGAAGGAGTAGCCCATCTCAAAATTTGTGAGAAAATCACCCCACGATGGATATGAAAGGCGTGATGAGAGGAGTTTGGAAGAATGTTGTGGCTATGAGTATCTTTAAAGCCAATGCGATAGCCAATAGGTGAAGGAGAGGTCGACAAAATCGATCGACTTTAATATTCCGATGACATATAGTTGGTAGTAATAGTAGTAGTAGTATGTGTTTATTCAATAAAAAAATGAAAATCATACAAGGCATACGTATTGACACATCACAGCTTCAAAATTAGGAAAGGTAGCAAGTCAAAAGTAAAGTTAAAACCATGGCATAAGTTTCAACATCAATCGGAACTACGTAGCATAATAATTGTTCAAAATACATGAAGTGACGATAACGAAGGATCTAAGAAACTTTTCCGTCCTGCAAAACGGAATGGACGGTACATTTGAGTGAGGAAGTCTTTTTTGGTAGCAACCATTTCAGGGCGTGGTCTTCAATCCCCTCTTTTCGATACAGTCGAATGCTCATTTCTTGCCGACGTCGTTGGACTTGATCATCCTGAAAATTACACAAACGTCCATTGTCGCGAAAAATAATTTTGTGAGCACGCTTGTCGACAGCTAGCAATTTGTGACAGTTTGCTTTATTCAATCCCACGAAAACAGGAGAAGCGTATTCGAGTAAGGATCTTATAAATGCAGTGTACACTGAATGAAGTTCATATGAATTCAAGTAAAGCCACAATTTGCGCAGTACATAAAACCGTTTATTTGCCCTATTTACTAAGTTGTCTATATGAATATTCCAATTGAGCTCTCTACAGAGAGTAACACTGAGAATGTCAATGGAATCAACAACTCTGATTGGAAGCGAACAGGAAAAATTAGTGGATCTTTTAGTAGTTGATGGTTTGATTCGGGAGGATCATCGTATATATGTATGTATACCGAAGGAAGCAACTTCCCTGTGTTTCGGCCGATTCTTTTGCTGAAATGGTGTAAAAATAAATGCAACCCACAACGCTTTGATACACAGCATTTTGCATCAGTCGTTCAGTAAAAGAGAATGAAAGAAACTAATCTTTCTAAACACGAGGGAGCTGCTTTTGTTCTGTAATACCAACTTTCACTTAAGCTAATTATGCAATTTAATTCGTATTCATTTTTCCTTCAACTAATTCAGAATGTATAGAGATGTCTTCTTGTCATTATCTTTATTTTATTTATTGATATTCATAATAGCACTTACTTGAGAAATGTGCCAGGTTGAGATTCATTACAAATAAACCTGAAAGTGAAAGAATTAAATTTAGTTGTGTTTATAGTTTACTTGCTATTACTCCTGAACAACCAATGTGTTTCATTCTCAATAGATGTTGGAGGAAGCGAAGTTGATGCTGTCGACACACATACCCAAAGTCCCCATACACCACTGCAATGATTGAAAGAATTTCGGATAAGGCTTTTCCAAGTGAACTCGTAGGAGTGAGCAGGACATCTAATAATGCACTTCCGCATACTCAGTATGATGAGCTAAGCAAATATGTGTTAGTTTTCTTCTATATCATGTCTGAGAGGCCTTATAACTCAATCAAAGCTTTTCATTAATTAATGAATCCTTATAACCTGCTGAATGATTCTTAAATTATAATACTACAGGGCAATCTCCACTTGAAATGGGACATGGAGTGGAAAAATCAAATAATAAATCTTTAACTCATTTCTTTTAGTGCTTTCTATATCAAAATTATTTGAATTTTTCATTTTTGTGGTCGATTATTGCGTATTTTGATCAGAACTGTCTGACTGCGTCTGACGGTTAGTGACGCCGATTCGATAGGTTATAAGACTTTATTGGACGAAAACACGCACCGACTCAAATATTGATTGTAAAATACAAAGTGTCTTATGTAGGGTCTATCGGAAAGTTTTGTCCGATTTTTTTAATGATTTTAATATTTGTTTTTTAAAATATCAATACTTGTTATGTTTTATGATTGGTACTAAAATGGTATCTATGAATTCTTTATCTCACTGGGTATAATAACAAGTCCGATATACAAAATAATCTGTATCTATTTTAACAATAATCAAACGTCTACAACAAAATTAATCAAAATAGTCGCATCAGCATTCACACATCGTGGCCGCGCTTTCACCATGCCTATCGAATGAATTGTATTTATGAATGAGTGAGTTTATCCGAGCGTGGAAAATGATTTCAAATGAAGTGAAACAATCCTAAACAAAAAGAAGCTCACATGCACCGGAATTATTGAACCTTGAGCAGTATAGGCCTATAGCCTAAAAAATGTCCCATGTCTAAAAAGGTTTAACCAACCAACTAGTATCAGAATATCAGAGCGTATATTTTTCCTTAGAAAACACGTTAGGTGATGCAATGTACAGTGAAAAGATGAATGATACAATGAAAAGTGAATAACGAGATGATGAGGTACGATGATACGGTGATACAAAATGATATTTACAAATGATAGAATAATGATAAATGGTCATTAAATATTGAAAACACTGGAAGGAGAGGACAGTCAATGGTGTATATGTAATTCAATGGTTACTGTATCATCATGAATCAATGGAGTATAATACAGTTATTATATCGAGCAACAAACGGCATGAATCTATTAAAAACTCATTATTTTACGGAATCCTAACATGATTTATGTTAATTTATTTAATCCTAAATATTACAAGGTCCGGAACAGAATATTATTTAAGGTATTCATGTAACCGAGTAACGTATACAACATGAATCAAATCAGTAAAGTAATGTAAATGATCTCACCTGTAAAGGAGCGTAAATTGTTAAACACCACGTTAAGTTGATAAAATTGTTCCGGACCTCGAATGAGCTAGATTTCGTAAATTAGACAGATTTCTAATGCGATGTCTCACTCTTTGTGGCATGTAGGTAAGCAGTATTCACTTAGTCAATCACTTCCAACCGGATTTGTATGATTGCAAATAGCGTTTGTTCTGACGTCATTTGCAGCTTTGATGTATTTACTTAATTTTGCAATGTTTCCTATATTTAGTTTTTGTAGCATACCATGGAAATCTAGCTTCGAAACATTAATAAGAAATGGCGTGTAACGTGATCTGATATCTCCGTAAACTGAGCACTCACAAATGAAATGAAATACAGTTTCTATTGTTCTATCATTGCACAAATAACATATTCTTTCTTCATATTCTAACCTATTTCTATAACTTCCTGTTCTTTCCGCCAAATTATGATTTCCACACATCATTTCAAAAATGGTGCGATATCTTTATGTGGTAAATTAAGAGTCAGATAATGCTTCATGGAGCAATCAAATAGTGCTGATTCCAAATAATCAGTTCCAGTTCTGCTTCTTTTAGCATCGTTTATCCATTCGGCTCTAAAATATTCAGTCAACCTGGTCTTAACGGTATTCTTAGATTGTCTGACAGTTATGTTTAAAGTTTTTATGCTTTCATCTAAGTATGACAGATTAACTTGCTTGATCAGCTTTCATATTCTCCAACACCATGTATACGAATATTTGCTGTCAGTTAAATTTCGTGAAATTTGGTCAAAACAAAATTTCATAATACTATTATTATGATTGAACATAATTTTGATCCAAAAATTGATAGCAGCTTTATAAAAATAAAATTCTAAAGGTAGTAATCCAAACGCACCAATCAAACGATAGGATGCTGTTGTAGGTGACAAATGATATAAACGTTTGTAGAATTGAAACTGTATTTTATTTAATTCAGTAACTTTGTTATACAGTAGAAGCAAAATTCTCCACCATATTGCATTTTTGATAATGCTAACATTTCAAATGTGTTTCTTACAATTGTTCCATTAACGTCTCCACGTTCTTTTAATTTTTTAGCAGTTCAATAAGCAGATTGATTGCCTTTTTTAGAAAGTGAAAGTAAATGCCTTCTAGTATTATTTGAAATCCAGAATCCTAAGTATTTAGATTCTCTAACAATTTCAATTTGTTTTGTATGATCGTTCAAACTGATATTTATAATATCATTTTCATGAACATCATTATGAATCATAATTTTCGTTTTATCGTAATTAATTTGAAGACCATTGATGTAGCAGAAATTGTCAACTATTTCTAGTTGTTTGATTAGACCAGCTTTGTTATTGCTCATTAGGAGAATGTCAATTGCATATATTAAACATGGTATATGGAAATCACAAATTTTCGCGGCATTTATGTCTTCAGTTTTAGAGTAAATTTCCTGTGCTAAGGAATTCATGAATATAGAAAATAGGGTTGGTGACAAACTGTCTCCTTGAGGTATGCCACTTTGTAAATCAAATGTTTCAGATTCAACATCATCATATAGTATTTTGTATATTTTTTCTGTGATTAATCTGTTCAGAAGGTGGAGAAAATTGCTTTTAGGAAGCAACGCACGCAATTTCTCTATAGGCATTGTTTTGGGAATTGAATCGAACGCCTTTGATAAATCTATATAACCTACGTATAAAGGTTGTTTACCGTTTTTGTAGATTAGTAAAGAAGTTCAAAACCAAAAAATCGATTCTACATGAGGTCAGTGCAAATCCAAATGCTCTTAGATGAAAGCTGAACACAGGGTAACCAACAACATTAACCAACATCACGGAAAAAGCGGAAAGTTAAATTGTTGCCTGCCTTGCTGAATCGCATGAAGCATTTCCATCGCTCCCAAGTATATATCAGCAGCTATTCATAAGTTCACAAGGAAGAGGTGATAAAATTTGATTGTCATGATGATACAAGCATGTCCAAGTAGCATTGAATAACAGACGCTTATGTGACAGACAGATGAGTGAACTCAAAGCTGAGGCCGGCTGAGGATGTTTGTGGATGATCGCCTTCCTAAAAATTAAAAGTTCGAAATAGGATTTTGGAATCTCTGTAAATATCGTCCTCAACATGTTCAGAGATTCTCAAAGAATCCAATGAATGCTGCTCGGGTGTTGCCAATGCATGAGAATTGCTAAATGCTGTGATGCAGATGCGTGATGTTGAGAAAGGCCTACTTGGAGTGTTCCTATAGTTACTACTGATGTACACTACTTATAAATTAACATGATGTTAAATAATGCTACAGTAATGCATACATATTCACATGCTTGCTTGGGAATGCGACAAATGTATCTTTCTAGTATCAACAGTCTTTCTTCTTGACATGTTTCCCATGTAGAACTGCTAGATGGCGTGCTTATGAACCCATTTCTGCCGTATCAAGGCAAAAGCCCGTATCTAGATTTTTGGGGAAAATGAGTTAAGCCCACTTTCATATTGTTGAATATGTTATTTAGATTCTGTGAAGACTACAACTTCACATCCCTTAGTGCTTTTGAATAATCGAGCGATGCAAAAGCCCGTATCATTGCCTTGGGTTACTCTTTCAAGGCAAAGGCCCGTAACTTGACTTACGGGCTTTTGCCTTGACATAATGAACTACTGCACAGATACGGTGTTATCTATTATGTCTCTGAAAATACATCTCACATCTCTGCCATATCCATAGTGATCCCGCATATTCTGCACTCCTTTTTAAACTTGTAACTGTGGAAATTGCGTCACTGCAAATTCATTTTTGAAACGTTTGTTCAGGTCTAAATTCAATATATTCATGTCGTGTGAACCATAGCAGATTTATTTTGCATACCAGGCACAGAAAAATCTAACTCTAAGCTCATAATACCTTTTTATGTTGCAACTTCAGATGGCTATGTGCACTTCTCTCCTACGGTTGATTAAAGTATTTGAATTTTCTGTTAGATGTTGACATATTGTCATTTTCTTTAAATCAATCCTTTTCAAAATATATTTTCATAATCTGTGTTCATCCCGAGAATGGCGAGGCGATTGAGAAAGAGGTGAGTGTTGAAATATCTCTTTTAACACAATGAACACTGCTATGAAAAATTAAAAGCTACTAATTAACGGCATATTGTCGATAAGTGTATCATTTTTCACACTAAGATCTTCAAGATCAAGTACAAGTATGCATTCTGATTGCAAAAGTACGAAGGAAAATATAGTTATTATATTATACTCAATCCTAACTAAGTGTAGTGCCGCTAGTAATATACATAAATTTCACCTTACATGTGGGCTAAGTCAATTACTGTTTTCAAATGAAAGAAAGTCCCAACCCTACCATTGAAAGTGAAGAAAATAGCAGTGTGAAAAATTAAATAAATAAAGTTGACCTGGCGGGATTCGAACCTCAGACCTGTCAGGCGAACGTAGCATCACCTTAGCACACTGAGCTATAGAGGCTGTTAGCGTTCTGATTAAAGGCGTACAGGGTATTGCTTTGTCAGTTTGAATGACGTCACGTCACATGCACAATCTTCGCAGCGCTCATTCGCTCTATCACGAGTCTAGCATTCACACCTGCACTGTTTATGGAGGAGACCAACAATGCACTACAGCACTATAGATTACACAACTGAATGAGTACGATAAATATGATGAGAATATCATACCATCTAGACGCATTTTGCTTTATTCTGTTCAAGCGAACGTTAGTGCAAGACGTAGCCTATGCCTAGCAGCCAAATTTTGGCACTGATGTTTGATCACACTCTCTTTTTTTTCAGAGTTGTGTTGGATCCAGAGAAGATTGCGGACTTGATAATGATGTGTCTTGAAGATGACAAGCAAGCTGTGGATTCGACAGATGTTCCTGACATTTCTGCGTCCGAAGAATTGGCTGGAGGTCCTGCGTCCGAAAGGGTTGATGTTAGTCATGTCTTGCAAGTGAAATCTCCTATTATGAAAGACTCCTATTATCTGTTTGGATTTCGATGGAGATTGGGTGCCATATCCAATTTTCCGAAACAAGTTTAACCCAAGATCAGCCCACCCAGCCCAAGGCCACAGTCGAGGAATCGCCACATCAAAGAAGATGGGAATTCTGTCTTTGTGCAGTTTCATGCAACCGACGCGACGCGGATTTTGGGAATCCCTTCAAACCTCCGACTTCCAGATCGATGACGATCAGTAATTTTAAGAAAGTTTTATACATGTTATAGAAAGAAAATTTACTTCAGAAGATAAGGGTTTTTTATTTACTTGCCAAGTACAGAAAAATCGAGGCAAAGGCCTGTATCTAGAAAATCAATACATAGCCGTTCATATTTTTGTGTGCCAATACTGCCGAAAGATAAGTTTTATCAAGCAAAATGTTATATTACAAAAGTAATTTCATAGGGTTGATACTTTCAGAGGGCTAGCTTCAAACGCAAAATCGTCTTTTCTGAAAAATGAGGATTTTGTAGATACGGGCTTTTGCCTTGATACGGCAGATTTGGATTGATGAGCATGACAATTATGCATTTCATGCTGGAAAGATACTGAAATGCAGAAGTCTTCAAGGAAACTATTCAATTAAATCAAATACCTCAAGCAGCATCGTATATCTTCCACTCAGGGCTGGGCGGGGTCCGGTCTCTATCAGGAGTGACTCATTTTTACAAGCTAGGGTTGGGCGCGGTCCTCATTAAAGTACGAGTACATGTAGACCCAACTGGCCTATGATCTAATATATGCACGATACACGTTGGGCTGACGGGTTCCAAGACATACGTGGAGCTGTGTGAGAGGGTGGCATACATGTCATTTTATGACTAGCTACGACGTAATTTAGAATTTAGGCCTGCAAGTGTATTTAATATATTATTCAGTGTTGTATGTTTACTGGTCTAACTGCAATTAAACATTAGTCTACCTACATTGATATTGGCCTGTCTCAAATAAAATTAATCCTATTCTGCATCGAATATTTTTCTACGACCTGCAATTAAAGTAGCTTGAATATTCAATAGAGTGGTCTACCTTAGAGTGGTCAAGAAATTGGTTTTCAGATAAGCTGTCGACTTAGTTCTCAAAGCATCGATTCATCGTTATTCAGATCTCATCATTTCAAGGTGAAGAGGAAAACAAATCACCATGACGCATATACATGGATTATAGGGGCCTAATACAATGCGGCAAAAATAAACGCACCGACACTCAGTTGAAGTTAACTTAGCGACGTACAGTTGCCAGTCTATGATTGGATGTAACCCACATTTTTTGCTGAAACATTCTCTCGCTGGCTTGACAGAAGATTACCAAGCGGAACTGCGGGATCACTGGATCGATCGGTCCGATCCGTGCTGGTCCTCCCATCCCTGCTTCCACTCGTTGAATTTTGTTCATGTATGTTTGGAAGATCATCAATTCCGTCTGTACAGGGTGGCGGCCGAGCCCGGGAATCGCCCGGGAATTTTGTTGGTGCCCGGGAATCGCCCTTAAATTTTAGCGAAATAGCCAACTAGCCCTTAAATAGACCGGGAATGCCAGTTTGTGATTTTTTGCCACAAAGTAAAATGAGGATGATTTCTTGATTTCAACTGCTATTGTTATGACTTTCATTGAGCCCATCATTTCTAATAAATGTCTTCGAATCTTAATTGAAATATGCATTATGTTTGCACATCCGGATGAAGTAGTCATGACGTCATGAATTTGTTTCGTCTCCATCTGACTGTCAATGATATATGTGAGGCGGTGGTTGTGTCGTTGACGCGTCGCTTATAGTGAAGTCGATAATGATGAAGTTTTGCAAATAAGTAATTTTTATCTCACAAAAACGATGCTTAGTTATTCACATCGAAGTCGATGGGTTGACTATAAAGTAATTCTCATATCCAAGCTCAAACTCGTAATCAATCGACAGAGATCGGCAAAAAATCGTCTTTTTTGTGTTTCTTAACGGATTCATAGCGACTCGCAATATTGCAAGTTACATCTAGATGACCGTTTATCTTCACGTTTTCAATTTCATAAGTTGTAAACTATTTTTTCAGGTGCACAACTTTTTGATCAATAAAAAGTCTGAGTAAGAATAGCTTAATTTTGCACTGCATGTTATTTATACGCTTTCACCCACACTAAGTTGAGGAAAGATACCAGTCCAATATATATATATATATATATATATATATATATATATATATATATATATATATATATATATATATATATATATATATATTCGTAAAACAAGCACATGAGTTGGAAAAAGTAGATATAAACAAAGGAAAAAGTGTCATATATGAGTTAAGATGTTCTGATTATAGTCTTAGTTCAGTTTCTTGCATCCGCGCGCGGAATGTCTGCTCCACGTTCACCATATCCCCGCGGATGGCCATTTCGTTGCAGGACAGGACGTGTTCAGGCGTTTGGCCCTCTCCACAGAAACAGCGATCGTTTGGCGAAAGCCCGATGCGAAGCATGAAAGCTCGATAGCGGCCAAAACCAGATCGAAGCCTGTTCAGGAACACCCAGTACTTTCTTGGCAGATCGTATCCAGGAGGCCTTTTCGTCGGGATAGGGATGAAACGATGAAGTTGATGGTTGGAGCTTTCCCATCTTTCTGCCCACCTGTGCTGAGCAAAGTCTTCTTGCAGGTTCGTCCGTCTAATCATATCGTTCATGCGGTCCACGAGTTTGTCGGGACTTGAGTCTTCTTGTGCGGGGTTCTGTAGGATCGCGTCGTGAAGATACCAGTCCAAAATCATGCTAACAAAATTCTACCAACGCTGCACGGACAAAATAGTGTAGAAGAGTTTTCGTTGGTATTTTGAATAAAAGTCAATGGCTAGGCTAAGTGGTGAGTTCGAAAGCCTTACAGCAAATCATGACAAGAAAGCCACCCAAACTAATGGCACTTATGTATAACCACCGCTTCCAAATATCGGAGTCGCGACCCAAAATGGGGTCGCTAGTATATGGACCGTCTGGAGCTTCTTCTAGCGTTAAAGATTTTGTTCTCTGCTCCGGTCACGACTACACCAGAAACGTGAAAAATAAATAAATGCCATTCTAAGCATCAAATCAAGCAAACTTGGCTAATCTTTGCCATATGCCCAAAAAAATGCATAGCTATTTAAGGCCTGTATGCATACACGTGTGCGCATCTTAACAAAAGTTGAAGTAGCAAATTGTTTTTGAGACGTGATATTTTCAAAAGATCGTATTCTCAATTCATTGTATTTACGTTATAATTATTTTCGTCATGTTATGAATTTTATTTCAATAAACAACAAAAGACTGACGGAATAAATCATGCAATGTGAAGAAGAAACAAATTGTATAATTTGATTAAATGGAATGCAATGTCACATTGAGTCAAATTAAGCGAGATAAAGAAACTTCTGACATGGTTGAATCCGATGATAATGTCTGCAATCCTGAGGTAGCATTGCTACGCTGCTCCGCATTCGCTGAATTAAGAAAGATCGAGACCTTGATACTCTAGCATTATACTTGACTTTGTTGGAAATATCAGACACAAATTGTATGACTGATGGTTGCCATGTGCCCATTGTTACTACGCAGGCTGCTAAAAAGAGGATGACAATTAGGAATTCTTTTGGCGTTTGCAGTCTTTGTCCATTGTGGTAGTTTTTCTGGTTTTTCTTGTCGATGCTTCTGCATAACTTGATGTCATCTTGCCTTTGTATCAAGATGTGTATCCTGATGTCATGATTTTCTATCATGGCATGAATGCGCTGCAGTTCACAGGGTCATGTCCCAACTTATAATTGCTTCGACTTAACATGTTTGAAAAGTGAAGCCTGAATATATCTACATGTAAATAGAAATACGGCTAAATTCAACTTTATGGAATCCTATGAATCAGATGATCAAAAGGAAGTGTTTTTCTGATTGTTGGAAAGTTCAAGAAGTTTCCATCGATATGAAATCATTTAGATCCCAAAAGTTCACCGGCTGCAGGTCATGGAGAAAAAGTAGGCCTATATGTTCATAATCTTAAGAACCACCACTCACAGAATTTAAAAAAAATTGAAAACTGAAGTCGATAGAGTCAAATATTGTTCACGTCAATATTTGGTGGCAAACTTCAAACAGGAAAAGTCTCAAATTTTATGATGAAAATAGTTTATAGAATTGTCCTGATAATTTTTGAGCGGTGTATATTTGGAGTAACATATTTGGTCAATATTAAAAAAAATAGCGTGGAAATTCGATGAAATAGCCCGGGAATTTGAAGCTTGAAATCTGGTCGCCACCCTGGGCTGTAGTAGATGTGTGAGGAGCAATCAAAAAAAAGAAAGATATTACTTCAATATTTTCTGTAGTTGTTGTTTTGGTGATTATGGTTTTGTCCTACAGTTACATGTAGGCCTACATGTAATTGCTTTCTGCAATGTCAAACACTGAGTCCATTACGATTAGACTTTAAGTAACAGTCATTGAAATGTAAAATTTGTTTCAATTTCCGTACATTCGACCCTGTAAGCCAGGTGCCTCGTGCTGATACAGCGCTGTTTTGTGGACGGACATCTATGATGATTATGCAATTGACCTTCAGCACACACATTCAACAATGTTGTGACATTTTTCAATAGAGTTCTCATTCACTCTGACCTGAGTTCGTACTGATTCGAGTTGCACTGTGTTCTCTTATCTTGCGATCATTTAGAATGTTATGAATCAGATGATGAAAAGGAAGTGTTTTTTGATCGTTGGAAAGTTCAAGGAGTGAACTTTTCCATCGATATGAAATCATTTAGATCCCATATGTTCACTGGCTGCAGGCCATGGAGAAAAAGTAGGAAGCCCATGCAAAACGGGTCACCCAGGCAAGAAGGGTCAGTTCGATTTGTCTCAGTTTTATCCTTTTTGCGACTATCATATCGCGTGTATAAATAGCGACCAATCATAGCAGTCTTCACACGGAACCTTGACAATGATAGCTACGTACTCGCTGCAGCTTATTCAATGTCATTTTCCTACTATCTTGAATGAGAAGAGGAGGTAAATAATGAGACAATTCTCTGCACTAATATCTGGAGTAGGATAGTAAACTGAACATATCGTTGCAGTATTGCACTCTAATTAAGTACTTATCATAGTGTAAGGTAAGTATGATAGGATATCTCATTATATCGATAAAATTCGATTTCTTAAGACTATGAGGAAATGGACAAAATGGGTAATAGCGGTACGGGGAAATAAGGACACTGACCCGTTTTTTCCCGCTATTTGAAAATATCAGTTTCTCAAAGGATAGGGATAAATGTAAAATTGTTTTTGAGGTATGTTATAAATACAGCGCGCGGTTTTGCCGATTTCTGTGCGGAAGCGCGGAAAATTGAGAAGCTGCGCGGAATATTGATGTCACAATCCTTTTTCAGTTTTAAGTATGTTTTGAATCTTAGTGTGGTGTTTTTCACAGAAATCATTTCAAATTAGACATTGTTCACCTAATGTACAGCTTCTGTAGTACATTTGATAGAGCACATTTTTTGTTAGATAAAATAAAAGAAATGTACAAATTTTCGTGGACATCAGGTTGCAGTGGTAAAACTGAAGTCAAACCAAAAGAGAGAACGATATACGTGCGTATATTAGGTAAATACATTTCCCATCGGTTCATCGCACTTTGTGATTGCTGCGTATGGAAGGTCTCAGCGAATAATCGCGGGCGCCACTTCGTCTGCCTTGTGATGATGTGCGCCTCGACTAATCAATAGCGTGATTCCTCAAGATCGAATGGTCTGCAAGGGCCAATTCTGCGGTTGAAAAAGAAAAAAGCTTCTGCAGCATTATTTCAATAATAGATGGGAACCAAATTAGGATAATTTAGCTTTTCTACTCATAAGATTGTAAAATGACTGCGAATCAAGATACATTTGCCCTGCTGGTTGGAAACTTACTTATGCTTAAAACTTACTTCAAATCACGCTTTGTTTGACTCTGCATCATATTAGGCCCACCTAGTGCTGGGGAGAATAAGTATACCACTCAAGTACCATAAGTATCACTTTCCGCCCTGCAGATGGTCCATTTTTTCTACACCGCACTGTAAATGGATTCCATTGTTTTTTCGTTTTGTATGTGAGCTGTCGCGTGAAAATCATTATTTTACAGGTTTTTGAGAAATTTTACAGTGGAATCATCTCATCAACTCATCACATCCCTATATCAGATCAATCGACAGCAGCAGGAATTCCTGTAGCACTTGGACACTCGGCACCCAAGAGCTTCTATGCAAAGGATGTTCTGTTGTGTAATGCTGTACTCTGTTTCTCTGATGAAGTTGACAATCCTAACTTGCTCGACGTTGGGGGTTGCTCAATGCAGCATGTCCACAACTCGGTCGAGAAAGCGATGTCATCACTGGGCGAAGAGCTTGAAGAAGCTATCGATGATACATTTTTCTATCTACGGTATGCCAAAGCCGCCAATTCTTTCATAAAAATTCAGAAAATGATGGACTTGGAACCTTTGAAATTTCTGCGTAGAGTGGAGACTAGATGGCTTCAAATTTATGAAGTGGTTCAGCGGTTTCTGGAATTGCTTCCCGCTTTATCTGAATTCTTCTCATCGTTGCCAGCTTCGGAGTTGAAAAAGGAACGGGTTAAGAGAGTACGAAAATTCCTAGATTCCGCCGTTTCTCCCCTTTATATGAATTTTGTGCTGTTCACCCTGAAAACGTTGAAAGACTTCGAGATCTTCTTTCAAACGTCAGCTCCCGTGACACATTTGATCTACGATCGTATGATATCGATCATGTCGGACGTCTGTTGTTCCTTTATTCGACAAGAATATGTTGACAAGGTGATGAATGAAGATGAATTCTATAACGTTCCAAATGTTGAACAATTATCGGATGATAATGTGCTGATTGGCGGGAAAGCTAGAGAAGCTCTTCGTAACGACCATCTTACGGCAGCACAACGTGCATTATTTTTTCAACGAGTTCGTCTGTTCTATGGCCAGCTCCTTCGATCATTGATCCATTACTTGCCTATTGATAAACGTCTTCTGAGGGCTTGCAAATTCTTGGATCCGAAGCAGAGGGAAAATGTTGCGGAAGAAGATCTCATTCACGTCAAATCCCAATTGAATTTCGATTGCGACGCCGACGCACTTCTTCTTGAATGGCGCAAGTTTCGTAGCGATGCGGAAATTGACACAGAGGAAGTCGACCTGCCCAAATTTTGGAAACAGATAGCCTCGAAGGATGCCTACCATAGTTTGAGTGCACTGGCCAAAAGTTGCATCATTCTACCTCATGGCAACGCTGACACTGAAAGATTGTTTAGCTCGATGAAGCGCATTTTGACCACAGACCGCAACAGATTGCAGGATCCCAACTTTAACGGTATTCTGACAGTGAAATCATTTATGAGAAATCGCGGATACAAGAGTGCAACGTTCCCAATTGGACGCAAGTTGCTCGATCGTTGCTATGAGGCATCGAATTCCTACATGCAGTATCTGAAGCAAAAGGAAAAGGAGCGCATTGAAGCAGAAAAAAAGAAAGAGGAAGATCTGAAAGCTAGGGAGAAAGAGATGGAAAGAGAAAGAGTCAGGCAAGAAAAGGAATCCGCAGAGAAACTCGCCGAGAGTAAGCGGAAAACGGCCATGGAATACATGGAGGCAGCCAAGAGGCTTATGCTAGAAGCACAGTCGATAACAGATGCAGCTCCCGTGTCATCGAAAAAAGATGAGTCCAAAAGAAAGTTGAAGAGAACTTTGCCTTCGACCGAACCACTGATGGATACGAGGCGTCATAGACAATGATAAGACACTTGGTGCTGACTATTTTCTCGTCATCCTCAATTCAAGTTGTTACAAATTCAATAGATGAATACAATTTTTCTAAAAAAAGATATATTTTTCTGTCAATATGTACATCTACATTCAGATAAGCTATATGTCCTTCACACCCGGTTACCGTGAAATTTAGTAAAGCGTGGACCATGAGGCCACTTTTGATTTTTTTTGCAATAATTATCATGAAGACCTTTTGTTGTAGTCACATTCCCATGCCACTTGACTCGATAGATATTGGTAACCGGAATAGTTTCTTGTTCATTTTGTTTTGTGAAGTCTTTGATTATTACTGAAAATACAGTATCTACTACACTACGCTTTGTTTATAGTTACCTACTAGTACTACTAGTTACAAAATGTTGACCCTATTGATAGAAACAGTTATAGTGACCCAATCAGGTTCCATCGAAAGTCTACTTAAGATTGAAAGTAAAAGTTGCACATCACTATCTAGGATTCATTTTTGAATATGCAAGAAAATGAAATCCAGAAAATCACAAATATGGTCTTCAAATTGCAATGTAAAGGGGGTTAGGGTCCATCTGCGCGGATTTACTTGGCCTGCGCGGATTCTCAGAGATTTTACTTTGGAAACGCTGAAAAAGTGGAAACAGCGATTGCGTAATTGCTGTCCGGCCTTTAAGTTTTGAATGAATAAATTCTTATATCTTCAGTCTAAGTGGAAATTTTCGTACTGTTTTTTAATATTCAGTCGGTTTATGAAACTAAAAATATGCCGTAAAACCCATGTCATACTTGAATTCGTTCTATTGCTTTCGTGTCGATGAACATAATCAAGTTCATGGCTCTAATTTTCTCTTTACTCTCTTCAGGGACCGTTTTCGAATAGGTTTCAATGCAACGATGCGTCTGATTGAAGCTGCTCACTCATGTTCTGAATTGAAACCGCGTCTTATCATGGTAGACGCCGCTGAGAGCGAGCAGGTAGCCGTGGAACTCATGTACTCAGTAGTGAGAGCACTTGGATGCCGGGTTGTGATTTTGCCGGACTTGGCTAATATACTTCGCTGTTCCTGGAGAAATGTTCAAACTGTCACAGTCGCTGCTATAGCAGTACGTATAAAAACTTGCTTTGAAATATAAAATGCTTATCAAAGGTCTCGTGCATGAATGATGAAATTTCGTACATATGATATGCAATTCTCTGATTGTACATTATTACATTCGCCACATTGTGCATTGCATATATTAAAGAAACTCCTGAATTTTCTGTCTATATAGACCAAATATTAAGCTCTGAATTCAATTTGCTTTGATGTTATTGACAGTGTACCTTCATCGTATACCAAACATTTCCATTCTGACATGTGCTACTTAATAGCGGCATGGATATTGATTTTTTTCAGAATTCAGGATACTTCACTTTGTACGCTGCTCATCCTTTTAGCTCTTCCCCACATAGGCATAATATACGGTGTCTATCGATATCATTATTTTATCTTGAGTAAGCCTTAGTGGGTGACACTAACTCTGGGAAAGGTAAACGTGAACTTGTGATTGCTGGAAGCGCAATATAGTTGAGGGAAGGCGATTGAGACGGTAGCAATAGAATTAATATTTCCAGAGTGCTAACATATAAATAAATAGGGTTACAGTATTATAAGACAAAGAATTAATCAAGATGAAACGTTAGGTGACTCGTTTTGCCTGGGCTTCCCCTAGGCCTACATGTTTATAATCTTAGGAACCACCACTAACAGAATTAAAAAAATTGAAAACTGAAGTCGATAGAGTCAAATATTGTTCACGTCAAAATTTGGTGGCAAACTTCAAACAGGAAAAGTCTCAAATTTTATGATGAAAATAGTTTATAGAATTGTCCTGATAATTTTTGAGCGGTGTATTTGGAGCAACATATCTGGTAAATATTAAAAAAAATAGCGTGGAAATTCGATGAAATAGCCCGGGAATTTGAAGCTTGAAATCTGGTCGCCACCCTGGGCTGTAGTAGATGTGTGAGGAGCAATCAAAAAAAAGAAAGATATTACTTCAATATTTTCTGTAGTTGTTGTTTTGGTGATTATGGTTTTGTCCTATAGTTACATGTAGGCCTACATGTAATTGCTTTCTGCAATGTCAAACACTGAGTCCATTACGAGTAGACTTTAAGTAACACTCATTGAAATGTAAAATTTGTTTCAATTTCCGTACATTCGACTCTGTAAGCCAGGCGCCTCGTGCTGATACAGCGCTGTTTTGTGGACGGACTAATTTTTACATACTTTCACAACAGCAGTTAGTTGCTTGAATAACAAAGGCGACTGTAATAATAATAACCAGGCTAATAATTATAATTCAAATGAGTTTGCCTCCAGTATAGTTTGTGGCACGAACCGCCACTGATCTAGGCCTGTGCGTTACATGTAGCCTCCTTCACGCATTTTGTCTGCAATTTATCTGCATTTATCATGCAATTTATCTTGGAATCCTTACCAGTGAATGCATCCACTATGAGGATTGGTATGCACGATAAATCATCTGTCTACTTGAAAGACACATGTGCTATACAGTGTGTATGTGCCTCCTCTTATTGACTATCCTATTGTACCTCCAGACATGATCTTTCATTCACCAGTAAAACAGAATTATATGTTTACATGAAATAATGTTCAATCATCATTTCTCATTATTAATCGTTTTCTACGAGAAATCCCCGTTGACGTAGGATTACGAACAAAGAGACGGCGCTCTACCTTCCGCCATCGATGCCTCTACTCGGTAGCTAAATCTGTCACGCATGAAGCAGTTGAATGATTGTTGTTCATGATTGAGGCGAATGGTTTCAAGCTATAAAAAAAGCTTAATTGCATGCATAATTTCAGTGATGGAGCTTCGGATTGCTGTGAAGTATAGTATGTCTACGGTATATGAAGTAGTTATTAATCAGAAATTTGCCTCCCAAAATTATGTTGCAATTTCCAGCAATTTTTAGGCCTTGGAATATTGCCGAAGCTGTCCTGGAATTACCTTGTTGAAAAAGCGGGAAACCATGGAAAAATATGTATTGTCGAGTGCAAGTGTACTTGAAGTATGACTGCATGCGAAATGGATTTTCAAAGATATCGCAGTATTGCAGAGATTTGCATTTTATTATACTTACAATGGACCTGAGCTCCCAATAGTGTCGCGAGAGTAACGAATTTTAAAATGAGTTCAGGCACATACCAAACTATAGGCTGAGTTGCGCACAAATCACATGCATGAACATGAAAGAATATCCTTGCTATCATATCTGTGTTCTATATGCGGCCAAGCAATCCATTGCAAAAATTTGTGATTTGTGGAAGTGTCCAGAGCACAAGCATGGAATGGTCGTAAAGTGGATTTTATGAGTGTGATGTTTTTTATGTACGCATTGACATTGTTAAGAGAGACATACGAGCAAAAGAACGAAATTCAAAATGAATATTGTCAAAGAGTACAACAACTCACGATGCATTTATGCGGCATTTAGCCGAATCAGTAGAAATAAGAAACCCAAACAATGAATAGTTGATTTCCACAAACTAAGAATTTTATTCACTGAATTAACCTGTATTTGCGATATCATAGTGATTTCCAGCCTAAGAAGATTTCTTCTAGCAGCTGTTTATGTTAGAGAGATATCTTGACTATCAAATACGATTTGACTTGATTGATCATGCAGCTGAGGCGGCCAGACCGGCAAAATAATTATTCTGTTCAAATGAATTTTGTTTATTTTTCTTATTCCGTTACAACAGCGCGTCGAATTGTTCTCCAGAATTAATATAACAACTGCGATTTAATAACATGACATTATTATTGCAGAGTGTTTTACGGACCTCATTTTAGCATCTCAGAGACAATGCCATAGATGGACAGTGCGCAATTTTGCAAAGCCACAGATCAAAATTGAAGAAATTTCGTTCCTGCGCTCTTTTGGTGGACCTGCGCTACTTTTTTAATAAATAAAATAATACTAAAATTTGATTGGCAGCAGAGAATGCAACCAAATATCCGCGAGGCGCTCTTTTTGTATCACTCGGACATCCCCCTTTAGTAAAAGTTTCGGATGGCTAGTATTTTGAAATGACTGCGGTTGGCCGTGGCTACGCCTTAATAGGATGTCCTAGTTATCGGCAGAAATGTGCCTTGCGGGTATTAGCTTTTATTTTCGCAATACAACATAGTTGGTTTTGTCTTCTAACGACTGTAGTGCACCTGGATGTTTTTCTAATTTAACAGTACTACTTTTCACATGCGTATTGAGTAAACGAATATGTGATGTATAATGTACTTTCCATCTATATAAAGACGGCAATAAACCTCAGCTGGACTCAAAACTTCGATACGCTTATACGTTGCGTTATTCGTGAAATCTGAGAATCTTGAATTCAGAAATGCGCTCAATTCGTGTCAGCCAGTTTGGTCCTTCCGATGTCTTAAAGATATCGCCTAATTATCCTATTCCACAGCCTGGCGCCGGTGAAGTTTTAATCAAAGTTAAAGCTGCTGGTGTAAATCCTATCGAAACGTATATTAGGAGTGGAAATTTCCCCACGAAGCCTGCTCTACCTTACACGCCTGGGTCGGATCTGGCTGGTGAAATAGTCAAATTTGGAGAGGATGTGAAAGACTCAAGATTTAGAGTTGGAGATAGAGTCTTTACGTATGGAACAACAACCGGTGCCTATGCAGAGTACAGCACAGTATCATTGAAAGATTGTTTTCCTTTACCTGACAATCTGAGTTACTTACAAGGTGCTGCTATAGGCATACCAGCCTTCACTGCATATCGTGCATTGTTTGAAAAAGCCAACGCGAAACCTGGAGAATCTGTACTCATACATGGTGCTAGCGGTGCAGTCGGGATCATGACTATTCAATTGGCTGTTGCCCATGGAATGAAAGTATTCGGAACAGCTGGTACAGATGAAGGGAAGAAGTTTATATTAGAACAAGGTGTAAGTCATGCATTCAATCACAAAACTGACAATGTCGTGGAAAGTGTATTGAAAGCAACCGATGGAAAGGGTGTAAATGTAATTGTAGAAATGATAGCTGAAAAAAATTTGACAAAAGATTGTCTGATGGCTGCTTTATTTGGCCGAATTATAATTGTGGGATGTAACGGTGATATCGAAAATTTCTCACCGCGGTTGACGATGGGTAAAGAAATCTCAATCATTGGACTTGTTTTGTTTGTTTCTACCGAGGTTGAACACCAGCATCAGAGCTGCGGAGTGGTGGCTGCTTTGAAGCAAGGAACACTTAAACCTGTTGTTGACAAAGCTTTCCCACTTGAAGATGCTAAATCAGCTCACGATTATTTGATTAAGAAAACCAGCTCACGAGGGAAAGTTGTGCTGAACTGCGGAGACAAACATTGATTATGTTATTTTAATTTAATTATATCGAACATTTTATGAAATCAATTAAGAATTCATAATTGAATTGTATGCATCTATTGTTCTTATATTTACATTTAATTGCATGCATATTTCAATTTACATTTTTCATGCTTATTAACACTAGGAGTGACATTTTTGGTTATTCCTTCAAGCACCAGTGTGTCAAAATTGACACACAAATAGAATTATGCTATAGTCGAACATTTGTTGAACATTGCCAATAGTTACACATGTGTGTATACTACCAAATATCAAGGAAATTGTACAACCATATTTGAAACAAGTCATTTATTGCATAATATTCATGTTTTGTCAATTTCATTACATGCAATTAAATTAAAGAAGTCGCTTTTTTTCGTTCTTTATGTACTGTTGGCCTAACCAAGTGCATATTGTAGGCATATTTGTAAATTGAGTGTATATTAAGTTCAAATCAAAGCTTGCGATGTCAAATGTAGAGGTAATAGGCTCTGCCTAACTTTTTTAACATTTGAAGCTTCGTATGACTTTTCATGCAATCTAATTTCAATTATGAATCAATTCATGAATTCATTGCTAAGAGCAGTAAAAGTAGCATGGTAGCAGTGTAAATCAAAAAATTCGTATGAGTCTATCTATTTAGGCTGTAGGCATACGTACTTGTCATTAAAAAATTGTATATTTTTCATCATAAAAAATAAAATGATATGAAATAATACCATTTTATATAATTGAATAAATTTCGCAAAATGATATCATTGCCGATCATAGTTTAAAACAATGGAGGTTTCACAGGTTAGCACATCATTGTCTTCTACAATATGAGCTCGCTTCTTCAGGACAGCAGCCGCAGGACTAAAAGAGTGAGAGGTTTCTTCATGTGATCTAGAAATAGACGGTATATAGGTGCTTGCATTTGCAATTTCAAATATTTCGTCTGTCAGAGTAGATATGAAATGTCGTCCGCGATTCTCCTGAAATTTGCTTGTAGATCATCCGAGAATTTATACACGCTTTGTCAAAGATGTTGCACCAGATCGCAAACGTGCATCGCCTTGTTGCAGTGCGAGTTGAATGATCACTTGGTCAACGCAGTCGACTCCAACTTTGGAGAAATTGTAGAACAATAGGCCTACAATTTGAGGCTTCAATTTTTCGTTGGTCAACTTCAATGTCTTTGTGCATGCTCGAAATCAAGTGAAGCGTTTTGGCAGGGAGATCGCTAATCAAGAGATCGCCAATGGCTGTCATTGTCTGTCATTGACTAGCTGCAGCTCACAGCAAAAAGTTGTTGTATCTGCATGTGTCAAAATTGACGCAGTTGGTGCTTCTAGTAATAAGTGAAATAAGAACATGTTGATAGATAGAAAGCTAATGATCTATTACATTTTTCGCTCAATCTTACTGAGATATAAAAAGTCGGGAAGCATGAAGAATTAATTCAAATTTTTTATTGGCTTCAATTATAAAAAATCCTCATTTATGTCAATTTTGACACACTCTGGTGCTTCTAGTGTCAACATGATTAACACATAATTGCTTTCACAAGCGCTACAAATTGAAAAAAAAAATCCATTAAATAATTAGCCTGATTAAATTCCAGCACATCATTTTCCTTCCCTTTAAAAATCCGATCGCAACCAATCCCTATATAATTTTCCTTTAAGTTCTTTCAGACTTTATGACAGATTTGATTAAAAGATCACAAACTTTTGAATTCATGTTAACGGGAATAACTCGGAGTCGATAGCTTGCTGTCGAAATCAGTGATTAGCCTCTTATTTTTTGTTTATAACTGCATTGTAGGGCAGAGTTGGAACCGGTGCCTGTACGGTCTGATATGTCGTTATTTTCTGCTGGCGTTGTGATATTTATTGAATGCATTATTACCATGTAAATATCGCGTCAGAATCTGCTTTACTGTGTGGTTTGTGGTAAAAGTACCTGCTTTAATGAAAAGTGGGCTTACTTGGAATACCGACATAAGAATTTCCTTCATTAATTGTTTTATAATTGTTTTTGAATAAATAAGTAATATCGTAATATAATGATGCCGTAAATAATTAATTAACATCATAAATAACATTAACTGTAATAATATAAATGAACACCGGTAATATTGCAGAATAATTGTTTTATAAGAAAAGGTCAGAATGTATCTTCCAGTTTATTGAAATTCACAATTACAGAAAAGATACATGCTGAAATTGAATTCATATAAATATCAAAGCCAATTCTGCTATGGAAAAGCATTACTTTCATAATCCTAATGATGAATATTCCTAATGATAAACGTCTTGATTCACCTCAAGCTAAATATTGCTATTAGTAATAGATTTCCTCGTACTAAAATATTTTAAAACGTTAGACTGGCTCAGAGAAGAATATATTTTGTCACTATAATCAATGGAACTACATAAATAACAAGAGCCGCATAATAGGACTTGAACTTATGCATATTTAATTTGATTTGCCGTGTTACAGTAGAATGCGCATTTTTTTGGCATCTTCTGGGACTAACTTAAAAACATGTGCCAATTTATACGAGCCGCCGAGGTACACATGCTTGGTGTGTTTCTACAATTTTTTGTTAATTGCATGACATACTCAGGACGCATCCGTTATCTGTTGCTACGTGTTCGATTTACATGTAATGCACTGTAGGCTTTAAGTGCCATTATAAATGTGTGGGCCTACATATGTTGACTAAGCTACTATATACTGCAAATGTTGGTTTATACAGCCTGCTTCATGAACAGCGAATGGAGCTATTGTGAATGTGAAATCTTGGATCCTTCATTAAGGTTGGCTTTTGACCTCAATGCTAAAATCCTGTAAATTACGATTACATGTTGTCTATTCGTAGGCTGCTTTGGAAGGATAGATTTCATATTTGTATTGAAATAATCCGTTAGAACGATGTGGAGGCCTAGTTTGCATGTGTTTCATCTTGAGTGAACCAATTGGAAGCTATTTTATTCTAAATCTGACGAATTACATGTGCTACCAGCACTCCGCCGGTGCCAATTCATGCAAAACGTTTAGTACTCGCTAAATGAGAGATCTGCGCAGGTTTGAATGAAATCGCCGAATCAAATGAATTGCACATTTGGGTGGAATCGAATTATCGTTGACAGATTTGCTGCACTTTGGTTTCAGTTAAGGAATATAGACCTAAATCTTATCCCCTCATCGTTGACATCGTGACATGTATTTAGTCAAAATAATGTCGAAGTATGTAAGTTAGCGTGTCCAGTCCAGCTATCGGTTGGCCAGGTTTAGCTAGTATGCAACACATGGATGTGTAGATCTATTATAATTGTTCGATCCTTCTTTACGAAAGGAGAGCGATGCCAAGACTTATGTCAATGATGAAGTTTCAATTAACATGCATACAGGATTGTTATAGCATGGCAAGGTAGGGCTACATTTTCTTTGACTGATTTGACTGGAACCTGGGCGGCCCGGTACGGAATTTTTCATACCGGTTCCACCTCTATTCTATGAACGTCATTTAATATATTGACTCTCGCTTTATGATTGAGCAAGACGAAACAAATGTGCATGTACAGTACATGTAATTTGGAAAGGACAAAATGATATGCAATTAGTTGAGAAATATTTCATAAAATATAATCTATGTAGGCCTATTACCATGGGGTACTGATACCCAATGTTTCAAAGAGTCTTTTTCAAGGGCCATCACACAAACAGCTGACACTCGCGTTTTGGAAATTCAAACAATTCCACAGTGTGTGTGCCTTGATGTGAAAGCTATATCTCCTCGTATCTTCAACAGTGTGATGTTCTGGTTTCTCAGGTGGTTACGTGCTTGTTGGTTTGATTAGTAAGATTATCAGAGATGGGCTCAACAGTTTCACTGCTTTTAAGTACTTTCAAGTAAAAGTATGTGTCGAGGTAAGATGGAATAACTTTTGCAGCAAGTGTTGTCCTTCAAGACTCTACCAGTGGGCCTAGCGCATTTTGGTTACTTTGTACGTGATCTACGGTGTGGAAGTTCTGGTTACACACTGGCTGTTAAGTAATGCTGACGATATCTTTTTTGTTCTGACCAATTTTAAGCCATTTTGCTTCTTGTGTATACTTCTTGCTCCAATGTATGGGCTAACTCTCATCCAGGGTAGCGGCCGAGCCTGGGAATCTCCCTTAAATTTGAGCGAAATAGGCAATACGTCCTTAAATAGCCCGGGAATACGATTTAGTGATTTTTGGTGACGCATAATTATCATGATTATCATAAACCTTCTTCTAATGGAACGATTGTTAAGCTTACTAAATTTTATTCACTGTCATCGAATCTGAATTGAATTTTAGCAAGTACAAAGTAGATATACATTGTATAACATCCAAATAGGCCCTATTCAATTTGCTGTCTTCTGATGACTGTCAACGGTATCAAGGGAAAGATGGTGTTCTGTGTTTAAATCGTCTCTTGTAGTAAAATCACAGAAATAAGTAACCTCAAATTACGTTAAAAGCAATTCATGGATGCTCATATCTGAGTCGTGCACTTAATGATGTCGATTACAATTCGAACATACACGTATGAACATATTATTGTTTAGGCTGGCTGGCTGGTTTACCCGACCCCGTCCCGCGGATAGATGCGTGGCGGAACGCCACGGAGACCGAGAAGGCGGGCAACCCCCCACGGGCGATGCCAGAGATCAAAAACAGAGGCCGAGGACCCGAAGATAGCCGCTCGGGTAGAAGAGAGGGAGGGACAAGAGCACAGTAAGTGGGGTACATCGTGCCTTACACCACAAACAGGGCAGTCAGGAGAAGTGGACCTGCCAATCCTTTGAAGATAGGAGTTAAGAAGAAGGCTGTGGCCGTTGCAACGAAGACTTGAGAGCTCACAACGGACAGCGCGAGGGAGGGACAGCTCCTAAGTTGCTACGCTAGGGACTTGTGAAGAAATCAAAGACGAACGAACGGAAGTCCTCCAGGAGTTGAACAGGGAATGACGAATGAAGGACTTCAGAGAAGACAGACATTGAGGAGCTGCAGAGGGGAGAGAAGTGCCACTTTTGGCAAGCGCATCTGCAGTATCATTGCCACTGATGTTCGAGTGACCAGGAAGCCACTGCAATGACACTGAGATCGAGGAAGAGCAGAGGGACGACAAAGAGGACCAGACAGAGTGGACAGACGTGGACAAGAGGGGCGACGGGGGTGAAGAGAGCACGGTCAGAGCCGAGAGAGAGTCGGACAAGAGAAGAAGAGAGGAAAAGAGACACGAGGAGTGATGGGAAACGTACCAAGAGAGAGAGCATGCTGGATTGCAACCATTTCAGCTGTGAAGCTTGAACAGTGCGCTCCAGCATGAAAGGAAAGAGAGAAAATGGAAGAGCATGAAGA
Organism: Prostheceraeus crozeri; assembly: GCA_907163375.1. Lineage (NCBI taxonomy): Eukaryota > Metazoa > Platyhelminthes > Polycladida > Euryleptidae > Prostheceraeus > Prostheceraeus crozeri. The sequence continues at coordinate 8,939 of CAJQUW010002342.1, read as the reverse complement.
ACAGTTTATGAAAACACCCGAGCCACCTGGTCCGAGTCGTCCAATAACGGAACCGTCAGTCCAGATGGTCAGGTCAGCAACGGGGAGGGAGGAAAGGTGGTCTCGGACCAAAGCGGTGCGAAGAGGGACTGGGTCGGAACGGGAGCAGGGGAGGACAGGGCTAGGGACACGGAGAACAGAGGATATTATTGTTTAGGCGCCGGCTAGTGTGTCTTCTTCTGTTTTTATACTTTCTAAGGTGCAATTACTTGTCATTTCGTAGAAGACTCGCAATATGAAGCATTTTATGACACACTCAAATGTAATTAATTAAGATTGTAACTTGTGAGTCATACATGCTGAAACATTTTAGGAATGATAGTTTATCTTAGCATGGCCAATTTCAAGTCGTTGTATATATTATTACAAGTGTTCAACTCGTAATAATAACATGTGAGCAGTAAAGAATCTGCCTAACTTCTGAAAACTGCACACATGAGCATGAGTGGCTAACTTTATCGCTATAGCTGACATGCGTCTCCCAAATTCACCAAATTTGAGGAAAGCGATCGGACACGTTTTAGACACCAGCCCAATAAAGCCATATTGCTAATTTTGTATATTGCATGCAATTGACGGCGTCGTACGGGAGGTGATTTCTCATGATTTGACAGAATCAAAAAATGATTAACTCTCCATACTTTTTAGACAATTTATTTAGTTAAGATATTCAAGTAGTAAAATCCCGACGTTTCGTCCACCACGGACTTAGTCATGGGCGCCAAAATACAGCTTCTAGGACGATGGGCTTATATACAGCCATGGACTCCTAAATAATATATGGCCTGGACACGTAACTGGAATTCCACCCTTTCCCAAAGAAGTCCATATCATATGTGCGTTAGATCAGGTCACCATGTTGTATATTTTAACTATTATATCGTGTTATTTATCAATGTAACCATTTCTTCATATGATCTAGAGGAAAAACAACTATATTTCAGAAACATGACTTAAATCTTTACAGTAAGCGGGAAATATAAGTATACGCGGAGTATTCAAATGATTATTTCTCACTAGTACATTTTCTGATTTTACGTCCTCCTGATGTCTGAGGCGATAACAAATGTCTTTTGGCATTTTGACAATTCAGATTTTTTGTAAATGTTTTTTCCGTACAATTAAAGAAACGATCAACAATTTGTCGGATTAAATATTCAATTGAATGGCCATATTGAATTTCACGTACTAATTCTAAACTCAAAACGTCATCGATCAAAATCAAACTTTCAAAAGCATTTCTACGGGTTTTAGCAGACATAAAATGGCGTAGTAAGTCACAGGAAGTTAATTTTTCAAAAACTGCAAAACTGATTACACATATAGAAAAAACAAAATCAGACGGCCATGAAAGACCTCCACGGTTGATTTTTGTGAAAAAGTCATCAAATTCATCACAATGAATTTCATGATTTGATTCAGCGAGTGAAGGAATACTAAACTCATCCGAATTTTTATAAATTTATCAATACAATGATATTCAAATCTGCCGCGTCAGCGTCGTGAAAAGTGGCAGACTCAGCTGCACTGATAAAAGATTCACTAAGATGATCATCATGAACATCATCATCTAAATCACTGACGACATCGCTTACTGGTGACTCTGAGAACTTAGGTAACGAAATCAAACGTATCTTTTTTTCATTTTCTAGTACCTGTCGTACTGACACAAAATAATTACGACAAAATAAAGTTGGCGGTAGCAGCCGAAGCGTTTTCTATCGGGTCTGATAAAATTTTGCCAACCGGATATATTTAAAACCATATACACTGAGAGAGAGAGAGAGAGAGATGTCTTTATTGAACTTTAAATGACAATCGAAATCAATATACAGTGCTAAAATACAAATCACGATAAAAAGATTAATGCTACAAATGAGCAAATACGGAGTTAGTCACAGTAAACGTTATTCATATAAATACTCATGAAAGGAAGAAAGGAGTTGCGTCTCAATGACAAGCGGCAGAAGGGAACAGACAGTCGACCACTAGGCAAGCGATTTGGGATTATATGTCTCAAAAACGTAGCAGTGTTCGACAGGCCATGAAAAAGTCTTTGAGCTGCCAGGCTCCTTCTTGTAGCTAGGTCAGTCGAGCCAATACCTTTAATTTTTAGACACCGATCTTCGATCTTCTGCAATCTTCTGGCATCTGCACTTGTCAAACCGATGAAAGCGGGTGATGCGTACTCCATCAATGTTCGGACGAGGGTGGAATAGACCATGTTGAATTGCTCTTCACTAGTCACTGACCTCATCCTCCGTAGAATGTATAAGCGTTGAGCACACTTTCTCTCAATATATTGAATATGTGAATTCCATGTTAAATTCGAATCAAGAATAACACCGAGAAAGCGAACACTATCAGTAAATTGTACTTCTGTGATTGTGTTGCCAACATCGCTTACTTCACGAAAGGAGCCACGGTACCGTACGATCCCAGCGGTTTTTCCTGCATTTAGTCGCATGCCATTTGCGGACGACCATCTTTGGATTTCCTGAATCTCGGATTTGACCTTTCTTATATCTTCCGCAGGTGTCACCTTTCGAATTCCAACGACTAAGGAAATGTCATCCACATACTTCACCATCGACGTCGATTTAAACAGAGGCTGAAGTGAGGCAATGTACATACCGAAAAGGTAGGGGCCTAATAGTGATCCTTGAGGGACCCCACTTGTAGTAAATCGCGTATTGCTTTTAAAACCATTATACCGAACTCGCTGCTGACGATCGGAGAGATAGCTTTCTAACAATGCCACAAATCCACTTGGACAGCCAGAGTCGACAGCCTTGCGGATCAGGGCATCATGATGGCACTTGTCGAATGCCTTTGAGAAGTCAAATCCAATGTATAGAGCAGCACCAAATGAAGGATCATCCGCCAGACTTGTCAAGGCATCATGCACCGCAATAACAGCATGTGTCGTAGAGGACTGTTTCCGGATGCCAAACTGATTTTCTCCAAAGCAACTGTTCAAATGGGGCCTCATGTTCTTCAGAATTATGTGCTCAGCGACTTTTGACGGAATGGTAGGAGACTGATTGGGCGTGTTTCAATCATTGTTGAGCCATGGGATTTGGGGATGGGCACAACGTCCGCAATCTTCCAAGATAAAGGAAAAATTCGTGTACGGCAGCATTCCTGAATGAGATGGAAGATAGGCTTCGCCAGAATAATTGCACACTTTTTGTAAAGCAATGTTGGTACGTCGTCACTCCCTGTAGAACCTGGACGCAGATGGAACAAATAATGCCAAACATCTCTTTCATCAAAAGATGGCATCCATTGATCATCATTTAATGAAGATAAGTCGTACTTATTGAGCGAGGGATTCATTATGCTACAGTAGTGCTCATTTAGTCCATTCAATTCATCATGGATCACTGACCCATCCTCGAAGAGGTTAGTTCCGGATACTCCAAGACCTCTCTCCATCCGAACATGCGACCAAAGACCTTTGACTGAACTGCTCTGTTTGCGAAAATACATCTGCCTAGCTTTGAATATTTCTTTCTTTACCTTATTCTTCAAGAAGTTGTATGCAGACCAATTCTTTGTGCGGAAGGCATCCCATCGGAGATTAATCAGATGTTTTACTAGTGGGGTTATCCATGGAGCATCAGAATCTGCGAAGTACAGCATTCTTGTCGGAATAGCTTGCAGAGCATTCCTCATTAAGTCATAGAAGATATCACATTTCCTGTTCATATCGTTTTCCGAATAAAGGGCGTTGAAGTCGCTTGATACGAAGCGCCTTTCAAATTCAATTATGTGGCTTTCCCCTCAAATCATAAAACATCTTCTTCCTCAGTTGATTGCTTTTTGCTTCATCCCTGAACTGAGCGTAGACAGTACAGTGATCGGAACCCGCTATAGGAGGACCAACTTCAACGAGTCGCCCAGGATAACATTCGGCAATGTCTCTGTCAATGAAAATCTGATCGAGGACCGAATTCAAACGAGTCGCTTCGTGAACAATATTTATCAGAGAAAATTTCAACGATAAAAAAGATCGGTCATAGTGATTAAAGTCACCGGCGACGATTAGACGGTAATGTGGAAACTGAAGAAGAACGTCATCCACCCTGGATGTGAAAAGTTCGCAGAAGTTTGCAAATGCGTTGCTTGGGATGCCAGGAGGTAAGTAAATACCAATAAGTAGTAATTTGACGAAAGGTTTGAACCAGACAAACCTCAATCTTCTCAAATTCGGGGAATGCAACCTTTTTTGCCCGAAAGCATGATTTTATCCAAAGAGCCACTCCACCGCGATTGGATCCATTCGATCGGTCAGTGCGATAGCAATCATAGCCTCCGATATAAACGGCATTTGCAGGACTAGTCGAGTTCAGCCACGTTTCTGTGCATATGCATGCATCCGGTACCTGAGCAGAAATGTGACAGCGAAGTTCGTCGTACTTGTTATTAATCGATCGAAGATTAGTGAGTAAAATTGTTGGCATTTTCCTCCTCTCATTAGAATGTTTAAAATCGCAAGTCAAAAAACCGAATTGATTTCCTCGACCACATTTCCGTTAATGTACAATTTTTTGTTTTTGACGTAAGCAGTTTCGCCAGGATTATTTGTTCGGTGCTCATAAGCTCTTCTTCTCATGTCAGCTAACTTTTTGTTAATCTCAGATGGAAGATTTTCTTGTATGAACACCTTATTCAATGGCGAAGCAGCCTGCTTCAAAGATCTTGATCTGATCAAAAATTTTTTAGCAGCTTTCTCAGTTGCCTTGACCATGATTAGTCTTGGTTTGCTTTCTGATTGTTGGGATCGGTCAGCTTTTCCAATTCGGAAAACATCTTTGATTTGCTTAACATAACTATCTTCGATGCCCAATTCATCAGCAATGACTTCAACCACTTCATGGCAATTCGTGACACATTTTCTATTGAGAATAATTGTCTTCTCTGGGAAATTCCGAATGATGAACGAAGATTTTCTTTTTTCTAACTCAAGAGCACGAATGTCATTGCGCATTGATCCGCAAGTATTTGCTAGATTGTCCGTATCCTTCATCACAGAGAGTTTCAATGATTTCAGTTCTGTGTCAAATTTTTCAATGTTTTCAACCTTCTTCTTGAGTTCGCTTACAGCTAGCTGTGTTTCAGTTGTCAGGGCCTGTACCTCTTTTGTCTTCTCATCACATTGTCGCACAATCGAATTGCACAAGCTTTGAGTTTGCTTCATCATCTTATCATTTTCTAAGCGAATTTTTTCTTCGAATGCTTTCTCAATCGTTGCTCTCAGATTTTGCAATTCATGTCAAATTCATTCATTATGGATCTCCTTGCAATTTCGGCGCTGTAGTTCAAGTACTCTTCACATTTTAAACAGACGAAGAATACTTTGTTGAGTTCCTTATCGGATGATTTTGCATGACCAACACAGACAACGTGAAAGACCTTCGAGCAACCTGGACTGTTGCATGATATAATCACAGATCTAGAAAGATCCCTTTCTAGATCTGTGGATATAATACGCTTTTCTCTCTCTTTAGACCTCTCGCTGACGACACACGACTCGGCAAAACAAGTTTTACAACCAGAGTCCATCATCCAAAAGAGATTTCTATTTCAAAATGAGACTTCTTTTAAAATAAATTGTGACCAGCCGGATTCGATCTCAGGCACATAGACCTTCTCGACCAACACCGCAACCAATGCACCACGGAAACTTTGCACAGCAGTGAATGAATAACCACTTCTTAATCGACGAATGGTTCAGAATTCGTGCGATGTACCTCCTGTTGACGAGTAATGCAACCAGATCGATAACTATCTCTGCTACCTTACCGAACACAGTCAACGAGGGAGGAAGTGAACACAAATGACCTTGAATTCTCCGAATGATAATAAATCCAGATCCCAAGCGACGAAGGACGAAAACGAGTAGGAGGATGACTCAGTAAGAGGACGACGCGAGGATGTCTATGATACCAAATTTATTGCCGACGAACACTTAAACACGATGAAGTATCACAAACCACTAATGAAGCGAGAGAGCTCGATCAGACACAACCGTCGCGCAGCAGTTCAAGCTAATGTAACTTCACTCAGTAAATGCTCATTTCTTTTTCATTTTTTAGACAGTACTACTATATAATAATAGTTTTACTATTGTTAGAACTTTTGGGTTTCAAGCTCGAATAAAGATGCACATTGTTATTACTGAATTGTTTGGACATATCAACAAAGTAGTTGGAGACTATTTATCATTTTATGATTTCAAGGAATATATCAAATTATTGCTATCATTATTCTTGCATATATAAAACAGCCGTTACGTGAGTAGTAATAAAAATGAACGATATTACATGTATTTCAATGTTTCCTATAGTTGTTGTTTTGGTAATAATTATTATTATGCAACAGTCCATTGCTTTCCGTAATATCCGACACTAAGTTCATTACGAGCAGACCACATGTAGTACTCATTACAATGTAGAGTCTGTTTCAACCCTCGTATGGTTCCTTAAACATTCGACAACTGGGCGGCTCGTAATGACATCGCTATTATGATCGCTCTGATGATTATGCAATTGACTTTCAGGACATATTCAACAATGTTCTCACATTTTTTAATAAAGTTGTCATCGACAACGCCCTCAGTTTTCACTGATAAGTGTTGCATCGTATCCTTTTATCTACCAACTGACCCGACTGCCACAACATTCTTGAAGTTAACCTATGTTGCATTATTTTTCGCATGTACATAAATTCGTTATCGTGATTAATCAAATAGTTGAAACATCGGTCAAGGAGATAATTTTATGTTTTATACCTATGCTGAAGAGATGTTCTTGAGCACTAAGTGTTTTATCTCATTCTGTGATTGACTAGTGATTTTTGAAGTGCATCTCAGCTAGCAGAACTCTACAAAAAATTTATCTCTCGTCCAAAGATAAAACATCAAAAACACAAATCAGCTAAATTGGATATCATAATCTGACAGGAATTCCAAACGATCAACTTAAATATTGTTTCAATCACAGAATTAAATATTTTGTTTATCTGCTTCGGTTTCCGAAGCGCGCGCAGATGAATCTAATTCTGTGGTTTCAATATGTATATGTCAAGTTGTCGATCACATTTCTTGCGCAAAGATGTCAGTAGTCCGGGAATTTGTGCAGGGAACGAGGCAGTACATAAAACTTTCACATAGCATAGTACACCTCTAACCTACTGCAAAACTTCACGTCTGCCGGATCAGATCACTTGCTTTTCAGAAATAGAGAGGATAACAAACTCCTATGTATTTCCAATGGCAAAATTGTGACATCTAAGGTGTTGACTCCATTTTTTCGAGTTTTTGCTCATAAACTTACAATTGGTATTTTTCTGAACTGGTTACAATGAAATCATCTACAGATCATGATCTTTCAAATGAGCTATCATTCAGTGACAGATGATTAATGTGTACAATCAGGCACTTTTCGTTGGTGTAACTGCAAAGTTTAACATTGAAATATCAGAAAAATTATTGATGTACTCTAACAATTAGTGTCTGTTTGTACACTTTAATTCATTCTCTGTCACCGAATTGAAAGCTGATTTGAAAGATCATGACCTATAGATGATGTCTGTTATAACCAGTCCAACAAAATACCAATTTGAATATTTTTTTATGATCAAAAACTCGAAAAAATGGAGTCAACACCTTAGGTGTCACAATTTTACCATTGGACATACATAGGATTTTGTTATCCTCTCTATTTCTGAAAAGCAAGCGATGTGATCCGGCAGACGTGAAGTTTTGCAGTAGGTTAGAGGTGTACTATGTTATGTGAAAGTTTTGCGTACTACCTCGTTCCCTGCACAAGTTCGTGCTAGCTCCTGGACTATAAGCATCAAAAGTTGTTGTATAGATTTTCCTCACCAGTGATGATCATAAAAGGTGGACTACTTAAACTTGGTCACATCTAATGAAATTTTGTCAATTACAAATACAAATTTGGCGACAAATGAAATTAAAAGTTGAAATAAAATTTTCTTTGTTGTTAAGTGGCTCTGTAGAGCCAGTTGGCCCATGGTACGTTCGCTTGTGGTCACTAATATTTTGTAACCTCGCCAGAAAGTTCAATCACTTGTCGAATCCGGGAATGCATGCCTTTGATCAGTCGGTTCATTACTTCTCGATCTAGACTTGCCCACTCTTGCCTTAGCAAAGGTTCAAGTCGATAGAGACCATCTCCAGGAAGAATTGATCGCCTCACACCACGCTTCAGTAGACTCCAGACATTTTCAATTGGACTGAGGTCTGGTGAGTAAGCGGGTCATTTCAAAGTTGGTATGCCGACCCAATTGGGAGGACAATGGAAGAATGTGCCTTTGCAAAACATTGACATATCCATCGGAATTCATGTTATCCCTTTGGATATAGAGTTCAGTTCAGCCAGTCAACCATATCGCAGCCGAAATCAACAATCTTTCACTTGCTTGATTCACAGGCAATGTCAAATGATCAGGAATTGCGTCACCTGACTTCATCCAAACTCTCAAACGGCCATCGCGACCTCTTAGGCAGACATCATTCCAAACAACTCGATTCCATTGAGAATGCCAGCGACAATGTTGCATTGCCCACTTCAGCCTCAAGCTCCTGTGGTATGCGGTCAGTTCGATCCCTGATGGTCTCTTACGGCTTTTGAAGTGCTTACTTTTCAGACGACGTCTCACTGTTATGACAGAAACCGTCGGCTGTCGAAGTGAACTCCTCAACTCACACACAGATGGATTGTTTCCTATCAAGGGAATAATCATCCGATCTGTTCGAAAACTTGTCTTCCTTTTCCGACCGGATCCAACTTTTCTGGAGAGGGAGAAAAAAATTACTTTTCCATCTGTGGACGGTGGTCTTTGGGACGCCTACTTTTCGGCTAACTAGC